>CM068388.1:61258482-61767868 GCA_034770075.1 Aralia elata | reverse complement strand
GGTAGGTGATCAGCCTCACCAAATATCCTAGGAGTATGCATATCATCCTACCAACATTTTTGGTCCAATTTAAGTTTAATTGTCCAATTTTGGGTCAATTCCATTTAATTGCCAATTTAAACCTTATTTGACAGGTTTTGATCGGAACCACCTTCCATCCACGGGTGTCCCCTTTTACTCAGTATAGATGTCATACCAAAACAATTTTGGTCTTTGACACCAATAATTTTAAGCTTCAAAACAGATCAATCAATAAATGATTTCAGTTTTCTTAAGTTAATGCTGATCACAAGTAGCAATAACTTTCACAATAATTGATAGCAAGACCATAAATGAATTGCTTAATATAAAGTTGGAGAAAAGTTAGGGACACTTGCTTTATGGCCGGTAGCACGTTAAAGTTTACGCCTGTTTTATCAACGCTTGGGGTTAGTTTATTTATGTTATCTATTCATATCAATTAATATAATATTAGAATCTATAATAATACTTATCTGAATTAAACTGAGACAAGTTTACACGAAGGTTTCGAAACGTCCGGATTCGGTATCTCGGTCGGCGGTCATTATAGGATAGCTAAATCACCATAGGTTTATCAATAAAAACTACAATTCATTTGGGAAGCTATAAATATTAGTACTGAGATAATGTTAATTATCAATTTTATAACATTTTTAGTAAAGTCTTAATATAATTTTTTATAAGCTTAGAAATATTTTTAAATAATTTTAACAAGCTTAGGGAATAGTTTTTAAATGATTTTAGTTTATCACTTAAAATAAGTTTTTTAAAAACATTAATATGTTATTTAACAATTAATATTTAAATTTGTCATATTAGGAATATTTTTTGACACCTAAAAATATATATTTAAATAATTTATTTATCATTTATAATATTTTTAGGAAAGATAGAAATAGTAATTTTAAATGATTTATTATTAATCATTTAATTAATATTTTTATAATTTATTTTATCTATTATAATAATTTAATTATTACTTATAATAATTTCTAAAAGCTTAATTTAATTATTTAAAATGATTTAATGTATCATTTAGAATATTTTTAAAAACATTTAATCATGAATATTTCAAATGATTTATTTATCATTTAGAATAAATTTTAGATACTTAAAATATTATTTAAATGATTTATTTATCATTTATAATATTTTTAAAATTTAGTTTATCATTTAAATGATGTAATTATAATTTATAATAATTTTTAAACCTTATTTCAATATTTAAATGATTTATTTATCATTTATAATATTATTAAATATTTAATATTTTATTTTAAATAATTTATTTATTATTTAAAATAATTTTGGAAAGTTGGTAATATTTTTAAATGAATTAATTATCATTTAAAATATTTTAAATACATTAATATCATTTTTAAATCGTTTATTTAAAATATTTATTAAATAATTTAATATTTAATTAAATTAAATAATTATATAAAAATATTTATCAGAATATATAAAAATAATAAATATAATTAAAAATGAATTTTTTAATATTTATTATTAATTAATATGAATTTTTAATATTTATTTATAATATTATATAATTTATTTAATTACTTTTATTAATTTTTATTAAAAACCGTCGCAAAACGCCTTTAGCGACGGACTGCGTATAAACTTAGTGTTCTGGGTTTGGGAAGGAGAGTGTCGCTAAAGGTGTTATTCATTGAAGAATAGCCGGTCATGGTCGAGTAGGGACTTTTGACCGCAAATTAATTCAAGTTGGTTAATGTTTTGGGTTGGATTTTTGTTTGTTGTTATAATAGGCATGACAAGGTATAACGACATATGAAATTTAAGCATAAACAACATCAATTGATGCTAGATAATTCATGGTCAAACTACCTAGTTCATGCTTTTCATGAGGTTTCTGGGTTGCCCCAAAAACATGCTATGTCATGGTCCGGTCAACCATGTTTGACCGTTAATAACTTTCATGTCGTTATTTGTTACGTGGTTTAATGATTCCAGGCTATAGTATACATGACATAGAACATGTTTAATCCAAGAAATAACATTTACAAACATCATATAAGCAAAGATTAAAGGTGGTCAAATCTTGTCAGACGGCTGTCAGTTATACTTAGAATTTTTTGGGTTGCCAAGAATCAGCCATTCGTGAGCGGTCAACGGGTTTTGACCATTAATAACTTTCATCCTAGACATTTTTTTACTATTCTACCAATTGGATATTATAGTTAACATGGCATACTACATATACAAACTTTAAAACAGATCAAACGACCAATTTAAGCCGATCAAAAACTCTGACAAAAAGCCTTGTCAGACTGTTCTTGACTGCCAAGAACAGTTCATGTTTTTCATCAATTTTGACCATTTAAATGTTATGGATCCTTGTTTAACCAACCCATATCACCAAATAACATATTATTACATATCCTTAAACATTAAAACATAACATCTAACAAAGCTTTAAAGATCTAGTATAAAATTAGGGTTTTTGCACCTTTTTGAGCTTCTTTTGATTTCTGATCTTTGATTTTGTTCTTGTAGCTATTGAGGCTTATTATGGCTGGTAATATAAGTGTTTAGTCTTCAAAATTTCGTGTCTCACATGATCAGAATGGTTGCCTATTTATAGAACTTGCATATTAGGGTTTTTAGGTCATTTTTCCACATTTTGCCTCCATAAATATCTTGGCATTGTTACTTGTGTTGCTTGCAATCTGATCTTGGCCTCATGCTTGTGCTGGAGTGTGTCAAAGTGTGTTGGACACATGCTAGCACACTCCTTCAAATTTTCCATTTGGTTAGAGTACTAACCTAGGTTTAATTCATCTTAATTTTGATTAGGGTTTGATAATTAATAATTAGGGTAACTTAATTAGGTTAGTAATAACTTAATTAAGCTTAAGTTTCATTTTTAAGATTTAGAAACTCAAAATTTTATAATTAGGGTTTACTAATTAGGGTTAGGGCTTTCTAATTCATAGATTAGGTTTTAATCTAGATTAAATGATTCATAGTTAATGTTATAATTTATTACTTAGAATCTAATTATCTCAATTAGGATTCTTGTGTAATAGTTAGGATTTTGATTTACCAATTCGGACAACTTTTATTAATTAGGGTTTTCAAATTTAGGGTTTCTATTTTAGTTTAACATTTTAAACCCTAGTTAACTTATTTTAGATTTTTATCAGTTAATATAATATTATATTAACTCCAAAGCACGACAAATTACTTCGTCATTTCCAAGCACGACACAGCAGCTTACAAAAATAATTTCCTGATACGCTTCTCGGTGAATTCGCCGGAAGCACGACAAATCATTTTGTCCGATTAAGCACGACACAGCTGCTTGGCGAAAAAATTTTATTTGACCTAATTGTTTAAATAACATACACAACCACATAATACCAAGTCAGATCATGAAAATTCATTTATTAAACACATAATTTACATATACAAATCTTATTAGGGTCTGGAATATTACACACATTCATACTAGCTCCATCGTCACATAGAGCCTCGCCTAAGAAATGACTACCAAGTGGACACGGTATTGCAAAACTGCCCGAATCCTTGAGCTTTGGTGGAGAAGGTGTACGAGGCACTATCAAAATTGGCTCATCAGCATTGGAGCTCAAGGCTAGATCTTCCTCGGCCTCCATTTCTTGCTCCTCACATGTCTTCTCCCCCATAGATTCCTCGAAAATCAGCTCGGGAACTCCATCAGTTTCTGGAACCGAGTCATTGGGCCATGCTTCTTGATAGTTATTATTTAAGGCAATGACAAGCTGTCCCACCTGGTTCTCGAGATTTCGAATCGACATCTCCTGACTTTTCAACATCTCCTCATTCGAAGCCATGATCTTGGACACAAGTTCCTCAAATTTTGACATTCCTTCTTCTTGAGTAGGAGCTTGATTCTGAGATTCAAAGGTGTAAGATGGGCTTGGCGCATAACTTTGATCATCATAATTGTAGCTTCATGTAGTATCCGGGTGATACCCCCAATCTTGGTGATAATCGGGATAATCATAGTTGTTGAGGTAATCACCACCGTATTGTACCGGTCCAAAACTGACGGTGCATTGATGACTCGAATGATTGTCAGCACAATAATCACAAGTAACTGTTATACCTTGAGTGCTCTCTACTACTAAAGCATCCAACTTCCTTGATAGTGTTTCAAATTGTGCTAACAATGCAGAAAATGCATTGAGTCCATCAATCCCAGTTTCCATTGGTTGAGTCATACTTGTGTACGACTATTGAATCAACAAAGTCATCCATGGTGTACCATTGCAAAGAAGATAGCATTAAAACAGAAAAATAAATGATAAAATAAACTAAAAGCAAATTTATATACAAGTTTAAATTAAGACTAGTTTGATTATGACTATTATTGGAAAAACACTAGAAAAATAATTCCCCGGCAACGGCGCTAAAAACTTGTTGTCCGATTTATATAATGACAAATACGCGCAAGTCTACGCGGTCAACAAGTAATAAAGAGTAAGTAGAGTATCGATCCCACGAGGAATTGTTATTAGTCTTTTCCAAGTATTAACATTTTTATCATCTCAATCTTATTTAAACAAACGATAATTGTTTTTGTTGTTTTGCAATAATGAAGATAACAAATAATCAAAGAACTATGAAAAGCTTTAATATAATGAAATCAAATAATAACAAGTCTAAGATGGTAATTTTCCCCAACACTTCATTTGAATGTCCTAACTCTCTCTTTTCAACTAGTTAAATCACAAGGATTGTTACCCGAGAAATCACAAGTATGTCTAAGCCTCTCTCGATGGTCAAATATGTATTCTCCATTACGGTGTATAGATATATCTCTATTCTACACACTAGGAATATTCTCATATCAAGAACAATTAGTAAGGTGTATGTCACAAAACCTCATTAACTACTCCATCAATTACCAACTTTCGCAATAGAAATCATTAAGCATGGATTCTCCAATGGATACATGTGGTATTTAGGTATATGTCTATCCTAAATACAATCAAATTATCCATTCATGAGGGTAATAAATAAAACACACGTCACTTAATTTCATAAATTACCCATTGTAGACACCCAAATTTTGCACTTCGTATACTAACCTTGACAGGAGGGCAAATTCGTCAAATGGATCGGCCTGCGAGAGCAAAAGATAGGAAAAGTACGGGAACATAATAAAACCCTCAGCAATAGCCTCGACGCCACCATGATAATTTTGCAGTCGAAATCGACCATGATAGCAGGGCTATCCGAATTTGGCATTCCCGGAAGGAGAAGGTGTGTGGCGCGCTTCTCCAATGATTCTCGGACTGTAAAGCACGAGCCTATCAGCGAGAAAAAGGGAAAATCCGACGTTTTGCGGGTACGGAAAATCGAAGCGTGGCACGGAAATCGAGAAATGTTCAAGCCCCGCCAGCCGCGGCGATAGATCCTGTCGGCCGAAGTGGGTGCGCCAGCACGAAAACCGGGAAATATCAAGCACTACCAGCTGTAGTGTCGATGGGAGGCGTGCCAGCTGGCCCAGCCCGCAGATCTAATCGTGCGGCCCAGCCGCATGATAAGATCTGCGGGCTGGCTTTGGCCAGCCTATTTAAGCCAAGCTTCGGCTAGCATACGAGGAGGTTCAGCAATTTGAAAGAATTGGGAAGAAGAAGGAAATTTCCCGAGCAGCAAAAAGTAAAGAGCACGGAAATAGAGAGAAAATAGTGAGGATTTTGCTACCACAGAAAAATTAGGTAGAGAAAAGGAGGAGAAAAAAAGAGAGGAATTTCAAATCCTTTTAATTTTGATTGTATCAAATACATCATTGATTCCTATTCAAATAACACAAGTTCACATTCCCATTTGAGATCAATTGCAAGGTGAAAATTTCTATTTGTTTCTAGGCAATTTCATGTCCTATTGATTTTGGGTAAAATTAGATATAATTTTCATGTATACCCTTGTTGAACAATGGAATTAGGGGATTATGGAGTGAAGTTTCCCCATCTGGGGAAATAAACTCCTCCGATAAATAACCCGATGATATTCCGTTCATTAATTTCTTGGTTTGTTTTTAAGGTGTTAATGTCGATATTCAATTCCTTTGTAAATCGTTATTTTAAAGATGTCTTTGGTATTGTTAGATTATTCCGGGTTGGTTTATCTTTCTTGTAATATCACGAGTTGTTTGTGTGGTGGATTACTTGGTTGTGAGCCTAGGAAAGCGATATGGCCCCCGGGGGTCCACGAATCCGATGATGGACATATCTTGATGTAAAGAAGTAGAGATGACGTAGTTCTCACATTGTAAATATGTTAATTCGTTGGGGCCTTAAAACGACGTTAAGGCTGAGAATCGTGCGTAAGGCCCCCGAAATAGTGAAAATTGTGATTGTTGGCGTTCGGGGATATTTTGATGCTTAACATGCCCATCGGAATTAGCCCGACGTCGTGGTTTTATGCTCGATTTGTAATTATTGACAAACCGAAATTGATTTCAAAGCTAAATGATACAGATTTTCAATATAAATCAATCCAGAGTAAGGATATTAAGAATCATGAGGTTAAAAGTTCTGAGAAAACGTTAAATGAAAATGTCGATTCCATATCTAAACTATCGAGGAAAAGCTTAAAAGGAAAAAAAATCGTTTTTTTTCCAAAACAACACACCCCGATAATGATTTATAAATAATTGACGTTTTAGTATAAATCTTTGTGCATAGAGGGTAAAAAGAGATCCTAGAAATTTGCCACATCATTTTATTGAAAGCAACGTATAGATCTCGATTCCTATTTTGACGAAGGTTTAAAACTCCTTGTTTTTGTTAAAAACGGAACACTTAACGAAAAATCTCATAGTTTTAGATAATTATAAAATCAAACCTTTTTCAATTAAAGAAGTAAAGCTTTCTCGGTGTATACCGAAAGGACATTCCAAAGCACTCTCAAATTGAAGCACGACTTTCCCTAAAAATCCAAATGATTCTTTCATACAAACTCACCACAACATTCACATAAGCACATCACACACACACACGCACACACACACACATTTCATGAATTAAAGGATAGGAGAAGCATCAAGATTGCGGTAACCGTGTTTTCACGGAAGTCGAGGGGTGCCTAACACTTTCCCCTCACTTAAACAAGCCCCCGAAACTCTAATGAATCTCAATTCGCAGACCAATTAATTCGGAGTCACATATGAGCCAGCGATTTATAAAACACGAAAATTCGTGATGAGTTGGTACATCCATTTCAAATATACCAACTGGCGACTCTGGTTAATTGGCTCATCATAAAAACGATCTTTCAAAACCCCGTCGACATCATGCCGACCTTTTCCAAACGTCATCTAAATCAAAAGGCTAAAATTGGAAAAGACGAGAAGCGAGAGAACCCGGCGGCGACAGCTGGCGACTCTGCTGGGGAATATTAGAGGGCTTAAGCCACATTAAAATGTTGATGCTATTCTATCCTTTAAAAAATTCATGAATATGTGGTGTGCATGCGATATTTTGATCTTTTGTGTTTTTGTTGTGTGAATGCGTGTTTTGTCCAAATGAATGAATGATTGAATGGAATGGCTTTACTTTAAAGAAATCATTTGCATACGGTTGAGGACGATGAATGTGAATGTATGTTGAGATTGTACCTCCTCCTGAGGCGAACCCGTCGGTTGCTTATTACTGGACTCGATGGGGCTGCTCCCCGGAGATGGCTCAGGAAACGCACCACTCAAATCCGCTTCCAATCGAAAGGGCTCAAACGAGTAGATTGCGAAGATTTGGGAACCTTCATGCCGAAAAGCCCGTGAGAGTAACCCTAGGATAGGTCATCCTCAGAATAACCCAACGCAGGAAAAGTCTCTTCATACCTTTTACGTTTATATGTCTAAATGTCATGATCTCATTCAATATTCATACATCCCTTTTCTATGTCGAAAGAGATTACTAACCGCTGTGAATTGCAGGGAATAGTTGGGGGAAGCATAATAAAGCATGTTTTAGCATTGGTTATGGCACTAAAGGACTACTAACTTTCTCTTTTGCAGGGAAAGATTAAAGAACCCCAAAACACAAAAAATTTATAGCTTTAGCATGCATCCATGTTTTCAGTTCCCCAGAACTAAACTTCGAACCATTTGTCTCTGTAGGATTGCTCCTCAAACCCGTTCGCAGTCTAAGAAAGCCCAGGTCTCTACATCTGAAATGGCTGATCTTCCTAACCATAATTCCATATCTTCGGGAGGAGTTTTGATGATTTTAAGAGACAGATGATGGAAATGGCCACAATGTTAAAGGAACAGTTCTTGATCAGACAGGATCCGGTAAATCAGGGATCGCATAATACTCCACCACCAGGGGATGATCAGAATCCTCCTAAAAATGGTACAAACTTGCTTAAAGAGGGACCAAACCCCGACTCAAGGACGAGCCAGTCATCCCAAAGCCCGTTCCCATACCTAGCAGGACAGTGATTACTATCCCAGAAGGGGGGGATAATGACCGACCTTCGTAGAAAAATGAAACACATGGAGGAAAACATCCAATCTCTAAAGGGCATAGGCTCCCTGGGCAGGGTTAATTACTCAGATCTGTGTGTTTTCCCCGGGTCCTGATATCCAGAAAAGTTCAAAGTTCCCGAGTTCGAAAAATACAATGGATAGGGAGACCCCTATAACACACTTGAAAAATCTACATTGGAGAACTCGGGTCTTATGCCGAAGGACGAGGGGTTGAGGATGCAGCTATTCCAGAAAAGCTTAACAGGGGAGGCAAGGATCTGGTATGCCCCGCCTTGACAATGCCCGAATCCACAACTGGGAGAGGAGTTGGCCCATACCTTCTTAACTCAATACAGCTTTCAGGCCCAGATGGCCCCTGATAGATATCAAATGACAAAAATCAAGAAGCAACCAAAAGAATCTTTCAGGGACTATGCACAACGATGGAGGGGTATGGCTGCACCGGTGAACCCCCCCGATGAGCGAGGCGGAAATGGTAATGACCTTTGTGGACATTCAGGAGGCGCCCTATTATGAGCGGGTGATATCGGGGATTGGAAGACCTTTTGCCGAGATGATAAAACATGGAGAAATGGTGGACATGGGGTTAAAGTCTGGTAAGATCCGGGACCTCACAGCTCTGGAAGTGGTTGCAGAGCAAATCCAGAGTGGAAAACTATGGCAGCACTTCCCGCAGGATCCCAACAGAAAAAGGAGGAAGATGTTTCCCTCATCCTGCAGGGATCATTTAGAAACGTAGAGAACAATCCTCCAGTGCAAATACAGAAAATCGTGCCACCCCGACCGACAACCTAATTTCAATTATCAAAGGTCGGATGAACAAAGAAGATTTGAGACACAGCAAAGAGATCGGGTATTCACCCCGCTTGGGGAGCCTCTCTCGAGCAGATTTTGGCGGTATTAATAGCACATGGGAAGGATACGCGATTTGGCACCCCCAATTGACCCGAAAGGGAGAGGATTTGATCCAAGTAAGAAGTGTGCGTACCATTCCACTTTTCTCTCCTGGTCATGGATACTCAGGAATGCTGGGCTCTGAAGCACAAAATTCAGAATATGATCGATAGCGGGAAGATCCGTGGTAGAGCAGCCAGAGGTTATGAAGAAGGACCATGAGTAGATGCCAGTTGTTGTCCCTTATTTTAAAATTTTGCATGATTATGTTATTTTGTCATGTTGTCTTAAAGATGATCATTGCAGGAAAATGCCTTATATATATGACAAACATTTTGTTTCATGTCAGGTGTACCAATTTGAGTGTCTCTCTTGCCTAACAAACAAACGATTTTTCAAATTCCGAAAGTTGACTACCTGCCTCTGAACGATTTTGATATTTTGGGCTGGATTTCGATTTAATGGGCATTGAGCAAGATGAGACAGATAATGACGGCACGCCTGACGAGATCAAAGGATGGGTCGAAGACAAACCCCAAACCACAACTCAAACCAAACCATCACCATAAAAATTTTGGAAAACCCCTGACAAACCCAGAGAGCTCAAAATAGGAACAGATCTGACCCCTAGCCAGAAAACAGAGCTGTTTAAGCCAGTATGGAGATATCATTTGCCGATATGGGCAACCTGAGGCCTTAGTCTCCGACAATCCCAAATTTTGAGCAGTACCCTCATGAAGAAAATTATAGACCAGTTCAAGATCAAACACCTCAATGCTGTCATTTTGCTTTGCCGTCCTAACAGATGAATGGGGGGCAGTGGAGGCTGCGAATAAGAATATCAAGAAGATCATGGCGAGAATGTCTGCTAAACATCGGGGATGGCCGGATCTGCTACCTTTCACCCTGCTATGGCGTACCGAAATCGGTGCGTATTTCTACAGGGGCAACCCCTTACACATCTGGTATAGACCGGAATAGAGGTAGTTTCTGCCATTTGAGGTTGAGATGCTCAGATAAACGAGGAGGGTTGAATGCAAGGTCGATACGACCAATTGGCCCTAATTGATGAGAAAGGGGTGGCTGCTATTCCACACGCGCCAGTTGTATCAGCAAAGAATCTCTCGATCTTACGACAAAAGATAAGACCTCAGAAGTTCAAAGAAAATGACCTAGTGCTAAAGAAAGGCATGCATTCTCTAAAAAAAAAAAAAAAAAAAAAAAAAAAAAATATAAAAAAAAAAAAAAAAAAAGCGAAGCCAAAGGGAAGCTTGCCCCGAACTGAGAGGGGCCTTTCGTGATTAAGAAGGTGATATCCGGAGGAGCCCTCATATTGCAAGAGAGGGATGGAGAGGTGTTTCCATAACCCCTCAATTCCGACTCGGTGAAGCGGTTCCATTAAAAAAAAAAAAAAAAAAAAAAAAAAAAAAAAAAAAAAAAAAATTTATTAAAAAAAAAAAAAAAAAAAAAAAAAAAAAAAAAAAAAAAAAAAAAAAAAAAAAAAAAAAAAAAACAAAAAACCAATTCCCAACAACCAGAAAAGCCTTTGAAAAGAACCCATCATCATCATCATTTTCTCGTCGTTCTTTGAAAGAACGAACTACGTAGGACCGGATCTCCCGACTTGTGGGGGTACGTAGGCAGCCATCCGTGGCACGGTCCCATTCCTTACAAAATAATACTTTCTTCTGCCAAAACCAATTCCCAACCAACCAGAAAAGCCTTCCTATACCCTCAAAACCTTCCCGACAGTCAGCCACCTGATCAGCTTCATCTCTAGTGACATAACCACGGACCCAACCAAAACACTTAGTCAAAAAAAAAATCTAAGACTCAGTCCGATGAATATCAACAGGGTGTGCGGTAGTATCTGTCAAATCTCCATCAAGACTTGAGAGGAAAAAAGAGGGCAAGATATCAAAATCGTGGTTGACTGGATAAAATGAGGATCCGATGAAAGGCAACGATACGAAAAAAGGGGAAAATGACTGAATATAAATGCATGTCTATATATATAAGTCATTTCGTTACAAGATTTCCTTTTCGATAACAGATGAAACTGACATAATCTATGCAGGAGATAAAATGATCTACAGATCTGAAACTAACTTAAGCAGGATGGATAAAGTGGTGGATAGGTCTGAAGCATCGGCGTCCCCTGCAATCTACTGCCCCATCATGTCGATACGATCCAATAAAGAAATGGCTCGGCGACCCGACTAGGGGCAAAATCAGCTGAGATGGAATCATATCTGGAGGACATATCCGTAGACTGGGGGGGGGAATAAATACCTCTGGGGCGGTGTCATCAGTGAAAATCACTCAAGAGTCATCAAATACTCCAAACTGACTCAAACCCACCATGGCAAAGTCTCGGTGCAACCATTGCACATAAGCAGATGTCCGAATGGGGCAAATCCCACTTCGCCCGACTATGAAACTGAACAAAGCAGCGGAAAAGCCTGCCAAATGACCCTGGGAAAGGGCTGATATCCAAGCAAACCACGACAAGATGGTGAGCACCCTGGGAAGGGCTGATATCCAAGCAAACCACGACAAGAATGGTGAGCACCCTGGGAAGGGCTGATATCCAAGCAAACCACGACAAGTTGGTAAGCAACCTGGGAAGGGCATCCCAAGCAAACCACGACAAGATGGTGAGCAACCTGGGAAGGTCTGATATCAAAGCATTCCACGACTGGTTGGTTCGGAACCTGGGAAGTCATCCAAGCAAACCACGACAAGATGGTGAGCACCCTGGGAAGGGCTGATATCCAAGCAAACCACGACAAGTTGGTGAGCAACCTGGGAAAGGCATCCAAGCAAACCACGACAAGATGGTGAGCACCCTGGGAAGGGCTGATATCCAAGCAAACCACGACAAGTTGGTGAGCAACCTGGGAAAGGCATCCAAGCAAACCACGACAAGATGGTGAGCACCCTGGGAGGGCTGATATCCAAGCAAACCACGACAAGTTGGTAAGCAAACCTGGGAAGGCATCCAAGCAAACCACGACAAGATGGTGAGCACCCTGGGAAGGGCTGATATCCAAGCGAACCACGACAAGTTGGTGAGCAACCTGGGAAGGCATCCAAGCAAACCACGACAAGATGGTGAGCACCCTGGGAAGGGCTGATATCCAAGCAAACCACGACAAGTTGGGTGAGCAACCTGGGAAGGCATCCAAGCAAACCACGACAAGATGGTGAACACCCTGGGAAGGGCTGATATCCAAGCAAAACCACGACAAGTTGGTAAGCAACCTGGGAAGGCATCCAAGCAAATCACGACAAGATGATGAGCACCCTGGGAAGGGCTGATATTCCAAGCAAACCACGACAAGTTGGTAAGCAACCTGGGAAGACATCCAAGCAAACCACGACAAGATGGTGAGCACCCTTGGAAGGGCTGAGATCCAAACAAACCACCACAAGGTGGTGAGTCAACCTGAGAAGGGCATCCAAGCAAAACCACGACAAGATGGTGAGCACCCTTGGAAAGGGCTGAGATCCAAACAAACCACACAGGTGGTGAGCAACCTGGGAAGGCATCCAAGCGAACCACTACAAGTGATGACATCTGTAGAACAGTATCAAAAGACTGTACAGGAGTCATTTTTTCTCAATTTACATGTTGGGTCACATGCATGAATAGATGATAATTCTGTCTGTGATCCATGAAATGAAAAAAAAATCGAGCAGGTTAGGTGTCAAGGTCCTAGCCTATCAGAGTCAAAAGCGATGGCGGCCAAGAACGATGTGCAAGGACGAACTCCAAGGATGCCTCTCAAACTAGTCAGGAGGATAACGTCCTTTGATGACAATGCGATGGGATAAGGTGATCGCGAGACGAGCGACCGGCGACGATACCCGGCCCCGCCGACGAGACGATCGACCGGCGACGATAACCGGCCGATCATGAGATGGATGTCCGGCGACGAAAACCGGCTCCGACAAGATAACTAACCGGTGACGATAACCGGGGGGTTACGAGATGGGTGACCAGCGACGATACCCGACCCCGAACGAGACGATAGATTGAGAGAGTGAACCCAACGACTAACAAACACGGTCAAGGGGTTAAAACATCGACAACTCTTGCGGATGTTTTTTGCATGCATTACAATCTTGTGTTTGCATCATAAATCATATGTGTTGCATCATGTATGTATTGTCAATTCTTAATGCACTGTCATTCATGTATGTATTGTCAATTCTTATGCACTGTCATTCATGCATCGAGTGTCTATTCTTTATCCTGTTTATTTTCATTTAACATTTCATAAACATGATAAAGAGGGGCAGCTGTAGACAAAACACACCCAAAATTTTGCACTTCGTGTTATACATAACTTTGACAGGAGGGCAAATTCGTCAAAATTGGATCGGCCTGCGAGAGCAAAAGATAGGAAAAGTACGGACACTCCGACGCCACCATGATAATTTGCAGCCGAAATCGACATGATAGCAGGGCTATCCGAATTTGGCATTCCCGGAAGGTGTGGCGCGCTTCTCAATGATTCTCGGACTGTAAAGCACGAGCCTATCAGCGAAAACCGCACGTTGCGGTACGAAAATCGAGGCGTGACACGAAAATCGAGAAAGTCAAGCCCGCCAGCCGCGGATAGATCTGCGGCCAAGTGAGTGCGCTCAGCACGAAAACCGGGAAATCAGCACTCAGCAGCTGAGTGCGATGGGAAGGCGGTGCCAGCTGGCCAGCCGCAGATCTATCTGCGGCCAGCCGCAGATAGATCTGCGGCTGGCTCTGGCCAGCCTATTTAAGGCAGCTTCGGCAGCAGCATACAGGGGAGGTTGAGCAAATTTGAAAGAATTGGGAAGAAGAAGGAAATTCCAGCAGCAAAAGAGCACGGAAATAGAGAGAAAATAGTGAGATTTTGCTACAAAAAATAGGAGAGAAAGGAGAGAAAAAAAGAGAATTCAATCCTTTTAATTTTGATTGTATCAAATACACTTCATTTATCCTATTCAAATACACAAGTTCATATCCATTTGAGATCAATTGCAAGGTGAAAATTTCTATTTTGTTCTAGCAATTCATGTCATATTGATTGGGTAAATTAGATGTAACTTTCATGTATCTTGTTGAAAAATGAATTAGGGATTATGAGTGAAGTTTCCATCGGAATAAAACTCTTCCTAATAACCCGATGATATTCGTTCATTAATTTCTTTGTTTGTTTTAAGGTGTTATATTCGATATCATTTCCTTTAAATCGTTATTTTAAGATGTCTTGGTAATTGTTTAGATTTATCCGGGTTGGTTTATTTTCTTGTAATATCCGATTGTTTGTGTGTGGATACTTGGTTTGTGAGCCTAGGAAAGCGACCCCGGGTCCCGATCCGATGATGGACATATCTTGATGTAAGAAGTAGAGAGATGACGTAGTTCTCATTGTAAATATGTAATCGTTGGGCCTTTTTAAAACGACGTTAAGGAGAGAATCGTGCTTAAGGCCCCGAAATAGTGAAATTTGTGATTGTTGGCGTTCGGGGATATTTTGATGGCTTACATGCCCATGAATAGCCCGACGCGTGTTTATGCTGCTTCGATTTGAATTATGACACGAAATTGATTTCAAAGCTAAATGATAAGATTTTCATAAAATCAATCAGAGTAGGATATTAGAATCATGAGGTTAAAATTTGAGAAACGTTAATGAAATGTCGATTCATATCTAACGAGAAAGCTAAAGAAAAAAAAATCGTTTTCCAAAACAACACACGAAATGATTTTATAAAATAATTGACGTTTTATTAAATCTTTGTGCATAGGGTAAAAGAGATCCTAGAAATTGCCCATCATTTTATGAAAGCAACGTTATAGATCTCGATTCCTATTTTGACGAAGGTTTAAAAAAACTCTTGTTTTGTTAAAACGACACTTAACGAAAATCTCTATAGTTTTGATAATTAAAATCAAACCTTTTTCATAAAGAATAAAGCTTTCTACGTGTATACCGAAAGGACATTCCAAAGCACTCTCAAATTGAAGCACGACTTTCCCTAAAAATCCAAATGATTTCTTTCATACAAACTCACCACCACAACATTCACATAAGCACACACACACACACACACACAACCAACACACACACACACATTTCATGAATTAAAGGATAGGAGAAGCATCAAGATTGCGCGGTAACCGTGTTTTTCACGGAAGTCCGAGGGGTGCCTAACACCTTCCCCTCACTTAAACAAGCCCCCGAACTCTATGAATCTCAATTCGCAGACCAATTAATTCGGAGTCACATATGAGCCAGCGATTTATAAAACACACGAAAATTCGGATGAGTTGGTACATCCATTTCAAATATACCAACTGGCGACTCTGGTTAATTGGCTCATCATAAAAACGATCTTTCAAAACCCCGTCGACATCAATGCCGACCTTTTCCAAACGTCATCTAAATCAAAAGGCTAAAATTGGAAAAGACGAGAAGCGAGAGAACCCGGCGGCGACACCCATAGGAATATCTAATTTTCACATGATATCATAACAAGGTCTCAACCTATACTTCTTCTCTTAATTCCATATAAGTTCTCAAGGTAATTACTAGCTAGGTAATTAATATATAAAGCACAAATTATGATATCCAATCACAAATAATTAACCAACATCAAATAGAGAGCATTCAATTCAAACTATGTATTGGATTCCATTGAAATCTTAGAAAATTAGTTCTAGTTCATAGTAACTACATAAAACATCATATTTGATCTATTCATCATGATGGAATTACAAATTAAGAAGGAAATACAAGAGATAGAATGATAAAACCTCTTTGTGGAGATATTCAATTGTTGCTTAATGCTTTGATGCTTCTTCTCTAGCTTTCCCTCAAGAATTGATATTCCTTGCCTTACTTGCTCCTTGGAAATTGCTAGAAAATCCTTGTATTGCAGCCCATTTCCTTCTTGATGATGTATTTTGTAGCTTCCTCCTCACTAGATTTGATGTTAGAATGAGTTAGAATGAGTGGGTTTGTGTTTCTAGCCGCCCCCTTGAGGTTATATCAAATGGGTGTCCAAAACCCTAGCTTAGATATCAAAAATTGGCCAAAAATCACGAAATCTGAAGTGCATCCAGGGGGTTCTTGCCCCGGCGGCCCGCCCCGGTGAGGAGCTCGCCCCGGCGGGGAAATAGTACTAGAAATTCTCGCCCCGACGAGCTCAGTTCTGCTGCCCGAATCAGTTTCGACGTCTGTTGGTAAAATGGCCATAACGTCTTCGTCCGAACTCGGATTTAGGCGATTAAGTGGGCTATGGAAAGCTAAGATGTAGCTCAACAACGTCCATAACTGGAGCGCGTCGAGATAATGGCCGGAGCAAGGCGAAAAATGGCCTGGAAGCAGCTACTGTGTAAAATTCATGCAAAAGCCGATGGTAAAATGACCATAACTCTCTCATACGAACTTCAAATTGGGTGATTCTGGATGTTCTGTAAAGCTAAGATCAAAATTTACAACTTTTGTTCTTTGAGTTTTGAGAGATTAGGATTGCATCATGGGTCAAATTGAAAAACAAGCAGCAGAAATGCTAGATTCAAGCCAAAAACGCATCGATCCAAGGGGCCTTTATTTCAATTCCTACAAAACAAAGTAAAAAGACATAAAAGCATACAAAAATATATAAAAGTAATATAAAACTACATTACACAATAATAAGATGAAAACACATAAAATTAAACAAAATAGCTAAAGACTTACAAATTATCAAGGCTAAAAGTACTCAATTTGTGTGTATAGAACACACTCATCATCTATCTGAAAATATGTGTAATCGAGCAAACCTTAAATGAACATGTTGATCTTCAAAATCTGAGAACGAAGAAACAAAGGCTTCATATTCTGACTATTTAGAATCTTGCCTGATACGGATCGATGATTTAGTTACTTTGTTTATTTCATTATTATGGACCTGTTTTTTTAGGTCTCCAAGTCCAATTTAGGGTTATTTTATTTAAATACCGATGTAATTTTCACATGGAGGACATTTTGAATATTGATATTATTATTGGCTTTTCTTATATCGTGAAGATATTTACCTAGAGTTAATAGATGTCGAGTTAAAACTCTAAACCCTAAAATTTAAGCGCAAAGCTTAAATCGTAGTTCTACATATCTATCAATTAATAACAAAATTCATTTTACAAAGGTTGTCCTACATCATGGCCCAAGCCTAATTAATTTCCTAAAGCATTACTCTCTACAACGTTAATGTGAATTTCTAATCGACGCTATAGGTGCAGACCAATAAGAATGTTGCACCTTCTGCATATGTGATATTGCCTCCGCTAGGGGGGCGTTGATTCAGGACTGAGCCATTACAGTGAAACCTAGAATTTTAGATTCTCGTTATTTCAAATAAAGAACAGAATTAAAATTTAAATTATTGACTTATGAAATCCTGTGACTATAAAATATAGTGCATAAAATGTTGGATATTTTCAAATCTATAAAGTATATAATTAATATATTATATGTTGTCTATATAGTCAATAAATGAATTGGTTCATTTGGATAAGAGAAAAAAATTATAATGTTAATGACTTAGGTTCACGCCATGGTAATAACATTATTACATTTTTTTTAATTAATTAATTAACTGATTAATTATTAATTAATTAGGCCAATGGTAAAATTGCAGAGTACGACAATTGGGATGCGACCAATTGCAAAGTACAACAATTGGCAATTGGGATACGACCATCAATT
Organism: Aralia elata; assembly: GCA_034770075.1. Classification (NCBI taxonomy): domain Eukaryota; kingdom Viridiplantae; phylum Streptophyta; class Magnoliopsida; order Apiales; family Araliaceae; genus Aralia; species Aralia elata. The sequence goes on along the minus strand of CM068388.1, from coordinate 61,749,706 downwards.
GGGATGCGACCAAAATTGCAAAATACGACAAAAGTAATTGAGATGCCAAGATGGGATGCGACCATTACCATTGCATTGGGATGCGACCATTGTAGAGATACAACAATTAGCAATTGGAACCTCTTCAAAGGGGTGTTTGAAAACCTATAAATAGGTTCCAAGTCTACCCAAAATAAGCACTTCAAATCAATCCTTCTCAAGTTCTTAACATCTAAAAAATCATTCTAAATCCTTTTCAAGTTCATAGAAAAAATTATTATTCTAAATAATTTTTCTTGTTATTTTCTTCTCTCATTTATAGTTTTGCACTAGATTTATTTTTACACAACAAATTCTAGTACATAGTATAAAATCTGAGTCTGTCTTATCTTGGAAGACTAATTTGCAGTAACCCTGTGTAGTAAAAGTAAGGGGCGAATATAGTTTTAAGGAAAGAGTGGTCAACCATTAGATTCAGTCGGTAATATTATTATTATATATCCTTTTACAAAGTGGGTTACAGTAATCTTAAGACTATATTATAACAATAGAGGACAACAATGCAAAAAATTAGTTTGAATCAAATTAATAAACTCTAGAAATTTGATGGATTCTTCTTCAGACGTTGGAAAAGCAAAATGTATTTTTGTTTGACTGCATTAAAACTCTCTCATGTGCTAAATGAAAAGAAAATTGAACAAAAGAAAAATGATGACACACCGACAGAAAATGAAAGAAATTGAATAAAATGAGAACAAGATGACTTCATGTGTAAAAAGGGGTACCATTCTAAATTGACATTATCCACAATTCGTTGTACGATGTGTTTGAAAGCCATAGTTCATAGGAAAAAGACGACAAAATCGGAACTTTTATGGCGAGGATCTCAGGACAACAAGTACAAAATCGACGGATGCATAGAAATAAAAAATTTCCTAATAAGTTCATCATTTGATTATCAAGATGATAGATAACAAATTCTGTTATGCTGCAAGTAACATGAACTCTCAAATTATTATGAATCAAATTATAATCGAAAGGGCCCACAGCCTTGACAAGGGTTTTCCAAGTGTCGACAATCATATGTTCCAAAAGTTTACTATTTTTCGTGGAAAGATTGTTGAAAGAAAATTGAAACAATAAGTAAAGCATCCAAAATGACTATGCAAAGAAACTTATTAAATTTTCTCCAATGTTGAAGAGAATTCTCGAAACGGTTTGGAATAAATTGGAAACAGAAATAAAAGTGGTTAAAAAACTTTTTGTCATAGAAAATGCATGCCTAAACCAAAGGGCAAGAAACAAAAAGGAAGCCGTGGTGGTCAAGATAACACTTCTCCGAAAATAAAAAAACCGAAAGGTATTTGTTGGAAGTGTGGTAATCCAGGGCATTTTCAAGAAACAATGTAATTTGGTACATTGAAAGCAAAGGCAACTAAAAGAATGACCAAGCAAAATATAGTAGGCAATGAAGATATTGTTCTCACTATAATTATGGAGACTAACATGGTTTGAAAATGACATGGAGATGGTGGTGGATCGATTACTAGAGCACACCAATGCATATTGCCAAGAAATAAAGCAAAAAAAAAAAAAATGTAAAGCCTATGAACCTACGAAAGGATTGTCTCCAAGAAGAAACTATTCATGGAAATTATTCAATCAACTGCAAAAGTGATGGGAAAAAGGTTAAGTAGGTGGTTCTCAAGTTATCATTTGCGGGAAGACAATCCACTTTTTAATGATATTCTTCATTGTTCCCCATAAATTAGGAAACATACTTGATAATTCTGTTAACCTTTTTAATTTAACAAACATGACATAAAGACTAGTGCTTGTTTGACGTTAATTATATTGTAATTGCCCAAGGATGACTATGTATGTTATAAAAGGAATAATTAAATCTAATGACATGTACAAACTAAATATTATTATTATGAAAATTCATCTCTTTACTTATTATTGGTTTTCTTCTACTTTTTGGATGTTTGGACATGCTAGATTAGGAACAATGTAATAATTATAAAAAGTATGCATAGTATGCAGTAATATTAGGTTTTAATTCCTAATCATTAATTTTTTTCATAATTTAGAGATAAATGTGCTATAATGTGTTAAGGTCTAAAATTGTCAGGAAGTCATCTTAAAAAGGAGAAAGAAAATTCACAAATATTAGAATTAATTTCAATTCCGATATTTGTGAATTTGAGAGGCATATTTAACTAGGAGGAAGGTAAAAGATATTTTATAACATTTATAGATGATTGCTCTAGATACACCTCAAGTTTATTTATTAAGGACTTAATAAGATGAAGGGTTTAAGAATAAAAAAAATTTTAAAAATCATACAAGGCTGAAGTTGAAAATCTAATTAGATCGAAGAATTAAAATTTCTTAGGATCAGATAGAGGAGTGGGAATACTTCTCTTAGAATGTTTTTTGTGAGAATCATAGGTATAATTCAGTCAAACTACAACAAGGCCCCATAATATTCGTTATGCCTTACAACAAAATGCTAGATGGCCCCCATGAAACGGGGAAATAAATAGGACATTTTGATAGAAATGATTAATACATTAACATTTTTTACTTCTTTCTGGTTTTAGCTAAAAATTTATGGGGGGGGAAAAGCATTAAAAAAAAAAAAAATGAACTGTTTGTTATATACTTAATCGTATACCCCAATAAAGAAAACTCACATTACACCTTATGAATTGTTTGGGAATATATAGAGAAAAAACCTTCTCATTTGACCCGATCTAAGGGTGTGGGGATGATAAGGCATTAGTAAGGTTAGACTGATACTTCCTTCATAAAATGACCTAAAGCTTGGAAACTAAAAGCCAATCGAGTGTTCTCTTTATAGGCTATGCACAAAAATAGCAAAGCTTATAAATTCTTAACCATGGAATCCCACAGAATTTCTATTTGGCCAAAATATAATTTTGGAGTCCTTAGAGATGTTGAGTTCTTTGAGAACTTCATTTCTTTAGGAAATAAGGGTCAAGAGAAGTCATTGATAAAGAAGGATCAAGGAACATTTCATCATGAAACAAATGTAGGTAAATGGAACTTAACTACAATCTACTGAAGAAATAGAGCCAAAAAGAAGTAACAGAGCAAGGGATAGAAAATATCATTAATGGTTACCCTGATTTCTAATCTACATGTATCTAGTTGATAAGGAAATAGGAATTGATATTGTTTCTTCTAGTATTTTTGTGACTGAGCATGGATTTCTAGTAATAGAGCTCCTATTGACTTTTAGAGGAAGCTATGTCCTCTCAAGATTCAAGTTTTTGGCACTGAAGCCGTTAATGATGAGATGAAATTCTATCATGGGTTAACAAGACTTGTTTTTAACCTCTGAACATCATTTCCTAGGATGTTCCTCCAACCCATAAACTCAAAAAAAAAAAATATAACTTTCTAAAACAAAATATGAAGCTTTAAGGAGAATAAATGGTGTTTTAGGAATTTGGGAACATTTTACTTCTTGACTTACTCCCTTCTTGCGATGTCCAGAAATTAGCTTGTTAGGAATTTTGCTAGAATCCCTCCTCTCTTTCTTGAGTACTCCCGAAATCTCTTTTCTTTCAAGTTTTAGTTCAACACCCACGTTTCTTTCTCTCTCTACAATGGTTGAAAGGGACTTTAATGAAGAAGATTGATGATGAAATATTGTATTCTCTATCCTCTCCTTTGCAATATATTATAACTTGCTTGCGTTCTCTGTTCTCTTGCTAAGAATGAGCTTATGGCTTTTCAATTGTTGGTGAGCAAGACACCGGTTATGGCAAAATGGTTGTTTTTTTGTTGTGGGAGGAATTAAGGTTGTATTAACCAAGCATGCTTTGTTGGGTCTTTAAGGAGGAATGTATATCATTTTTAGCTTCTAAATGCACCTAGAGTTCGATACCATAATGGCTAACTTGTCGGAAATCCTTCTACCTCTCATATATTTATACCGTAATACTTCCTTCGCTTAATAAACCAAATTGGTTTCTTTCTATTCGCATTAATATCACCATGGGTCATGTGGGTGGGGTGTAAAATTATAAATCTTGGATTTTTGGACATTTATATGGGGGTCAACGCATAACAAAACATCTTGGGCAAATAATTAAATCCTCATTGAAACTCTTACTAAAATCCTACACTTAGATTGTAATAATTAATTTACCCTTTTTATTTAGTTATTTATTTAGTCCACTAATTTAATCCATTAATGGACTTTTTAATATAGAGTTATCTATTTACTAACCAATTTGCTTACCAAAATCATGTACCTATATTATACATGTAACCCACATATTATTTGGTTTTAATCTTTTTACACCAAATAATATTATTCTAAATAATATATATATTCATCAAAACTATTTATTTTATTCAATAAATAACGTTCTTGGCATGAATAATGCACTCGTGAATAATGATTTTGGTGTTATTACGCTGAAATTAATTTATTTCGCTTTTATGCGGAAATCTTACGACACAATAAATTCCTAAGTTGTTAACATAATGTTAGGTCATAATTTCAACCTTTATAAACACATTATATAAAACTATTTATTCAATTCATCCTATTTGTAAACCCAAGTAATAAGGGTGTTCTCGATTCGCGATCGTTTGTATTCTTACTTCTATACTATTATACACTTCGTCTGTTTAGTCCTTTACTAGCGATTTTTATATTAGCTGTTGGACCAACTATTAGACTTCAACTAATCGTTTAATCTCTTATATATATATATTCAAACGTATATTTATTCTCTTATCACATCTTATTACTCAACGTAATGAGATACATTACAAAGGTTATATTTTACATTAGACCCTTTACATCCTTATAATAAAGAATTTTATGTATTAAATTTATTCTCATAATTATTCTTCTTGGAAAAATCCAGTGTTGTTACATTCTTTCTCTCTTATATGGTTTCTGTCCGCGGAATAATCAATACATCCATTACCCGGGTCCGCATAAACCTTCTTCTAATAGTATAGGATACTTCAACAATTGTTTCGATACATTGTGAAGGTGACTTAAACAATAATAGAAATTTAATATAATTTTCTTACAAAGCTTTTTATATTATTGCTCAGGGGCTGTATCAGGACCCCTAAAATTTATACAAATATCAAACCCTCGACTTTTCGGTAGTTTTTTAACATATCAAACTTCTTATGCATATTACCACCAATCGATGTCATAATAATATATATGCAGAATAATTAAAAATTTTTCTATTTCAATCGCGCAAAACTTTTAACCTTTGCATCTTAAATTTCTTAGAATCATGTTATTAATAGGATTCGCCTTAACGAAACTTTATTATATATGTTTTTCATCTCAATACAATCTTTACAACTCGAACATAAATTACATTTATCTAACTATTATCATAATACTAACATTAACTTCAACTTAAAACAGTTAATACTTCATGCATCATTTTGATCATATTGTCTTGCGGGGTAGCATATTTACGTTATCTTGATCATTAACCTGCAAAAATTTGTTTGTTGCAAGAATGTGCTTGACAGATCTACGAATTCTTAATGTTTTCATGGATTCTAGTAGCCACATAATTAACTATACTCATCTTATAATTTATCTTATTGCATTATGATTCTACATTATCTGTCACTTGTTATACATCTTATATCTATTTAAAGATTGAATTCCATATTTCCATATCAGCAGTTCTTTACTCTATTTATGTGTATTCTTACATTGACTATCATACATTTTGTACTTTCATACATTAAATAAATTATATTTGTTTTTTCTACATTATAAATTTAAAACAGTTAATCATCAGAGTAGACATAACATATTTAGTAACTGAAAGGACTTGCCTGGCTTCATAGATTACCAAATTACCATAAACAGCTTTATAACTATCCGCCGCCTTCACGTATCCTACACAATATATAAATTATAACACTATACACTTTTTATTAGTCACATAGCAACGTTTAGGTAAACCGTTTAAATAACTCTACTCTTACATTCTTTAATCACTTTCCTTTTATATCGGTACACAATATTTAGTGTTTTAAGGTCCCGTTAGGAACTCCTCCATTAACCATGAACGAGTTTATTTAACAACAACATCCTTTCTCATTACATTCCATTTTAATCGATTACTTAATATTTAGTTAAGTAATTAAAATTTATATACACATTGCATTAATAAGTATATTAGGCTTATTCATAACTCAAATTAGGAACCTTAAATAGTCCATAAACATAATCTTAAAATTCATATAAATGTAAATTATATTAAAATATCTTAAATATTGATAAAAATGATAATTTTTTTTTAACATCCCCGCCCCACTTCGCGATGGTTTCCTCTTCAACATCTCAAACTCCCACAACCCAAACAAAGTTATCTATAAACAATTAACCAAAGTTATATCTTATACTGTTTTTGTTTTAATCATAACTACGTATCGTTATCTTATCTGTTTTTTTATCTATTCTCCTTGACGTCAAATTAAACCTTATTAATTCTAACTTTCAGACCACTATGAGCCCAAACCTTTAGGGTTCCTTTTCATATTAAATCGAGGGATTTTCATATTTTTCAACTTAGGTCAGAAAGTATACATTTTTCTTACCAGTCGTACAAAATAATTTCTCAAAAAATAGCATACTGCATGAAAATGGATCAAATCTTGCGAGTACAATAAGAAAACTTCAATGATCTAACTACCAACTTTGTAGTTTTATAGTTTCTTCAAATTCTAAGCACACAAATTTATACGATTTTTACAATAAGGCAGAAATTCGTAACAGATTTTTCATGCTTCAGTAGACTGTGTAAAAGTTCTGAAACCAAGTCTCACTAAATCGGTCGCTACGGATTTAGAATAACCAAAAGGAATTTTTTGTGCGATTACTTATTCCTATGTTTAGCTTACTTCCATACATTTACCATTTGATATTATAGCCCATTCTCTAACTCCTGCTATAATAAAACTCCAATTTTATATGATTTTTACACAAAAAACGAGGTTGGTTACTCATTTTCTTGGCGAATGTGTTTTTCTACTACTTCTTTTAAAACAAAAACCCAATTCGATTACTCACCAAATCATGTAAAAATGATACATAATAGATTATATATATACACACAAAACACATATAACCTCATATCATTTCATCAATTCAATGTAACCAACATTGAACTTTATAACAGAAAACTTTAAGAAAACAATAGGTGAAAAACCAAAAATATAAAAATTATCTCTTTGGATTCCTTGCTTTAGTTTGTATAGATGGTAGAGAGGTTTGGATTATTCATCTTCTTGATTCCTAAAATTCTTCTTCATCTTCCAATTCTAACAGATTTTATCTCTCGTCAATTTTTCTTCTTTCTCTATTTTTTTCACAATCTGCTTTCTTTCTCCTCTTTTTCCTTTCTCTCTTTTACCTTTCTCTGTATTCTTAGTCCTTAGGCTTAGGAAAAGAACGTAAGAATAAAATCCCTCTTTCAGTTACTAGAAGGCTTAAGGTTTTAGGTAGCAGTTACAAAATACTAAGCGGTCTAGGCTAACGTTTGGCTTATAGAACGAAAAAAATAATAATCTATTTTTCTCTTTATTTTAATATTCTTCTTATTATATGGTATATTTGTCACACCATTATTTAATTACACTTATTTTATTAATAAAGCTAATTAAATTTTAACTAACAAAATTATAATATCTAATTGAAGACAATTATATATTCCCATTTAATAAATTATTAATCTTCTAATTTAAATTATTTAATTAAATTATAGATATTACCATTCTAATTAGACGTTAATAAAATACGCACCAATTATAAAATCATTTAATATACATTAATTATACAATTATAACTTAAAATAAATTATTCTAACAATATTTTCCATCAAAATATTTTATTTTATATCCATAAATATATCAAATAAAAAATGCATTAAAACCTTTATTCCCAATTTCCCATAAATTAATTTTTAACTATTTTACCGAAAAACTCATCAATCTTACTAACCTCACGCTAACAATATTACCGTGTAATATTGTAGGACCACCCCAAAAAAAATTTTTGGCACTTCGTTATACTAACGACCTGACAGGGGGGGGGGAGGGGAAAAATCGTTCAATTAACCCAGCCTAGCGAGGAACGATAGGAGGTGGACATTAAGTAAGGAAACACATCAAAGAAGCCACCACAACGACTTGCGATCAAAGTCGAACACCGTACAACTAAGCAGATATCAGGAATCTACCTAATAGGCCCACTACGCTTACCTGCTCGCACACGGGTGAGCTAGGGGTGGAACCAAGCTTCAAATACAAAATCCTGTGTCATGTCGCAGTCATTCGATAACGAAGCAATGTCGGGGCTGAATGGACATGACACGTTTCCCAGGCGGGGGGGGGGGGTTTTTTCTCTCGGACTAGAACCCGCAAAATACAAGCCTTTCAGCAGAATAAACCAACAGTACGACACCGGAGAATCGATGGTTGCGGTAACGAAAAACGAGAAAATCAGTCCCATGCCTTGAAGCCGCAGATCAAATCTGCGGGCTAATGATGGGAATCGATACTGAACGACACGACACATCAGGCGCGGCAACAGGGGAACCCGTTAGGATCGGCAGCGGGGGAACCGAGGCCTAGCCGCAAGATCAAATCTGCGGCCATTAGCCGCGGATCAATCTGCGGCCTGCCTTCTGGCAGCCTTTATCAATGTAGTTCCCTCATTTTCATCCAGTGAGGAATTACAGGGAGTTTCGGAAAGAAAAAAAGGGGGAAAAAAACTAAGCAACAAGCCAGAGGAGCGGGGAAAAGAGAGAAAAGGAGAGAAAAAAAGTGAGGGATTTATACCACCTTTTGTTATAGTTGTAATCACATAACACTTTCTTACTCTATTTAATATACAGAGGTTTATACGCATCATAGTTTTTCTTGTACATCTATTGAGGATCACATGGAATTAAGGACTATTAGTGAGCGTTCCAACGGAACAAAATTCTTCCCTAATATGGGACCCGACTGATATCCATATTGGTTGATTTTTAGCTCAGTTTATGGGTAAATGATATTATGTGTAGTGTATTTTAGATTTGCTATTTTAGGGATATTGTGGGGTGTGAGGACAAACCCGATGGTTGTTTAATTTGTTGGTGATATATAATATATCCATTTTGTGGGGTGTTGTAAGCAATTTTGGGATGTGAGGCCTCGGAACGCGAACCCCGTGGGTCCAAATCCGATTGATGGACATTTTGGGTGTATGTAATAGGTGCCGATGTACCCTTTATTGTAAATCATGTAATTGTCGGGGCTTAAAACGATATCACAAATTGAAAATCGGGTTTAAGTGGCCCCGTAATAGTGAAATATGTGATTGTTGGGCGTCTCGAGGGTTAGATTTCGAATGGCTCACGGATGCCCATCGAAATAGCCCCCACGCATTTTTAATGCTTGATTTGATTTTACAGACACAAAAACTAAATTTTCAAAGCTAAACGATGAAGATTTTTCATAAAATCAATCAAAATTAGGTTTATTAGCACCATGAGGCCTTAAAATTCGAATGTGGCTAAATGAATGTCGATTTCCTATTTAAACGAGAAGGCTAAAAAAAATCGCGTTCATAAAGACATCAACAAAAATGGTTTTTATGAGAATAAATAAATACCGTTTTATTAAACCTTTGTTGGCATAGGGTTTAAAAAGAGATACCTAGAAAATTGCACTGTCACTTTATTTACGAATAAGCAAACGTATAGGTCTTCGGATTCCTATTTTGACGAAGTTTTAAAAAACTCTTGTTTTGGCCAAAAACGATACCTATATGAAAAAAATCTCATAGCTTTTGACAATTATAAATCAACAACCTTTCCTCATAAAATAAATAACAGCCTTTTCTCGGCGTAAGCCGAAATGACCATTCTAAAGGCTTTACCTCAAAATAAAAAGACGACTCTTCATAAAAAAACCCAAATGGTTTTCTTCATGGCAAACTCACCACAAAACAACATTCACATAGGCATTAACACGCGGCGAGCACATACACATTTTTAAAATTTAAGGGATAGGAAAAGCATCGAGATTACGGTAACTGTGTTTCAACACGGAAGTCGGGGGGTGCCTAACACCCTTCCACCTCTGCTTAAGCAAGCCCCCGAACTCTAATTGAATCTCGGTTTGTAGGGCTCAAATTTAATTCGGGAGTCACATATGAGCCAAGCAGATTTACAAAAAACGTAAACTTGGATAAAGTTGGTACAATTCCATTTCAAATTATAACCAACCCTGTGCCCCCCCGTACTTCTGGTCCAATTGGCTCATCATAAAAAAAAACATTAAAAAAGAATCTTTCCAAAACCCCGTCGGAACATTTGTAGTTTGATCCGACCTTCTCCAAAAAATCATCTAATCTAAAGGCTAAAACTTTGGAAAATGTAATAATTTAGGCATAGGAGCCGATTTTCCCGGCGTCGACATATATGTAATACATTTTTTAATCTCATTTATATTTATTAAAAACAATTATACTTCTCATCAATTCAATTTATTAATAAAACTATAGCTCATAATAATAATTCTTTGCCCAACAAGGCAAAAACCATCAAAGTTATATTAACTCATAATATAATTTAATTAATATAATTAACTAATTATTATTTCAGTTAATTCCAGTTTTCATAACAATTTCATTTAATTTCTTCAATAGTTTTAATTAACTATTAAACCTCTTTTTTCCCAAATACATTGATTTAAATATATAAAATTCTCTTTCACTGCACGCAGTACAGTCATATATTTCATCAATGTTGTGATACATATCACATAATATACACCATACTCCAATCTCAAAACAATCTCATAATAAGAATTTTATTTTGCCTAAAATTCTTATTTAATAATTACCTTTAAAAATTCAGGTTGTCACATCCTCCCCTCCCTGTATCAGGAATTCTGTCCCCGGAAATCAACGAAACCTCCCTTAACCTCTCTCGTTTTCACTAAAAATCTCTTATCGACAATAATACGTTGAATAACTTAACGCATTAATACCTTAGTAATAAGGGTTTTTTTAACAAATATAAACCATTACATCATATTTCAAACCACATACCATAAACGCCATATTCTGTATATAATTAGTTATATCCTTTATTTAATGGAATAACCCATACAAATATTAATCACATAAATCATTTGAAAAAACTATATTTTTTAGCCCGTAAAAATATTCGAGGTGGTGCACATTCAACCCTTACCTTCTAAGAATTTCGTCCTCAAAATTAAAGACCATAGTCATTTCTATTCAATTCTAGAAACCCATCAAAACTAAGTTCCTCAAGTTTAAACCTATAACCATCTTTTACTATAACCAGCTACTCATCACTTACCCTCCTTTGAGAATTATTCTCATCGAATTCTTTCACCTTTAAACATCGCTTTCTTTTGAGTCTTCATCGATTTTGGTTCCAAGTAGTTGTGAAAGACGCAGTCATGAATAACGAGGAAAGAAAAATATTACCATCATGCTGACACTTGATACAATGTTTTTTATTTGAAAAACCATTAGAATATTTGGTCATATACACGAAGGACTGAAAAACATTCTCCCGCATAGTACTTTAGGTGATCAACCTATGTCGGACATCAATCCCTAAATGTCGTGTTATAAACATTTAATAATTTTTAATTCGGGACTATATGCTCGGCCATCGGTTTACCCCGCATTCAGGGTTTATTCATTCCTCAGTAGTCTTAATCATCATATGTCGCGTACCAAGAAAATTTTAAGATTCATCTCCCATCAAAGGTGTCTAGTACGAAAACAAAATAGCTTAAACTTACATTAATAATTCGGACAATAATCAATCAAAATAGTTAGTCCCAAAGTTCAAACTGGAAATTTAATTTAATTAATTATTTTTTTTTTTATAAACTACAGAAATGACCCCAAAAAATCGTTTTTTATGACGTCATAATATCGTACCGGTTTTTAAACCAGTACGTTGAAAAGTTCGAACATTAATCGACTTCATCATACTATAATCATACCCCATTAGTGGGCTGACGATCCTTTAGATGCCACATCCAACATTGGGTTTAAATCTTATATTAGATGAACTCCCTTAACCATTCATTTCCCGTACATTCTAACAAAACCCAGGTTAACATTTGATGCATAAATGACTATTGTAAAAAATACCATTTTGATATTTTTAAGAATGATTTTTGTCATACGTTTGAATCAATTAGCAACAGACATAGAGAATTAATTAGCCACTCTTTTTAAATTACTTTAATTTGTTCAAAACATTGACCCAATATATTTTCAGAAAACATATAACAAATTGTGAATATTAATACATGTCAATAAATTTTCGAAAATCTAGCCATAGCTAGAAGATTTGAAATATTCCATTTTCTCCCATCAACTATTCAATCTTACTCCATTGCTCTTTCATTTTTTTAATCATTCTATCAATTCTTCTAATACTATCAATGCTCTCTATACCAATTACAACTTTTCTAGTACCCCAATATAGTTCATCAAACTTACCACACTAATGGACAGTTCACCAAACTTACCCATCAATCTATATGGCGGTTTTAGAAACTTATCTCCTAGTCAGACCCAAAATCGTCCATTCGCTGAGGGGTTCACACCATACGATATATTTTTTTTATAAGTCACGAACTTACCATACATATGAGTTTTAAAGAACTCCGCACCTAATCTTAATATTATTTAACTATCAGATATAAATATGAGAAAGGAATCACCTTCTCACCATATGTATATTAATAGCGCGTCCATCAATATGTCAACGATTATCAATGTGATAAACTAAGTGTAAGCACAAAACCCTCGCCCATACAACGGTTTGTACAACTCAGCCACCACACGAGTCCTCAGTTGAAATCCCACCTATTTCTATCTTGCTCTTATCCTACTCTTTGCTCATTATGAAATTTTTGTATTTCATCATTTATAACTCCTCATGAGTTTACCTCATACTATTTCATAATACAATCTTTTTATAGCATTATGCTATAACTATTCAATTATTACAAATCATCTGTCATTTTATAACTTAAACAGATCACATCGTGACCCTATTCTATAATCAACTCTTCTTACAATTCTTTAGTCATGTTGTCGTATGATTACTCAACTCATGTGTTCCCTGATCTTTTAGCCCTTCAGGTTTTTCTTTGAACCAAATCATTTTATCATAATCTTATCTTAGATAAATTCTCTAAACTTTATTTGAGTTTATCCTTATCATTTATGTCAGTCTCATCTTATAGACATCATCTATTCGTTATTATTCGTCATCTTGATTATTGGAGTTAGGTAACTCCTGGTTCTCCTCAAGATTCTTCTTTGAATCTTCATGTTTATATATCAATTCTTTCGTTCAGAATCTCAAACTTTATTCATATTATTCAATATTTTATTCAAGTTCACTTCGTGTCATTCACATCTTCTTCTTGTAACGTTTCTAGGACTTAACTCATCTCATGCATCTACCTATATGAAAAGAATCACTTCTTAATCATACGCATCCATAATTCTATACTCGGTACACATCGAGTCTCCAACAGTATTCAGTACAGTACCTGAGTGGTTTCCCACAAACAACCAACAAACTAGTTTATGTCTTGTCTACACTGTCTTTCACAGCGAGTTAGATCGGTTGCTAGTTCATACCAACCTCCGCTCTCTGAAGGAATTGTTTAGCCCAGATACCATACATCAACCATTAAAGAATACGATTGCACCATAATTATACTTAACTTCTTATTCTCGTATTATATCGGTTACTCTATTCGAGTTCATTCCTCATCATCCCTATCGTCTTTTCTACGGTTAAAGCCTAAGGCACTCCTACCTAAGGTTTCTAACCTATCAGCTTTGATACCAACTTCGGTCGTTATTAACATATCAAACTTCTATTAATATATCACCAATCGATGACATAATCATAAAAATACGGAATAATTAAAAGTTTTCTATAACAATCCTAAAACTTTTAACCTTTATATCTAAATATCTTAGAATCATGTTAATAATAGGATTCGCCTTAACGAACTTATTATAAAAGTTTTCATCTCAATACAAACTTTACAACTCGACATAATTACCTTTATCAAACTCTTAACATAATACAAATAATAACTTCAACTAAAAACAGTTAATCTTCATGCATCATTTTGATCAATGTCATTCAGGTAGTACTTAATGTTACCTTGATCCTTAACTTGCAAAAATAGTTATTTGCAAGAATGAGCTCGACAGCTCAGCAAAATCTAACAGTTTTCATGCTTCACGTATCACATAAATAACATACTCATCTTATAAAACATAAACATCTGAATAAACATAACTTTCATGTTGTACATCATATATCAAATAAAGATTAAATTCCATAATTCAATCAGCGTTCTTTACTCAATCAGTATAGTCATAAATTGACTATCACATTTCGTACTTACAACATAAATAAGACATCATGTTTTTTTTACCATATAAATTAAAACAGTTAATCATCGAGTTTATGTTAGGTTTGTACATAGCGCGAATATGCAATCAAATTACATAAATAGTGCGGAAGCGCGATAAAATCAGATTTTAAAATTTTATACAAACCATCACCATGATCTTTCTTTATGCACAATTATTAATTAAACGAAAGAGATGGAGAATAAGAATTATACCCTTGTAGAATTTTAGCTTCCTCAGGTACAAGTTCACCTCCAATTTCTTCGCGTTCTCCTTGAATTCCACCGATTAAATTCCTTCCTTTGATCAACGTTAGCCACCCAAGTGTTTGGCCTCTAGAGGTGATCCACCAAGGAATAATACGTGTTCAAGAAGATGGGTGTTGGCAAAACCCTAGTTTCTATCTCTATAGAAATTGTAAGTACTCTCTACAATTTCTTATTGCAAGAGTGGGTAACCCTAATCTATGATAAGACTTCTCTTATTTATAGATGTAGGAAAAAACCCTTCCCTAAACTATTTAGGATTAGGGTTTCTATTCTAATTAAAACTCCTTTAATTAAATTAAACTCCTAATCCAATTAGGAATTCATGTGAGAGTACTTCTATTAATTAATTCCCAATCCCTATTAGGAATTAAATAATAGTAATAGTAATAATAATAATAAGACTACTCTTATTAATTTATATTTAATATTTATAAATATTAAATAATAAATATTAAGCTATTTAATTTATTCTATCTCCATAGACTAAATTAAATACACTTAACTTATTATTACAATTATGTCATTTACTTCTTAAATAAATATTTTTCCTTTTGCGGTGTGACCCTTTAGGTTTTCCATATTAAACCGGTTGTGAATAAAATCAATTAGAACAATTCTAATCTTATTTAAATAAATAAATTAAACTATTTAATTCATTTAAATAAATAATATTTATTCTACAATAAGGGTAAGCCCCCTTAGCGATCAACGACTTTCCAGATAATATAGATTTCAACATTAATCATAAAAGAACCTTTCAGTGCATAGTTTACCGTACAATTCAATCCTTCTACCATACAATGTCCCTAATTAAATATAAGACATGGAATTACTGTCAAGTCTTATTTTATTTAATTAATATGTATTTCGATTCTCAAATGCACAACTCTAATTAATGCAAATTAGAACTCCTTTCTAATTTCATTCTGCTTTGGCCAAAGACTTCTGAGTCGTCATTTATCGAATCACATAGGACATTCTCTCCTTTTACTAGAAGTGGTAGATTCTTTATTGATCATTCACCTATCTCCATATATAACTTATTATACCCAATCATACCCTTTGATATACCCTAAAGGTCTTAAGGGACATGTCAAAAGTATAACTCATCATACACAAGATACTATGATGATCTCAAGTCCAAGGATCACTTTGTACTACTATCACTAGAGGAATTCCTATTGACAGGCGAGTAAAACTCCATTAAGGTATTCCTTAGCGAGCCACGTTTCAGTGAACATATTCTCTAATAAGCACCCACAGACGTTCTTTCGAGTCTCCACACAAATGATTATGAGATCAATCATCCTCTTCATAAGAGCAAGCAACGTATGTACTAATCTATCCGGATTCACTAATCCGCTTTTTAGTAATCCAACGATTAGGAACAATTTTAGTTTGTGAGCTATCTAGAATTTAGATCTCATTAGCATAATCACCATCATGATTCTAAAAGCATTGCTCAAAACTATGGGTTTATCACATTTAATATAACAGCACTATGTAGATAATGTAAAATCCCTTTTAACAACCGAATAAGATTACAAAGTATATGCTACATCATATCAAATATGATTGGATTGTGTGCATACTACTTTCAATCTCCCACTTGCACTAAAGCCAATCGTCATGGTATCTAATACCCTTCTTCTCTAAGTGACGATCATCCTGCTGTTTGGATAAAGCTTCAGTAGATGGATATGCAATGTTGTTCTCGATAATCCACTATCCCTATAGTGACTTTTCCTCTTTCAATGATTCTACTAATCAAATGAAAGTGCTGCAACACATGTTTGAATCCAAGATGAGACTTAGGAACCATTCCCAGTTCTGTAATGAACTTTTCCATCCAAACAATCAAACTTGCAGCTTCATTTACAGCTATATACTTTGTCTTTGTCACTAAACGAGCAACTCTTTGCTGTTTGAAACCTTTCCAATTCACTGCACCACCTTTCAAGGTAACGATTTACCTTAAAGTGGATTTGTTATCGTCTTGGTCAGTCTGAAAAACTTGAGTCTGTTTAGCTCTCTAGTTTTAATTCAGACCTACCATGAATCATGATCACATCTTCAGTACCGGTTAAGTACCTAAAGATGTTTTATCACTGTCTTACAGTTGATCTTCTCCAGAATATGTCTGATCAACATCAGGCCTTGTATTATTTCATTGCATACATGATAGTAACTCATGCGATCTCTCTTTCAATTTGGGGATAATTTTAAGAGAGATACACTCCATGGCTCATCATCATGAGACCTCTCTTGGAGTTTGCCATGCTAAACGCCTTTAGCATCGAATGAAATATACGTTCATTGGGTCAAGCCGAACATCCTTTTAAATCTATCTATATACGATTTATATCCCCAATTTATAGGATGCTCCTCCCTAGTTTATTTATGGAGGAATGTTTAGAGACACTTTTTATCTTTACTGATTGTAGCATTGGTGTGTTCATTCATTGAGCTCAGTAATAAAAACATATCACAGATAATACTAGGAATGTCACAGTGCTCCCCACTCGGACCTTTTTTACATACTAGGTTCATTCTCGTTTTTGATAAAATCAAACTCTTTTGATTATCTCATCAAAAACGAATGTTCCATCTTTGAGAAGCTTGCTTCAATCCATAAATGGATCATTGTAGCTTAAAACACGATCTGCTTCAACCTTTGAAACAAATTCCTCTGGCTGTATCATACATACATTCTCCTCAAGTCTTCATTGAGGAAGGGTGTCTCCACATCCATTTTGCCAGATTTCGTAATAAGCTGCAATCACAAGCAAAATCCAAATGGACTTGAGCATTACCCGGTAATAAGGTTTTATCACAGTCAACTCCTTGACTTGAAAAACCTTTTAAACAGGTCTGGTCTTATAGGTCTCCACCTTGCCATTTGCCCCAGTCTTTCTCTTAAAGACCCATATTCACACTCTTGGCACTATGCCCTTTTGTGGAGTAACCAGAGTCTATACTTGGTTCTCATGCATGGAGTCCATTTCGGATTTCATGGCCACCTGCCATTTCTCTGAGTGTCTTCTACTCATAGCCTCATCGTATATAACTGGATCATCATCCTCTATGATGCGTACCTCATCATCATCCTCTATGATGAATCCATACCTCCCAGGTATCTTCGGTACTCTTCCATATTTATGATTCGGTTGTGGTACAATAGGTCTATCTACAGGTTCCTCGATTCGACTTAAAGTGCTTTGTGGTTCTTGAACTCCTTCAAGATCTTTTACCCTCCCACTAGCTCCTTCAATGATAAACACTTTTATCTAAAAAGGCAGCGTGTAGGATTATAGTAATAATACCCTAAACTTACTTTAGGATATCCCACAAGTCTACACTTGTCAGATTTTGTCCCAAACTTATCTTTGAAACCTTTTCTATAAGCTGGACAACCCCTTATCTTAACTTACTTAAGATTAGGAATCCTCCCTATCCATAACTTTTATGGAGTCTTGGGGCCAGATTTTTGAGGTTACCTTATTTTGTAGATATGCAGTCGTTTCTAGGACATAACCCCAGATGGATACTAGAATGTCGGTAAAAATCATTATGGACTGCACCATGTCCAACAAGGTACAATTTCTCCTTTTAGATACACCAATCAATTATTGCGTATCAGGAAGTGTCCATTATGAGAAAATACCATTTTGAGATGATCTAGAAACTCATTGTACAAGTATTCTTTCCTCGATCTGATCAAAGAATCTTAATACTCTGTCAATATGTTTCACTTCTGAATTCTTTGAACATTTCAAATGATTCAGACTTATATTTCATCAAATATACATATTCAACTCTTTGAATGACCATCTCCTTTTCTTTTATTAGTTTGTTCAATTTGCAAAATAATTTTCATGTAAGTCAAGTATACAAAGTCTATCAAGTAATCTTCCAGTTTCAAACAAAACATTATCATTATAAATAGAAGAACAATTGTTCTTAAATATAATACCAGAACCTTCCTTGTCCAACAACGGAAGTAATAATGTTTCTAAAGAGAACTGGAACATAATAACAACTTATTAACTTAATAGACTTGCCCGTAGGCAATGCTAAACTATAAGTTCCTACGGTTAATGCAGTAACCATTGCTTCATTCTCCACGCGTAAGATTACTTATTCTTTGTTTAGTTTTCTACTTCTGCTTAGTCTCTGCATTGGATTGCATACGTGAGAACTACAGCCGGTATCCAATACCCAAGTAGAACCTTGACTTATAGAAAAATTTATTTCAATCATGAACAAACCCATATTTGTAACCGAAGCTTCACTAAGCTTCTTCTGGTTACCCTCTAGTTTTAATTCTAGTATCCAGGCTTATTGCAGTGGAAGCAAACTCCTTTGCTATCTGCATCAGTTTTGTTCTTATTGTCCTTCATTTTTGCCTTTCCTTTTACCTTCTTTGAATTGTTCTTCTTTTAAGAAGATCCTTTAGCCCTCTTCTGCTTCCTAGAAGAATCATCTACCAGTAAGACTTGGTCTTTCTTGGTTGGAAAGTGACGCTTTACAGTTTTCAACATGTTTAAGCAACTCAGGCAGGCTGACATATAGCTTGTTCATGTGGAAACTCACAACAATTTGTGAGAAAGAGTCTGGAAGTGATTGCAAGATCAAATCTTGGATCATCTCTCCATCCATTAAAACCCAGTTGTCCCAATTGTTCAATCAAATTGATCATTTTAGGACATATGTCTGTACTGTAGTGCCATCGGTCATTCTAGATCAGAAGAGCTCCTTAGATATCTGATATCTAATAGTCCTACTTTCCTCACCCTTCAACTCCTTGAAGGTGCCGGAGTACAGTAGGAGCATCCATAGTTTCATGCTGACGCTGAAGCTCGTTACTCATGGATGCGAGCATGATGCATTGAGCCAACTGTACATCATCTTGCCACTTTCTAAAAGTAGCAATCTCTTCCTCTGAGGCATTGTCTGCAACCATTGCAGGGATAGGTATATTAAGGACATAAGATAACTTTTCAGCCTTGAGAACTATTCTCAAATTCCTTAACTAGTCCGTGTAATTCGGTCCGGTTAATTAGCATCTAATATGCTATGCAGTGATAGTGAATTAGACATCGTAAAATTCTGTAAATGAATTTGTAATTTAACAACATTTTAGCATACATTCATTT
Source organism: Aralia elata (assembly GCA_034770075.1). NCBI lineage: Eukaryota > Viridiplantae > Streptophyta > Magnoliopsida > Apiales > Araliaceae > Aralia > Aralia elata. The sequence goes on along the minus strand of CM068388.1, from coordinate 61,729,778 downwards.
TTAATTAATTACCAAAATAAATTAGGTCTTTATTTTAAATTGGTATCTCCCACTATTTTCATCAAACTATATTACCCTCATTATATAGTTCGACAATTCTAATTAAAGATTTGCTAGTGAGACTAAGGATCCCATTTTAAATGTATATAGCCTTGTGGTGACACAACAAACGATATATAAATAAATAGGTAAACAACTATTGTCAATTACATCTCTATGTAACTCCTTGTATTTTGCCTCTTAGATTATTTTGATCAAGTGGTGACACATCCGAATCAAAATTATCCAAGTTAAGTCCATCCTAGCACTTCCATATATTCGAAAGAAAAACACTGTCCTTGTGGTGACACAACAAAACAGCATCGTTCAGTCTATGTATAAGCATCAAATGTGATAAAGCAACATCTTAAATATTTTAATACTTGCCTTGTGGTGACACAACAAACTCATATTAAATATTTAATACTCTATTGCTTTACCATGCTAGAAGGCGACGTTCGATATTCCAAATATCTTTGAACGCTTAGGACTTAATATGATTTCTTTGAGGGGTTTGTTATTATTTGTCTCATCTTGTTTAGCGCGCATACACATATATATATAAAATACGCGTCATATTATTTAACATGCGAAGCATGTTGTATAATATATAATATATACATAGCAAGCATGCACATATAGAATACTATATTCTACCCGGATTGATTATGGACTTTTATTCTAGTTTGGTTCACTAGAGCCACCAAGTGAACCAAAAGGTCAAACCTAGGGTGCACGAATTAAATTTAAAATATAACTATTACATTTAAACCCGGGCTCCATTACAAACGGGTCTTCAAGCGCTCCTTGCTCCTTTGTCTCCAATTCTTCAAGTAATTCTAACTAAACCTATTACATAAACTATTTACAATAAATAGAAACCTTGATCAGCAGTCAAGGGGAGGTACGTAGGAGGAAGATAGAATTTACATCAAGGAAAAACTAGAGAAGACGAGGTACGCAGACCCCATTTATAAAACCCATTCATTCAAGCATCCACTAAAATAAATCCAATCACACATTGGTCAATAGTCCATAATCAATCCCTATTTATCATCATACATATCTCTATATGTATCAATAAATAACATTCATCCCATGAATAATAAAATCATTCCATATATGCATTGATATCATTTAATGGGCAATATTAGTTAGTATAAAATTCAATTTCAACTCCAATTAGTTATCATGGAATCCAATTCCAACTCTAATTAGTTATCATGAAATCCAATTTTAATTAAAATAAACTTCTTTATTTTAATCATATTCCAAATCAAAATAAACTCTTTTATTTTAATTTATCCAATTTTTTGAATAAAAATAAACTCCTTTATTTTTAATCAAATTCCAAATCAAAATAAACTCCTTTATTTTAATTAATATGGAAACCAATTTCAAGTTTAAAATAAACACCTTTATTTTTAACTTAAAATTGTTGGAAAATAAAATATGTTGAATCCTATTCCTTATCAAAATAAACATCTTTATTTTTTTAAGGAAACATGGAATCCTATTCCATATGTGAATAAACTCCTTTATTCTAGGAAACATGGAATCCTATTCCATATGTGAATAAACTCATTTATTCTAGGAAACATGGAATCATATTCCATATATGAATAAACTCCTTTATTCTAGTTAACGTAGAATCCAATTCCAAGTTCAAATAAAACTTTTAATTTTAATTATATTCCAATTCAAAATAAACCTTTTATCTTAATTGAAAATAAATAAAATCAAAATAAATAAAAAATAAATAAAATAAATAAAATAATTTTACACAAACAATTATGCCCAATTAAATTGTTCTTAACACATATCAATGTATATACAGAATCAAAACAATTAATAATTCGCATAAAGTTTGGCTCTTGATACCACTGTTAGGTTTGTACATAGCGCGAATATGCAATCAAATTACATAAATAGTGCGGAAGCGCGATAAAATCAGATTTTAAAATTTTATACAAACCATCACCATGATCTTTCTTTATGCACAATTATTAATTAAACGAAAGAGATGGAGAATAAGAATTATACCCTTGTAGAATTTTAGCTTCCTCAGGTACAAGTTCACCTCCAATTTCTTCGCGTTCTCCTTGAATTCCACCGATTAAATTCCTTCCTTTGATCAACGTTAGCCACCCAAGTGTTTGGCCTCTAGAGGTGATCCACCAAGGAATAATACTTGTTCAAGAAGATGGGTGTTGGCAAAACCCTAGTTTCTATCTCTATAGAAATTGTAAGTACTCTCTACAATTCTTATGCAAGAGTGGGTAACCCTAATCTATGATAAGACTTCTCTTATTTATAGATGTAGGAAAACCCTTCCCTAAACTATTTAGGATTAGGGTTTCTATTCTAATTAAACTCCTTTAATTAAATTAAACTCCTAATCCAATTAGGAATTCATGTGAGAGTACTTCTATTAATTAATTCCCAATCCCTATTAGGAATTAAATAATAGTAATAGTAATAATAATAATAAGACTCCTCTTATTAATTTATATTTAATATTTCTAAATATTAAATAATAAATATTAAGCTATTTAATTTATTCTATCTCCATAGGACTAAATTAAATACACTTAACTTATTATTTACAATTATGTTCATTTACTTCTTAAATAAATATTTTCCTTTTGCGGTGTGACCCTTTAGGTTCTCCATATTAAACCGGTTGTGAAATAAATCAATTAGAACAATTCTAATCTTATTTAAATTAATAAATTAAACTATTTAATTCATTTAAATAAATAATATTTATTCTACAATAAGGGTAAGCCCACTTAGCGATCAACGACTTTCCAGATAATATAGATTTCAACATTAATCATAAAAGAACCTTTCAGTGCATAGTTACCGTACAATTCAATCCTTCTACCATACAATGTCCCAATTAAATATAAGACATGGAATTACTGTCAAGTCTTATTTTGTTTAATTATATGTATTTCGATTCTCAAATGCACAACTCTAATTAATGCAAATTAGAAACTCCTTTCTAATTTCATTCTGCTTTGGCCAAAGACTTCTGAGTCGTCATTTATCGAATCACATAGGACATTCTCTCCTTTTACTAGAAGTGGTAGATTCTTTATTGATCATTCACCTATCTCCATATATAACTTATTATACCCAATCATACCCTTTGATATACCCTAAAGGTCTTAAGGGACATGTCAAAGTATAACTCATCATACACAAGATACTATGATGATCTCAAGTCCAAGGATCACTTGTACTACTATCACTAGAGGAATTCCTATTGACAGGCGAGTAAAACTCCATTAGGTATTCCTTAGCGAGCCACGTTCAGTGAACTTATTCTCTAATAAGCACCTACATACTTGCTTTAGTGTCTCCACACAAATGATTATGAGATCAATCATCCTCTTCATAAGAGCAAGCAACGTATGTACTAATCTATCCGGATTCACTAATCCGCTTTTTAGTAATCCAACGATTAGGAACAATTTTAGTTTGTGAGCTATCTAGAATTTAGATCTCATTAGCATAATCACCATCATGATTCTAAAAGCATTGCTCAAAACTATGGGTTTATCACATTTAATATAACAGCACTATGTAGATAATGTAAAATCCCTTTTAACAACCGAATAAGATTACAAAGTATATGCTACATCATATCAAATATGATTGGATTGTGTGCATACTACTTTCAGTTTATATAACAAATAAGAACTGAAAGACTTGCCTGGCTCGTAGATTACTAATTACCATAAACAACTTATAACTATCTGCGCCTCACGTATCCTACACAATGTATAAATTATACACATCATTTATTAGTCACATAGCAACGTTTAGTAACCGTTTAAATAACTCTACTCTACATTCCTTAATCTTTTCTTTTAATCGGTACACAATATTTGTGACACCCCCAAATCCAGGTACTTCATTTCCTCAGGATTTAGTGTTCACTATCCAAATACATCACATCACATCTAACTACCCATTCAAATATAAATGAAAACTTTAAATAAAAATAAGAATCTCCCATTAAGGGTTACAACATCATTAATAAACAAATCCCAGGTCAGCTAACCTTAACATAACATCAATGCGGAAAACGTAATCAAGTCTATTACATAAACATTGTTTAAACAAATAAAACAAGTGATCTTCATCACTTATTTGCCTTTCCTTTGCCCTTACTAGTGGATGGCTCATCAACTCTTTCAACTTTAGCTACAATGTTATTATGCAAGGGTGAACAATGATTGCCCAACAAATACAACACAATAATAATAATAACATGCGAAACAATCAACGAATATTGAATAATCGAAGATTCAGCTTTTGAGTCAAGAATATAAAACAAGATTCGAAAGAACGTCTGAGGGTCTTAAGACCACGAACTATGTCTCATGTTATTAAGTATTTCTACATTAAACCTTTAACAGTCGTAAGACTATATGGACCTTACTTCTCGTACTTAGGGGGATCAGCCATTTGTACCATGTACGTGCACAATATCTTAACGATAACGCGTAAATAAAATCCCGTGTATAAGAGTTGTTCATCTCAGTTTGACATCGGAGTCCGCACCAAAGGAAGTTTGGTTTGGATTTACTTCAATAACGTTTCTAGAATTTAGAACGTTCATCAACTATGGACTAGTCGAATCAAGAAGGGTTCGCTAGTCAATCAAGGTTCAAAATGTGTAATTCGAGAATCAAAAACTAAATCTCGCAAAAGGTACAATTAGGTAAATTCTGTATAACTGAAGTATTACAAAAAGGAAATTAGAACTTCTCATTGAATCCATGAAATTGAATGGAATATGAATAATAACTTGCTTAAGTAAGTAATAGCACTATGAAGCTTGCATTCTAAGATAATGAAATTTAGGTACTTGTGTAATTGAAATCAAAGTAGTATTAGGTAGCTTGCTTTCAACGAAATAATAGATCAAGGTAGAAAACTTGTGTAAACGTAAAAGTAAGGATAGGATACTTGCCTCGTGCGTAGACTATAAATTTAAGACTCACGTTCTCTAATCAACCTATACATTCCGTTTATAAAACAGTAACAATAATTAGTTACAGTATTATAAACACTTCAGGACTCATTCTCATCCAATTTCATTTAATACTTTAATTAATATGTTAGCCTAAGCTTTAGATATGTCTACGATAACATAACATGATCACAAAGAAGAATAAAAATTTTACTCTCTTCTTTTTACTCTTTTTTTTTGTTTTGTTGCTCCACGGCCAGGGCGATGAGTTTCTTCAAAAAATCCTCGTCGGGGCGAGCTTACCACCGGGGCGGGAAATGTAATACATTTCTACCGCCGGGGCGAGACTACTGCCGGGTCGGGAAATGTAGTTCATTTCTACCGCCGGGGTGAAAAATGTAGTTCATTTCTACCGCCGCGGTGGACCTGAAATTCACTTCCTGGAGTTCGCGAAGAACACATAAAAATCCAAATTTGGCCAAAGTTTTCACAATTAACCGATTAAATTACTACTCATTCATCATATATGTTCTGAAATCAAAATCCATAATAAATATAGTGATTTTAACATTACATACAACCTAAACAAATCAATTAAAGGCTAAAAATTCACTGTTCATGTTCTGTATGTACATAATGATACAGTTAACACAATTACTCACTGTGAATTCGTTTATTAATCAAATTAATCTGTTAAACTCTTATTTTCTTCGTTTTTACAAACATAAACATAATTAATCATCAATTTAGCCGATTAATAGCAACACGGACATCAATTTCATATATACAATTCATATTTAAACACTGTTCTTCTGTAAATTTCAGAACTTTAATAAAAACATCATTCCATGAATTTTGCTTACTCTAAATCACATATAAATCATATTAAACACATCTACGCATACTTACAAACATCTAACATTCATTTATTAAAGATTTAGCCATAGAATTTACTTTACAGAAAATACAGTGTACGTTTATGGAATAAAACTTGAAAGAACATGAATCAAGGTTGAATTTAAGGAATTTACCTTGATTATTAGTCTAGATTAAGCAACAATTGAACCAATTTCTTCTTCCCTTCTCTAAATCTCTCAAATCTCTCTCTTTTCTCTCTGTGTTAACTCTTAGAAGTTGATGAACAATGATCGGTATAATAATAATATGTGAAAGTTAAATGGCAGAACATGGTGTCAGTTTAATAACTGGCACCAACTACCACTAAGGCCATGTTTGGCTACCCATTTATTCTTCCTTCTAATTTATTTTAATAACTTACTTATTATATAGTTCAAGTCACATATTAAATTAATTAAATAATCTCATTTAAATCAATTAAATAAAATAGAATAATTCTACATTAAATCACATAGTCACATAAATAAAAATTTTCTTTATTAATAATGACAAATTATTAAATCTCTAATTAATAATTAAAACATTATACTTATTTAAATAATATATTTAATCAAATAAATTCAATTAAACACATACTTTAAATATAAAAATTCTCCATATTAATTTAATTAATGTAACACATATAATTAAATTAATCTACCATAATTTCATCAATTAATCAATTAATTCAACAATCAAATCATCGAAAAATATTTATTTAATCAATAAATATTTAAATTAAGTTACAAAATTCTCGTTTGTCGCAATATTTAGTGTTTAAGTCCCGTTAGGACTCCTCATTAACCATACAGTGTATTAATAACAACCTCCTTTCTCATTACGTTTCATTTTAATCGATACTTAACATTTAGTTAAGTAATTAAAATTTATATACACATTGCATTATAAGTATATTAGGTTTATTCAATTCAATTAGGAACCTTAAATAGCATAAATACATGGCTTATCAATTAAACAACATTATTATACCTCACGAACATCAAACTTAAGTTTTATATAATTTACTAAAACACAACCTTTAAAACATCATTTATTTTTATTAAACCTCATGTAAATATTTTAAAATTGAAAATAATATATTTTTTTTGAACACCGCACCCCAGCGCAATGTTTCCTCTTCAACATCTCAAACTCCCACAACCCAAACAAGGTTATCTATAAACATTAACCAAAGTTCTATCTTATACTGTTTTTGTTTTAATCCTAACTCGTTCGTTACTTATCTATTTTTATCTATCCTTACGTCAAATTAAACCTTATTAATTCTACTTTCAGACCACCATGGCCCAAACCTTGGGTTCCTTTCTAATTAAAACAGATTTTCATGTTTTTCAACTTAGGTCAGAAACTATAATTTTTCTGACCAGGCCGTACAAAATAATTTCTCAAACATAGCATACTGCATGAAAATGGATCAAATTGCGAGTACAACAAAAAAACTTCAATATATACAACTTTGTAGTTTTAAGTTTCTTCAAATTCCAAACACACGAATTTATACGATTTTTACAAAGTCAGAAATCGTAACAGATTTTCTGCTTCAGTAGACTGTAAATATTCTGAACCAGTCTCACTAAATCAGTCGCTACGGACAAACCAAAAGGACTTTTTGTGCGATTCTTATTCCTATGTTTAGCTTACTTTCGTATCTTTAATTTGATATATAGCCCATTCTCTAACTCCTAAAACTCAATTTTATATGATTTTTACAAAAAAACGGGTTGGTTACTCATTTTCTACGAATGTGTTCTTCTACTTCTTCTTTTAAAATAAAAACCCAAATTCGGTTACTCCAAATCATGTAAAGGTGATACGTAATAGATTATATATATATATATATATATATATATATACATATACATACATACATATATACATATATACACAAATACATATAACCTCATATCATTCATCAATTCATGTAACTAACATGAACTTTATACAAAAACTTAAGAAAAACATAGTGAAAAACCAAAAATATAAAAATTATCTCTTTGATTCCTTCCTTAGTTGTTATAGATGGTAGACAGGTTTGATTATTCATCTTCTTGATTCTTAGAATTCTTCTTCCTCTTCTAATTCTACAGAAATCTCTCTCAATTTCTCTTTTTCTCTCTTTTTTGTCTCTCTTTCTTTGTCTCTTTTCCTTTCTCTGTATTCTTAGTCTTAGGCTTAGGAAAAGAACGTAAGAATAAAATCCCTCCTTCAGTTACTAGAAGGCTTAATGTTTGGTCAGTTACAAAATACTAAGGGTCTAGGCCACGTTTGGCTAGAACAAAAAAATAATAATCTATTTTTCTCTTTATTTTAATATTCTTCTTATTATATGGTATACTTGTCACACCTTATTTAATTACACTTATTTTATTAATAAATCTAATTAAATTTTACTAACAAAATTATAATATCTAATTAGACAATTATAATTTCCATTTAAGAAATCATTAATCTTCTAATTTAATTATTTAATTAAATTATAATATTACCATTCTATTAGCGTAATAAAATTCGCACCAATTATAAAATCATTTAATTACTTAATATCATCATACTTAAATAAATTATTCTACAATATTTTCCATCAAATATTTATTTTATTCCATAAATATATCAAATAAAAATACATAAAACCTTTATTCAATTCCATAAATATTTTTAACTATTTACGAAACTCACAATCTTACTACATTAACATATTACGTTTATATGTAATACATTTTAATCTCTCATTTATTAAAACAATTATATTCTCATCAATTCATTATTAATAAAACTTAGCTCATAATAATATTCTTTGCCCACAAGGCAAAACCATCAAATTATATTAACTCATAATATAATTTTAATTAATAAAATTAACTAATATTATTCAGTTAATTCATTTTCATAACAATTTCATTTAATTTCTTCTATAGTTTAAGTAACTATTAAACCTCTTTTTTCCAAATACATGAATATATAATTCTCTTCACACCAAGTCACATATTTCATAATACATATCACATATATACACATACTCAACTCAAAACATCTCATAATAAGAATTTTATTTGCTAAATTCTTCTTTAATAATTCCTTAAAATCTAGGTTGTCACAGGGGCCATAAAGACCATGACGACAGAGGTTTACGGGTATTACTACCCTTACCGATTTCAATTATGAAAAAGATAATCTACCCCAGCTGGGGTCCATAAAGACCATGAACATTTAGGTTTACGGGTATTACTACCCTTACCGATTCTAATTAAGAAAAGGTAATCTACCTCTGTACGCCAGGTGATCCGCCTTTTGTACTCTGACGTTGTGCACAACATTCTAGCTAAATGACTATATGTGTTTGGTTGACCATAATAGGGTCAGTCGGGATTTTTCTGACATCAAATACCCCAATAATAGGGTTGTTCACCTCAGCTTACTATAAAATTCTGCACCAAAATAATTTGGTTTAACATAAATTCTCAAATAATACTTGAATTTCATAAACACATTGCAACATTCGTCTAGCCGAATCAAATAACTTAGACTTTTATTAACAATTCGGACATCAATCGAATTATTTTAGCCAACTCAATTGGCATACTTTTTCATATTTTAATGAAAACATAAATTATTTTATGATGTCATGATAACGCACTGTTTCTACAGTCCCTTGATGATTCCGTCATTTTGTGACTTTGTCACATTACATCATACTATAGTGGGCTGACGATTCTATGATCACATCCAACACTAGGTTACTTTGCATTGATGAATCTATTGTTTATCATCTCTGCAGTAAATGCATCAATGATATATAAAATACATTTTGATATTTTCAAATCATTTTGCCTAGCTGGAGCAATGAGCATAAACATATGAATAATAGTACATTTAAAAATCCTTGGTTTAGAAATCTGGCCCCATACATTTTTTTTGAAGAGCAAGAGTGCAAATGTTAACACGAAGTCAATAAATTTCGAAGTCTAGCATAGTTAGAAGATTTGGAATATCCATGTCTCCTCATCAACTTCAATTTCTCCCATTTCTCCACTATTTAATAATTCTATCTATTTCCAACTCCATCAATGCTCATCATATTGAGAATTTACAGTTCTCAATCCACAACCTTTCTATACCCAATATAGTTCATCAAACTTACCACATATTATGAGTTCAGGAACTTACCACAATCATATGGGTTTAGGAACTTATCCTAGTCAGACCAAAATCGTCCATTCGCTGAGGGATTCCACCATACGATTATGAGTCACGAACTTACCATAAGCATGAGTTTTAAGAACTCGCACCTAATCTTGATATTCTTTAACTATCAAATATAATATGAGAAAAGAATCACCTTCTCACCATATGTATATTGATAGCGTGACACTAACATTTCAATGATTATCAATGTGATAGACTAAGTTCAAGCGCAAAATCCCTGCCCATACAAAGGTTTGTACAACCCAGCTACCTCATGAGTCCTCAGTTGAAATCCCAACCAATTCTAACTTACTCATTGCTCAACACGAATTCTCTTTAATTCGTATTTCATCATTCATAACTCTTTTTGAGTTTTACTCGTACTATCTCATAGTACATTCTATCTGTGACACCCCAAAATCCGGGTACTTAATTCCCACTCTTTTGGGTGTTCATTATATCAATCATTCACAACTATCTACCCAGAATAAGAACAATTAAAATAAACTTAAAGAAATATCTTCCCTCAAATGGGGTTACATCACCAATCTCTAAATGAAACAAGTCCCTGGTTATCTAACCTTAATTACATCTGTGCGGAATAAAACATAATTTATAATAAGTCTCAATACAATCAAACGTTGAATAAATAACAAGTCATTAGCTACTTCAGCATCTTGCTCTTTCCTTTGCTCGTGGACGGCTCGTCCGGCTTTTCTGTCTTAGCTGCAATGTTTAATGCAAGAGTGAGCGAACAATTGCTCACAGGTATGATAACAATAATTTTTAAATGAAATATTTATCAACTGAGGTATAATAGTTTTCTGAATTCAATCAATAAGGAATCAAGGTTTGAAAGCTCATTTGAATGCTTAAATCAAGAACAACAGGATTTAAAGTTATATTTGAGGGTCACAAGACCTCGAACTATGTCCTAGGTTAACAAGTATTCCTACTGTAACCTTTAACAGTCTTATAGACTATGGACCATCCATCTCGTACTCAGGGGGATCAGCCCTTTGTACAATGTATTGTGCACAAACATTTTAATGCTGTCGCGTAATTAATCCCCTATTTTAGGGTTGTTCATCTCAACTTTGACATTAGAATCCGTACCAAAAGGAACTCGGTTTGGAACAACTATTCTAAGTCTTTAGAACGCTCATCAACTAAGGACTAGCTGAATCAATTAGGGTTTGCTAGTCACTAAAGCATTTGGTTCATCAATAAAGTTGAACAATAGAAATTCTGTTCAAAGTTTGAATAACGATCAATGATCAAGCAATAAATAACTAGAATAAAGCTTTAGCTCTTAATCATAATAGCAACCTTGCTTGAAAAACAATAAGCTAAGGTTTATACTTTTGCTCAGTGGAAATAAACTTGCTTTAAATGAAATAACAAGTTTAAGGGAGAGAAACTTGCTTAACGTAAAAGTAATAAATTGAGATAAAGAACTTGCCTCGTGCGTAGATTACAAATTTAAATAATTCACGTTCCTTATTTGACCTATACATTTCGATTATAAAATAATAATCAGTTACAGAACATATATATTTTAAGTCTCGTTCTTATCCTATTTTATTATAACATCTCGATTGACAATCGATAATCATCAAGTACTTGTTTAACAACCATCTTGGTATCTTATTAGTCATTTTATACCTTTATATAAGTTTTAAACTTGTTTATAGCATCATAGCAGAATCACAAAGAAAATAAAAATTTAAAATTTTGGTTACTGTTCCCTCGCTGGGGCCAGAATTTTTTTAACAAAAATCTCGCCTGGGCGAAGATTTCCTTTACAATTTTCTCGCCAGGGCGAGGATTTCCAGTTCATTTCTCTCGCCGGGGCGAGAGACTCGACAGTTGTCTCCTACAGTCGCGAACCAATGAAAACTTAGGCCAAATTAGGCCAAATTTTCCGAATTCTACCATCCAACACATAATTTAAACATACCCAGACATCAAATATATAACACAAAACGATTTCCCAACATGTTTCTAAACATTCTCAACATCATATTACACATAATCAACCAACTTGAATCAAAAATTCTCTGTTAAAACAAGATATTCATGTTTTAACCATTTTAATGAAATCAACTACTGTGGAACCATTCTAACCCATTCTAATTGCATTCTTTTCGTTGTTCACTATATAATCATAATCAAAAATCAATTTTACCAATTAACAACCAATTTGAATACCAATTTCATACATATATACCATACATGAAATAAACTCTGTAAACATTACAAACTCTACTCCAAAGCATGTTTTCATGGATTAAAACCTTAAAATTAACTTATAATCATCATATAATCATCTAATTCATGATTACTAACAATTGCATCAACTAATTCATGCTTTTAGCAAACAATTCACTTACATGAAACTAAAAACCATATACAGTGAAACAAAACTATAAATAAAACTTAAAAGAGATTATACCTTCAAGCTATATATATAATTCCTTAGCTTAGCACTTCCCTTCCTTCTCTTTCTCAATTCACAAACCTCTCAATTCTCAATTTTCTCTCTATTCTCACTCTCTCTTTTCTCTGAACTCCCAAACTCTGTTCTTATTCTTTCTTTCTTTTTTTTAACTGATGAACTTAACGTACTATAAATTTAGTCAGTTAAGAAAATAAAAGGTTAGGCATTGTTTGGCAAACCAAGTAAGATTAATGGAATTTCAAAGGCTAAGCCTTGTTTGGTTGAACCAAAGAAAATAATCCATTTTTTTTTCAACCAAGGGTCATAAGGCCCTATTTGGTTAAACTAAAATTAATCATTTCTCCATTTATTTTAATAGTCCATTTTACTATATAGTTTTAATTGTCACACTTTTAATTTAATTGAACTTATTATTGAATAAATTCAATTAAACCTTACTAACTTAAATAATAGTTTTACTTATCCAAACAATAGCACCAAATAAATTATCTTATTCAAATAAATCATTTATTCAAATAAAACATTTATTCACATGAATCATTTTATCATCTAATTTAATTATTAAATTAAACATATCAAATAACATTTAACACAATTAACTCAACATTTAATAAATTATTTATTTAACTCAATAAATTAATAAAAATATTTATATAACTCAATAAATATTTTTATTTATTCACAAATATTTGCATTCGTTACACTATCTATAGCATTGAGCTAAAATTTTCAATCATTTAATTGATCATTTGTCATATTTTGACTTATTCGGATCACGTCGTGATATTATCCTTACCATCGTCTTACCTTACGATTGTTTCTTATTCTATGATCGTTTCGTTTTTACGATCTTCTTACTCTGCTCTTTAATCATATCATATCATGATTTTATTAACGGATTTTATCTTATGGACATCGTTCATTTATTATCACTCTTCATTTTTATTACTCGAGTCAGATAACTCCGAATTCTTATCCTTATGCCTCTCTAAGATTCTTCTTTGAATCTTCTTGATTTATCATCTTCTTTACTCAATACTGAATTTTCTAAATCCATCTCTTATCACTTAAACTCTATCCGAGTTTATTCCTTATCATCCTTATCATCATTTCTACGGTTATAGCCTAAGCTACTCCTACCTAAGGTTTATAACCTATCAGCTCTGATCCCGACTATAACGCCCCCGAAATTCAAGTCTTAACTTGAACCCGGGTCCGGTGCGTCACGATACAACGTATGCAATATAGGTTTACTACATGAATGTAATTACAATCATATTACAATATATCCTCATCTAATCCCAGGCACAGAGACCTTTAATAATACACTTATGATCAAGGTTGAATAAATACCATGATCCTCTACAATATCTCATGTGTGAAAGCAAGGTTCAAATTCTAATTTTAGTCAATCCCTGCATATTTGCAACGTTATTCAATAACTATACATTCGTTATAAAAATGTCATTTATATATCATCGTCATCTTTCTAGTTTGCTATAACAAGTAACTAACATAATCACATCTTACATACAATAATGGATAACCTTCATTTTTGGGTTAAGGATTACATAGTCAAATTCACGTACATCATATACCGTCATCATGACTAAATAATTACAATAAAGAAAACATTTGGCAACCTTTCTATTTCCATGCGCCTCTAATCCATATCATCATGATATTAAGATAAGTGCAAGAATGAGCATGACGGCTCAACAAGAACTAACAGTTTTGATATTTCATTCTTCACGTAAAACATAAATTTGTATTTTATCCATGCATCATGATTCTCATACTATGCATCATACTCATGCATTATAAATCTTATGCAATTCGTCTATATATATATATGCATCACGCATCTCATAACATACCTCATGCATCTCACATTGTATATTTACAATAATTCGAGTTCCACATAAAATCATATAGTCACATAATTGCACATTGTGCACACTTTGATCATGCTCGCATATAATCCACGTAATAATGAAAGATTTAGTAATCAAGTCATGTACATCAATACATTTAAACAAGTCAACAAGTTACTGAAAGAACTTGCCTTAAACGCTCCTTGCTAAGCTATGATCATTCGTCCTTCACATATCCTACATAATTTATTTAACAATAAAAATATCAATTAGTCACAAAAGGCTTCACATATATTGGTTCACAATATAATAAATTCTTATTTCATATTGTTCGCGCATTATAGATTAATAACCGCGATTCGCTCTAAAACATATCTCGACTTCGTGTCGTTTGAGAACGTTACGACCATCATCAATCATCATTTATAATTATTGGTTTATAAAACCCAATTTTATATCTTATTATGTCCATTTCATTTGAATTGAAACACTATTTAACTTCATTAACACTGCACATGGTATTTCGATGTTCATACGTCACACGCCCAATTCGCCTCATTAATACATGCTTAGCATGTTCATACTTTTATCCAATTCATCATTGATTGAGGTTAACTGTCATTATAAATTATGCTAATGCAGTTTTAGAACTTATAACATAGAATAATATAATATAGAGCTGAAAGCATTGCACGTTGCAACGATTCGAATACCCGACAAGCACAACATCATAAAACTGCCCAAATTCGAATTTGATCTAGGCACGAAATCTTAATTCTTATTAATGAAAGTTGTAGGTCTACTCTTCCTCTTTTCGAATCATCCTGGATCACCTCAATCCGAGTTCGTATGAGGAAGTTATGCCCATTTTACTAAGTGACGTTGTGGCTAAAAGTCACTCTACATTTCTATACTTAGCCAAATTTTCACTCTACGTTTTTATACTTAGCCATTTTTACACCCTACTACCCTTCTCGTCTAAGATCGCCAATAGTGCTAAAGATGCTCAATTTTGAGATTCATCCTGACCTTAACTCTCAAAGCTCAGTAATTGAAAGTTGTAGGTCTACTCTTCTTCTTTCCGAATCATCCTGGATCACCTCAATTCGAGTTTGTATGAAATGTTATGCTCGAATTACCAAGTGACGTTCATGCTGAAAGTCACACTACATTTTTATACTTGGCCATTTTTACACCCTACGACCCTTCCAGTCTACGATCGCCAATATTGTTAAAGTTGCTCAATTTTGAGATTCATCTCGACCTTAACTCTCAAAGCTCAGTAAATGAAAGTTATAGGTCTACTCTTCGTCTTTCCGAATTATCCTAGATCACCTAAATCCGAGTTCGTATGAGAAAGTCATGCTCGAATTGCCAAGTGACGTTCATGCTGAAAGACACTACGTTTTTATACTTAGCCATTTTTACACCCTACGACCATTCTAGTCTACGATCGCCAACAGTGCTAAAGATGCTCAATTTTGAGATTCATCCCGGCCTTAACTCTCAAAGCTCAGTAAATGAAAGTTGTAGGTCTACTCTTTCTCTTTTTGATTCATCCTGGATCACCTCAATCCGAATTCGTATGAGAAAGTTATGCTCGAATTACCAAGTGACGTTCAAGTTGAAAGTCACACTACATTTCTATACTTAGCCAATTTCCACTCTACGTTTTTCAGAGCTTGTCCTACGATTTTCACTCTACGATTTGAGTTTTACCCCACTATTAGAGTTTTACCTCACTATCAGAGTTTTTACCCTACTATCAGAGTTTTACTCTACGATTTATACTTAGCCAAATTTGCATCCTACGATCCTTCCTACTTGACAGGTTCGTAACACCTTCTTCCAAACATCATAACTTTTTCATTTTACGTCGGAATTAGTCCGTTCTTAAGGCTATGGAAAGCTTGTAACCTGAACTACAACATATCCAAAAATCATAACATTTTAAATTAGTTAACATCTCGAAATAGTGGCTCCAAGGAGCCTGGTCGCACCAGTTTTTTGTGTTCTTGACAGCTTTGACACATTTTCTTAAAATCACTATATCTCCCTCATCTGAGGTCAAAATATGTTCATTCCAAAGCCCATGGCTTCCTAATTCAGTGTAATATATTACTCCAGAAGCTCATAATTTAACAAATAACACATCAATACCAGATTTGATTATAAGGTCATTATTCACACAAACTAATCATATTCTTGACATAGTTTACTAAAATCTTTGCCACAAATTCATTTTAAAAGTTTTTTACTCTGTTCCAACTGGGTTATAAAGATAACCCATGGAACTACAATACCACAATATCAAATAAAGCAAACAAATACAGAATCGAAACTACAAGTTTTCTAAAACAGCCCGAATGTCCATGTTTATCCAAAATGTCCATGTTCTTCATTGTTCTTCATCTTTTACACATTGGATTGGATTTCTTTCATTCTTGTTATACTTTTGTGTTATTATTGATTTGTTTAACCTCTGAACATCATTCCTAGGATGTTCCTAAACCTATAAACTCAAAAAAAATAATTCAACTTCTAACAAAATATGAAGCTTTAAGGAGATAAATGGAGTTTTAGGATTTTAGACACTTACTTCTTGACTTCCTCCTTCTTAGATGCTAGAAAACTTGTTAGAGCATTGCTAGAATCCATCCTCTCCTTCTTGAGTACTCCTGAACCCTTTCTTTCAAGTTTAGTTCACACCCACTTCTTTCTCTATAAAATAGTTGAAGCTTTAATGAAGAAGATGAAGTGAAAATGTATTCTCTCTCCTCTCCTTTGTAATATCTTCTAACTTTCTTCTCTCTTCTCTTGCTAATAATGAGCTGGTGCTTTTCGAATGAGGGAGAGCAAGACACAGATGGAAATGGTGTGGGAGGAATAAGGTTGTAATAACCAAACTCCTTTATTGGTCTTTGAGGAGAATGTATCTCATTTTGGCTTCTCAATGCCTAGAGTCCAACAAATGGCTAACTTGTCGGCAACTTCTACCTCTCCTAAATTCTAATTGGTTAGAAATGTTTACATGTCTTCTCCTTCTCCTTCATTGACTAATAAAAATGCTCCCACCCATTTTACCTTATCTCTCTCTTCATATATATATATATATATATATATATATATATATATATATATACCCGAATACTTCCTTCCTTAATAAACCAAATTGGTTTCTTTCTCTACCCATAAATCACATGGGTCAAGTAATGGATCTTGGGTTGGGTAAAATAATAAATCTTGGATTAGGCCATTTATATGGGTCACCCATAAAAAACATTTGGGCTACTAATTAAATCCTCAATGGACTCTTACAAAATCCTACACTTAGATTTTAATAAGAATATAACATTTTATTTAGTCATTTACTAGTCCACTAATTTAATCCATTAATGGACTCATTTAATATAGGTTAGCTATTTACTAACTAATTAGCTTACCAAAATCATGTACCTAAATATACATGTAAACCACATATATTTGGTTAACAATTTACACCAAATAAATTATTCAAATAATAATCTTCATCAAACTATTTATTTTATTCAATAAATAACGTTCTTGGCATGAATAGTGCGTCGTGAATAATGATTTAGCGATATTATGCGAAATCAATTTATTCGCTTATGCGAAACTTATGACACATAAATTCCATGTGTTAACATAATGTAGGTCATAATAATACTTTAAACACATCATGTAAAAATAAAAATTCAATACATCCCATAGTACTAATAAACCCAAGTTACAAAGGTGTTCTTGATTCGCGACCGTTGTATTCTTACTTCTATACTATTATACACTTCGTCACTCAGTCCATACTAATTAAATTAATTAGCTTTGACCAACTATTACACCTCATCTCATTGTTTTATCTATAATAAATATATAATACACGTATATTTATTCACTTATTACATAACTCACGTAAATATATACATAACACATGTATATTTTACATTCGACCTTCTACACCTTATAATAAGAATTTTATTTATTAAATTCTTCTCATAATTATTCTTCTTGAAAAATCCAGGTTGTTACAGTTTCTATCTAAATATAAATTGTAAGTATCTCTCTCGACTATTGAAAGTGTGTTTAACCCCAATCCATAATACGACTCCTCTTATTTATAGATATAGGAAACCCTTCTAAACTATTTAGGAATATGATTTTATTTTAATTAAACACTCTTAATTAATTAAACTCCTAATCCAATTAGGAATTTATGAGAGTAATTTTATTAATTAATTCTCAAACCCTCTTAGAAATTAAATAATAATAATAGTAATAATAACAAGAGTCCTCTTATTAATTTATATTTAATTCTTCCAAAATATTAAATTATAAGTATTAAGCTATTTAATTTATTCTATCACCATAGATTAAATTAAATATACTTAACTTATTATTACGATTATGTCATTTACTTCTTAAATAAATATTTTTTCTTTTTGCGGTGTGACATTTTAGGTTCTCAATATTAAATCGGTTGTGAATAAAGTAGTTAGAACAATTCTAATCTTATTTAAATAAATAAATTAAATTATTTAATTCATTTAAATAAATAATATTTATTTTACAATAAAGGTAAGTCTCCTTAGCAATCAACGACTTTCCAGATAATATAGATTTTAACATTAATAACAAAAGAACCTTTTAGTGAATAGTTACCGTATAATTCAATCCTTCTACCATACAATGTCCCAATCAAATATAAGATATGAAATTACTGTCAAGTCTTATTTTATTTGATTATATGTATTTTAATGCAAATTAGAAATACCTTTCTAATTTCAGTTTGCTTTGACCAAAGACTTCTGAATTGTCATTTATTGAATCAAATAGGACATTCTCTCATTTTACTAGAAGTGGTGGATTCTTTGTTAACCATTCATTTATCTCCATGTACAACTTATTATACCCAATCATGCCCTTTGATATACCCTAAGGGTCTTAAGGGATATGTCAAAGTATAACTTATCATACACAAGATACTATGATAATCTTAAGTCTAAGGATCACTTGTACTACTATCACTTAAGGAATTCCTATTTATAGACAAGTAAAACTCCATTAGGTATTCCTTTAGCAAGACACGTTCAATGACCTTATTCTATAATAAGCACATACATACTTGCTTTAGTGTCTCCACATAACTGATTATGAGATGAATCATTTTCTTCCTAAGAGCAAGCAAAGTATGTAATAATCTATCCAGATTCACTAATCCTATTTTTTAGCAATCCAACGATTAGAAACGATTTTAGTTTATGAGCTATCTAGAATTTTGATCTCATTAGCATGATCATCATCATGATTCTAAAAGCATTGCTCAAAACTATGGGTTTATCACACTTAAATTAACAGCATCATGTAGATAACTAAAATGCCTTTAATAAATTAATTCTTTTATTAATTACAAAGTATATGCTACATCATATCAAATATGATTGGCTTACGTGCAGACTACTTTCAATCTCCAACTTGCACTAAAACCAATCGTCATGGTATCTAATAGCTTTCTTCTCTAATTGACGATTATCCTGCTGTTGGATAAAGCTTCAGTAAATGGATATGCAATGTTGTTCTTAAGAGTCCACTATTTCTATGGTGACTTCTCCTATTTCAATAATTTCTCTAATCAAATGAAAGTGCCACAACACATGTTTGAATCCAAGATGAGACTTAGGAACTAATCCTAGTTCTGTAATGAACTTTTCATCCAAATAATCAACTTGTAGCTTCATTTACAACTATATATTTTGTCTTTGTCACTAATGTTAGGTTTGTATATAACGCGAGCATGCAATCAAATTACATAAATAGAGCGGAAGCGCGATAAAACGGATTTTAAAATTTTTATACAAACCATCACCATGATCGATCAATGTGCTCAATTAACGATATAAACGAAAGAGAAAGAGAATACGAATTATACCCTCGTAGAACAAAGCTTCCTCGGGTACAAGTTCAACTCCTAGTCCTTCGTGTTCTCCTCGAATGCTACGATGTGATTCCTTCCTTTGATCAACGTTAGTCACCCAAGTGTTTGGCCTCTAGAGGTGATCCACCAAGGAAGAACAAGTATTCAAGAAGTTGGGTATTTGGCAAAACCCTAGTTTCTATCTCTATAGAAATTGTAAGTACTCTCCACAATCTAATGCAAGAGTGTGTAACCCTAATCTATGATAAGATCCCTCTTATTTATAGATGTAGGAATAACCCTTCCCTAAACTATTTAGGATTAGGGTTTGTATTATAATTAAACTCCTTTAATTATTAATGCTCCTAATCCAATTAGGAATCCATGGGAGAGTACTTCTATTAATTAATTCTCAATCCCTATTAGGAATTAAATAATAGTAAAAGTAATAATAATAATAATACTCCTCTTATTAATTTATATTTAATATTTTCAAAATATTAAATAATAAATATTAAGCTATTTAATTTATTCTATCTCCATAGAGTAAATTAAATACACTTAACTTATTATTACAATTATGCCATTTACTTCTTAAATAAATATTTTTCTTTTGCGGTGTGACCCTTTAGGTTCTCCATATTAAACCGGTTGTGAATAAATCAATTAGAACAATTCTAATCTTATTTAAATAAATAAATTAAACCATTTAATTCATTTAAATAAATAATATTTATTCTACAATAAGGGTAAGCCCCCTTAGCGATCAACGACTTTCCAAATAATATAGATTTCAACATTAATCACAAAAGAACCTTTGAGTAAATAGTTACCGTACAATTCAATCCTTCTATCATACAATGTCCCAATTAAATATAAGACATGAATTTACTGTCAAGTCTTATTTTATTTAATTATATGTATTTTGATTCCCAAATGCACAACTCTGATTAATGCAAATTAGAAACTCCTTTCTAATTTCATTCTGCCTTGGCCAAGGACTACTGAGTTGTCATTTATCGAATCACATAAGACATTTACATCTTTTACTAGACGCGGTAGATTCTTTGTTGATCATTCACCTATCTCCATGTACAACTTATTATACCCAATCATACCCTTTGATATACCCTAAAGGTCTTAAGGGACATGTCAAAATATAACTCATCATACACAAGATACTATGATGATCTCAAGTCCAAGGATCACTTGTACTACTATCACTAGAGGAATTCCTATTGATAGGCGAGTAAAACTCCATTAGGTATTCCTTAGCGAGCCACGTTCAGTGAACTTATTCTCTAATAATCACCTACATACTTGCTTTAGTGTCTCCACACAAATGATTATGAGATCAATCATCCTCTTCCTAAGAGCAAGCAACGTATGTATTAATCTATCCAGATTCACTAATCCCCAATTTAGTAATCCAACGATTAGGAACAATTTTAATTTGTGAGCTATCTTGAATTTAGATCTCATTAGCATGATCACCATCATGATTCTAAAAGCATTGCTCAAAACTATGGGTTTATCACATTTAATATAACAGCATTATGTAGATAATGTAAAATGCCTTTTAAGAAAATCAATTCTTTTATTAATAAATGAATAAGATTACAAAGTATATGCTACATCATATCAAATATGATTGGCTTGTGTGCATACTACTATCAATCTCCCACTTGCACTAAAGCCAATCGCCATGGTATCTAATACCCATCTTCTCTAAGTGACGATCAAACTGCTGTTGAGTTAAAGCTTTAGTAAATGGATCTGCAATGTTGTCTTGAGAGTCCACACGCTCCAGGGTGATATCTCCTCTTTCAATGATCTCTCTAATCAAATGAAACCGCCGCATCACGTGTTTGGATTTCTGATGAGACCTGGGTTCCTTAGCCTGCGCAACAGCTCCATTGTTGTCACAGAATAAAGGTACTGCTCCTCTAATGCTAGGAACCACTCCAAGTTCAGTTATGAACTTCTTCATCCGAACAGCTTCCTTTGCAGCTTCACTTGCAGCTATGTACTCTGCCTCTGTCACTGAATCAGCAACTGTTTGCTGCTTGGAACTCTTCCAACTCACTGCGCCACCGTTTAAGGTAAACACATACCCTGAAACGGATTTACTGTCATCTTGGTCCGTTTGAAAACTTGAGTCTGTATAGCCCTCTAGTTTCAATTCAGACCCACCGTAGACAAGAAATACATCCTTAGTTCTTCTCAAGTACTTTAGGATGTTTTTCACTACCTTCCAGTGCTCTTCTCCTGGATTCGACTGATATCTGCTTGTTACACTAAGTGCATGAGCGACATCTGGTCTAGTACATATTATACCGTACATGATAGATCCTATTGCTGAAGTATAAGGAATCTTACTCATCCAGTCTCTCTCCTCAGGTGTCTTTGGGGCCTGTTTCTTGGAGAGATGTATTCTGTGGCTCATCGGCATGAGACCTCTCTTGGAATCTTCCATGCTAAACTTCTTTAGCATCGAGTCAATGTACTTTCCTTGGGTCAAGCCCAACATCCTTTTAGATCTATCTCTATAGATCTTTATCCCCAAAATATAGGATGCCTCACCCAAGTCCTTCACGGAGAAGTGTTTAGATAACCAAATTTTGATCGACTGTTGCATAGGAACATCATTCCCTATCAGTAATATGTCATCAACATATAATACAAGGAATGAAACAGCGCTCCCACTAACCTTCTTGTACACACAAGGTTCATCTTCATTTTTGATAAAATCAAACCTTTTGATTATCTCATCAAAACGGATGTTCCATCTTCGAGAAGCTTGCTTCAACCCATAAATGGATCGTTGTAGCTTACAGACTTGGTTTGTTCCAACCGTTGAAACAAAACCCTCTGGTTGTATCATATATACATTCTCCTCAAGCTCTCCATTGAGGAAGGCCGTTTTCACGTCCATTTGCCAGATCTCGTAGTCATAATAAGCTGCAATTGCAAGCAAAATCCGAATGGACTTGAGCATAGCTACTGGTGAGAAGGTTTCATGATAGTCAACTCCTTGTCTTTGTTTGAAACCTTTTGCAACCAGTCGGGCCTTATAGGTCTCTACCTTGCCATCTACTCCAGTCTTTTTCTTAAAGACCCATTTACACCCAATAGGCTTAATGCCCTCAGGTGGTGAAACCAAAGTCCATACTTGGTTTGCATACATGGAGTCCATCTCGGATTTCATGGCTTCTAGCCATTTCTCTGAGTCTTCACTACTCATAGCCTCTTCGTAAGTCAATGGATCATCATCATCTATGATGCGTACCTCATCATCTTCCTCTATGATGAATCCATACCTTTCAGGTATCTTCGGTACTCTTCCAGATTTATGAATAAGTGGTGGTACAGTAGGTTCTTCTACTAGGTCAGGTACCTGACTTTGATCCATAGTATTTTGTGGTTCTTGAACTTCTTCAAGATATATCTTACTCCCACTGACCCCTTCAAGGATAAACTCCTTTTCGAAGAAGGCAGCGTGTTTCGCAACAAACACCTTTTGATCAGTAGGATGATAGAAATAATACCCTGATGTTTCTTTAGGGTATCCCACGAATCTACATTTATCGGATCTAGTCTTCAGCTTATCATGCTCAAACCTTTTGACATAAGCAGGACAACCCCAAGTCTTAACATGCTTAAGATTTGGTTTCCTCCCTGTCCATATCTCATATGGGGTCTTTGGGACGGATTTGGTAGGTACCTTGTTAAGTAGGTATGCAGCTGATTCTAGGGCATAACCCCAAAAGGATACTGGGAGGTCGGTAAAACTCATCATGGAATGAACCATGTCCAACAATGTGTTCGATTTCTCCTTTCAGATACACCATTCAACTGTGGTGTCCCTGGTGGAGTCCATTGTGAGATTATACCATTTTCTTTGAGACAATTAAGAAACTCATTGTTCAAGTATTCCCCTCCTCGATCCGATCGAAGAATCTTAATACTCTTACCAGTTTGCTTCTCTACTTCACTTCTGAATTCTTTGAACTTTTCAAACGATTCAGATTTGTATTTCATTAAATACACATATCCAAATCTAGAATGATCATCAGTGAAAGTAATAAAATAAGAATACCCTCCTCGTGCATTCGTTGTCATAGGTCCACAAACGTCTGTGTGTACCAACGCTAACAACTCTGTAACTCTTTCTCCTTTTCCAGTAAAAGGAGATTTAGCCATTTTACCCATGAGACAAGATTCACAAGTTGGATATGATTCATAATCAGATAGCTCTAAAAGCCCATCTTTATGCAACTTGGATAATCTTGTTTCATTGATATGACCGAGTCTACAGTGCCACATAAAGGTATAATTAACATCATCTCTTTTTCTTTTCTTAGTTTGTTCAATTTGAAGTATATTTTCATGCAAGTCAAGTATGTATAGTCCATTCAGTAAGTTCCCAACACCATATAAAACATTTTTATTATAAATAGAACAACTGTTGTTCTTTATTATAATATCAAAACCATCCATATCCAATACAGAAATTGAAATAATGTTTCTAATGAG
Source organism: Aralia elata (assembly GCA_034770075.1). Taxonomy (NCBI): domain Eukaryota; kingdom Viridiplantae; phylum Streptophyta; class Magnoliopsida; order Apiales; family Araliaceae; genus Aralia; species Aralia elata. The sequence continues at coordinate 61,704,852 of CM068388.1, read as the reverse complement.
TGTCGGAACATAATAACAATTATTTAAACTAATGAACTTGCCCGAAGACAGTGCTAAACGATAAGTCCCTATAGCTAATGCAGCAACCTTTGCTCCATTTCCCACTCGTAGGACGACTTCATCCTTGTTCAGCTTCCTACTTCTGCTTAGTCCCTGCATATTATTACATATGTGAGAACTACAGCCGGTATCCAATACCCAAGTAGAATTTTGACTTTCAGAAAAATTAATTTCAATCATGAACAAACCTAGATCGGAAGTCGAAGCTTCTCCAAGCTTCTTTTGTCCCGCAAGATACTCCTTGCAGTTCCTCTTCCAGTATCCCGGCTTATTGCAATGGTAGCAAATTCTTTCGTTATCTGGATCAGGTTTCTTATTATCCTTTCTCTTCGCCTTGCCCTTAGCCTTCTTATTTTTCTTCTTTTCAGAAGATACCTTGGGCCTCTTCCTTTTCTTGGAACAATTATCCACTAGTAAGACTTGGTTCTTGTTGGATGAGAAGTGACCTTCAGCAGTTTTCAGCCTGTTAAGTAACTCAGGCAAGCTGACGTCCAACTTATTCATGTGAAAATTCACAACAAATTGTGAGAAGGTGTCTGGGAGTGACTGCAAGATCAAATCTTGGCTTAACTCCCCATCCATCACGAACCCTAGCTGTCCAAGTTGTTCAATCAAATTGATCATCTTAAGGACATGAGTCTCAACAGCAATGCCCTCGGTCATACGAGATCGGAAGAGCTCCTTAGATATCTGATATCTAGCAGTCCTACTTTGCCCACCATACAACTCTTTGAGATGCAGCAATATAGTAGGAGCATCCATAGTTTCATGCTGACGCTGAAGCTCGTTACTCATGGATGCGAGCATGATGCATTGAGCCAGGATTGCATCATCTTGCCACTTTCTGAAAGTAGCAATCTCTTCCTCAGAGGTTGTTTCTGCAACACTTGCAAGGACTGGCGAATTTAGGACATAAGAAATCTTTTCAGTAGTGAGAACAATTCTCAGATTCCTTAACCAGTCTGTGTAATTCGGTCCGGTCAGTTTGTTAGCATCAAGTATGCTGCGCAGTGATAATGAGTTTGACATTTTTAAATTCTGCATGTGAAATAGACAACATTTTAGCATACATTCAATTTATTAATTACCAAAATAAAATAGGTCTTTATTTTAAATTGGTATCTCCCACTATTTTCATCAAACTATATTACCCTCATTATATAGTTCGGCAATTCTAATTAAAGATTTGCTAGTGAGATTAAGGATCCCATTTCAAATGTATGTAGCCTTGTGGTAACACAACAAGCGATATATAAATAAATAGGTAGACAACTATTGTCAATTACATCACTATGTAACTCCTTGTATTTTGCCTCTTAGATTATTTTGATCAAGTGGTGACACATCCGAATCAAATTATCCAAGTTAAGTCAAACCTAGCACTTCCATATATTCGAAAGAAAAACACTGTCCTTGTGGTTACACAACAAAACAGCATCGTTCAGTCTATTTATAAGCATCAAATGTGATAAAGCAACATCTTAAATATTTAATACTTGCCTTGTGGTGACACAACAAACTCATATTAAATATTTAATACTCTATTGTTTTACCATGCTAGAAGGCGACGTTCGATATTCCAAATATCTTTGAACGCTTAGGACTTAATATATTACTTTGAGGGGTTTGTTATTATTAGTCTCATCTTGTTTAGCGCGCATGCACATATATATATAAAATACGCGTCATATTATTTTACATGCGAAGCATGTTGGATAATATATAATATATATATAGTAAGCATGTACATATAGAATACTATATTCTACCCGGATTGATTATGGACTTTTATTCTAGTTTGGTTCACTAGAGCCACCTAGTGAACCAAAAGGTCAAACGTAGGGTGCAAGAATTAAATTTAAATATAACTATTACATTTAAACCCGGGCTCCATTACAAACGGGTCTTCAAGCGCTCCTTGCTACTTTGTCTCCAATTCTTCAAAATTAATTCTAACTATTCCTATTACAAAAACTACTTACAATAAATAGAAACCTTGATCAGCAGTCAAAGGGAAGTACATAGGAGAAAGATAGAATTTACATTAAGAAAAATTTAGAGAAGACGAGGTACGCAGACCCCATTTATAAAAACTCATACATTCAAGCATTCACTAAAATAAATCCAATCACACATTGGTCAATAGTCCATAATCAATCTCTATTTATTATCATACATATCTCTATATGTATCAATAAATAACATTCATCCTATGAATAATAAAACCATTCCATATATGCATTGATATCAATTAATGGGCAAAAGTTTTGCTAATATTTAGTTCTGAAACAAAATAAACTCTTTTATTTTAATCAAAAACCAAATCCAAATTAAACTCCTTTAATTTTAGCAATCTGAAATTCTATTCTAGATAAAATAAACTCTTTTATTTTAAACTTTTATCAATTAAATAAACCATTTATTTTAATTGAGAAAAACAAAAAAATTTCAAAGTCTGGACACCGGCGCGGTCGCGCTCCATTTTGAACTAGGAGCGCTCCAGAATGAACTGGAAGCGGCGTGGCCGCGCCGCGACGCAGATTCAGAAAAATTTTCTTCAGCCCAAAATCCGATCGTATCGCATATCAATTCATACATGGAATCATAAGATCGATAATTAGCACATGATTAGGCTTTGATACCACTGTTCGGTTTGTATATAACGCGAGCATGCAATCAAATTACATAAATAGAGCGAAAGCGCGATAAAAATGATTTTAAAATTTTTATACAAACCATCACCATGATCGATCAATGTGCTCAATTAACGATATAAACGAAAGAGAAAGAGAATACGAATTATACCCTCGTAGAACAAAGCTTCCTCGGGTACAAGTTCAACTCCTAGTCCTTCGTGTTCTCCTCGAATGCTACGGTGTGATTCCTTTCTTTGATCAACGTTAGCCACCCAAGTGTTTGGCCTCTAGAGGTGATCCACCAAGGAAGAACAAGTATTCAACAAGTTGGGTATTTGGCAAAACCTTAGTTTCTATCTCTATAGAAATTGTAAGTACTCTCCACAATCTAATGCAAGAGTGTGTAACCCTAATCTATGATAAGACTTCTCTTATTTATAGATGTAGGAATAACCCTTCCCTAAACTATTTAGGATTAGGGTTTGTATTATAATTAAACTCCTTTAATTATTAATGCTCCTAATCCAATTAGGAATCCATGGGAGAGTACTTCTATTAATTAATTCTCAATCCCTATTAGGAATTAAATAATAGTAAAAGTAATAATAATAATAATAAGACTCCTCTTATTAATTTATATTTAATATTTTCAAAATATTAAATAATAAATATTAAGCTATTTAATTTATTCTATCTCCATAGAGTAAATTAAATACACTTAACTTATTATTACAATTATGCCATTTACTTCTTAAATAAATATTTTTCTTTTGTGGTGTGACCCTTTAGGTTCTCCATATTAAACCGGTTGTGAATAAATCAATTAGAACAATTCTAATCTTATTTAAATAAATAAATTAAACCATTTAATTCATTTAAATAAATAATATTTATTCTACAATAAGGGTAAGCCCCCTTAGCGATCAACGACTTTCCAGATAATATAGATTTCAACATTAATCACAAAACAACCTTTGAGTAAATAGTTACCGTACAATTCAATCCTTCTAGCATACAATGTCCCAATTAAATATAAGACATGGATTTACTGTCAAGTCTTATTTTATTTAATTATATGTATTTCGATTCCCAAATGCACAACTCTGATTAATGCAAATTAGAAACTCCTTTCTAATTTCATTCTGCCTTGGCCAAGGACTACTGAGTTGTCATTTATCGAATCACATAGGACATTCACATCTTTTACTAGACGTGGTAGATTCTTTGTTGATCATTCACCTATCTCCATGTACAACTTATTATACCCAATCATACCCTTTGATATACCCTAAAGGTCTTAAGGGACATGTCAAAATATAACTCATCAAACACAAGATAATATAATGATCTCAAGTCCAAGGATCACTTGTACTACTATCACTAGAGGAATTCCTATTGACAGGCGAGTAAAACTCCATTAGGTATTCCTTAGCGAGCCACGTTCAGTGAACTTATTCTCTAATAAGCACCTACATACTTGCTTTAGTGTCTCCACACAAATGATTATGAGATCAATCATCCTCTTCCTAAGAGCAAGCAACGTATGTACTAATCTATCCGGATTCACTAATCCCCAACTTAGTAATCCAACGATTACGAACAATTTTAGTTTGTGAGCTATCTTGAATTTTGATCTCATTAGCATGATCACCATTATGATTCTAAAAGCATTGCTCAAAACTATGGGTTTATCACATTTAATATAACAGCACTATGTAGATAATGTAAAATGCCTTTTAAAAAAATCAATTCTTTTATTAATAAATGAATAAGATTACAAAGTATATGATACATCATATCAAATATGATTGGCTTGTGTGTATACTACTATCAACTAAACCAACAACTCATTGTTGTTTGGAACTTTTCCAATTCATTGCACCACCATTCAAGGTAACGATTTACCCTAAAGTGGATTTGTTATCGTCTTTGTCAGTCTGAAAAAACTTGAGTCTGTTTAACCCTCTAGTTTTAATTCAGACCCACCATGAATCATGATCCCATCCTTAATACCAGTTAAGCACTTAAAGATATTCTTCACTGTCTTACAGTGATCTTCTCCAGAATATGATTGATCAACATCAGGTCTTTTACATTTCATTGCATACATGATAGTAACTCATGCGATCTCTCTTTTATTGAGGACAATTTAAAGAGATACACTTCATAACTCATCATCATGAGACCTCTTTTGGAGTTTTCCATGCTAAACGCCTTTAACATTGAATGAATATACATTCCTTGGATTAAGCTGAGCATCTTTTTAAATCTATCTCTATAGATTTATTTCCCCAATCATAGGATGTTACTCCCAAATCATTCATGTAGGAATGTTTAGACAATTTTATCTTTACTGCTTGTAGCACTGGTATGTCATTTCTTATCAGTAGTATATCAACATATAATACCAGGAATGTCACAACACTCCCACTTACCCTTTTGTACACACTAGGTTCATTCTCGTTTTTGATAAAATCAAACTCTTTTGATTATCTCATCAAAATGAATGTTCCGTCTTTGAGAAGCTTGCTTCAATCCATAAATAGATTGTTATAGCTCATATACCTGACTTGCATCAACCATTAAAACAAATTCATCTGCCTGTATCATAAATACATTTTTCTTAAGTCTTCATTGAGGAAGGACGTCTCCACATCCATTTTCCAGATTTCGTAATAATAAGCTACAATCGTAAGCAAAATTCGAATGGACTTGAGCATTGCTACTGGTGAAAAGATTTCATGATGGACAACTTCTTGCCATTATTTGAAATCTTTTGTCACCATTCTGGCTTTACAGGTCTCCACCTTGCCATCTGCTCCAGTTTTTCTTTTAAATACCCATTTACACTTTATATGCACTATGCCTTTCGGTGGAGTAACCAGAGTCTATAACTGTGGACAGGAGGGTCATATTGCAACAAATTGCTCTACTCCGAAGAAAGGCTCATGTTTTATTTGCGGGTCTGATGAGTGGGTTTTATACCTACGAATCAGGTATTGTTAGGCTTATTTATTGTGGTCTTTAAGTGTTTTAGTATTATTTTACTTGTTTTTGGTGTTTATTTATTGTAGGTTGGAGCTGGAGGGGCAAAAGGGTAAATTTGGAGCTTAAAATATACTTTGTGGCATTTTTATAATTATGTGGGCATGGGCTAGCGCTAGCAGCGCTTGGGCTAGCGCCAGAGGCGCTAGTTCACGTTTTTGGGTGCTAAAAATCAGCTGAAGGAGGAAAAGGAAGCCAATTCGGAAGAGGATTCTAATTAATATTGATCAGATAGTGAGTAGGAAACCCTAAGAAGGAACTTGGAGACTTTTATTATCTTAAATCTATTTTTTTTTACTTTAGAGAGAGTACGAGAAGAGATATTGTGTGGATTACTTTTGTTCAAGCATTGGATTTTGATGTGGGTTTAAGCTTACTTTGGAATTTATTCATAATTGGGTTTGATCAATCTACTTCTTCTTTATTCAATTGATTGTTTATTTTCCATGTGTAGATTTGATCCCATAATGGCTTTCGGTTCAGACATGAACTAATCTCCATTATGGGATTCTAACGGATTTTAATATGTAGTTTAATTATAAGCTTGATTGTTAGATTATTTTATATATCATAAGGAATTTCTATGATGATTGTTTTGAACGTATGAATGCTTGATCAACATTCGATTTCAGTACTTATATGGAATTAAAAAATAACATATAAGTATGATTGTAATCATGATAGCTTGCAAATATGAAGCTTAATTGGATAGCTTAATATTGTGTGAGTCAGATAGAAATATACTGTTTCAGTGTAAGAGTCAAAATAGGGACTTGTGCTTAAAATTAATATAATTGCAATTTCACATAGAAATATAGTGATTTTGGTTATAGTGGTGATTACATGGTGTCTATCGAGTATGGATATTATGTAAGTAGGTCATAATGCATTGACAAATGGTTATGTCTATTTTAGTGTCCTTGGCTACTTTTCTGTGATATATGAACTTTCTAGCATGATAGTGGTAATTAGATGAAATATTAAATGAAGTTAGGATCCCATTAATTCCAGACTTGATATATATTTTGTTAGTATTTGCATAGTTAGTTATTAATTGATATAGAAGTAATTTTGTCATCAAACGTAAGTCGATAGTTTAAGCAAATAAGTATACTGATAGAACTGATGCATAGTGATTTAATTTAATCCTGTCTCTGTGGGACGATACTCTACTTCCTCTGTATTACTTGTTGACCGTGTATACTTGCACGAGTTAGAGCTCTTTTATTAAAGACTTAAAAAGAGACAACAAGTTTTTGGCGCCGTTGCCGGGGACAGGCGTTAGATTTTTATTATTATCATCAATTTTAAGCTATATTGTTTGACTTAGACAAATCTAATCTTTTCTCATTTCTATTTTTGTATTTGTTTTGGTTTTAGGTACTTGTAGAATTTTATGCACACACGATCATCCAACTCAGAATTGACACCAGCACAGGATAATATTGACGGCAGAGGTTGGAAAGCAAGAGTGCGTAGAAATTTACAAGCACAGTTGGAAGAAACTAGTTCGAATATGGCGGAAGAGCGAAGAGAGGAGTATAAAGCTTTGCGGGACTACTCTATTCCGAATATTAATGAACTGCAGTCAAGCATAGTCAGATCGGCAATAGCAGCAAATACCTTTGAGATAAAACCGGGAACCATTCAAATGGTGCAGAATTCGATTCAGTTTGGGGGTAATGCTACAGACGATCCTAATGAGCATCTATTGAGCTTCATTAAAATATGCGATACATTTAGGTACAATGGGGCGACGGAGGATGTTATCCGACTAAGGCTATTCCCATTCTCATTAAGGGATAGAGCGAGAAGTTGGCTTCATTCTTTGCCTTCAGGATCAATTACTACATGGGAGGACCTAGCACAGAAGTTCTTAGCCAAGTTTTTCCCTATGGCGAAAACTGCAAAAATGAGGACAACAATTTCTCAATTTGAGCAACAACAGGGTGAGTCCTTATACGAGGCTTGGGATAGGTACAAGGAGATGCTAAGGAAGTGTCTGCACCATGGGATGTTAGATTGGATGGTGATCAACACATTTTATAATGGATTGGGATGGCAATCTAGGCAGATGGTAGATGCAGCTGCGGGTGGAGCTTTAGGGGCAAAAAGCTATGACAAGGCTTATAACCTTATTGAGACTATGGCAGCAAATGATTTCCAGAATCCTACAGCCAGAACGCCACAGCCCAGAGTTGCAGGTTTGTTGGAAGTGGATGCTATTACTGTGACGCCCCCAAATCTCTACGCTCCCCTGTAGCAGATCTGGTGCTCACGTGGAACTATACAACTATAAATATTCAATAAAATGTGACTTCTAGTTATCCAAGGTTCACAGTATCCCATAACAGGTACTAGTTCCGGCCAGAACGTTGTCTGTGTTTGGATACCCTCACTTAGATACATAGATTCATATCTTATGAATATCTCTTTCATATCAATATTCCCTATCTATCTGACATTCACAGTATTAATGATAAGGTTGTCCATATAGGACTCTCAACATCATTTAGATACCCTCATTCAGATGTATAGTTCATATAGACACTGTATTTAACTTAGTACAACTATTCTAAAAATTTAAAGATCAGAGTATAACGCATTCTATAACATAAAGGATCATAATATATTACATCATATTTTGTTCGGTTACAACATTCGTTATACTAAGTTATTACACAACAAGTCTTTGAAAGACTTAAAGTATACCACAACAGAAATAAAACTTAATAAGCATGGCTTTTCCCCTTATCAGTCCCGGACGTGCCAGGGATATCACTTACAACTGCAAAAGAAGATATGCGCAAGAATGAGCTACAAATGCTCAGCAAGTTCATATAAAAAATGTAAACACCATGTGTTTGATTTGAAAGATGTCAATGATGTATAATTGATACTGAGGGTTCTGTACCGGAACCATATATTTCAAATTGTCCTGTCAGTCTTCAATGACTTAGAACCTCTTTGAGTTCGGATATCTGGTAGGTGATCAGCCTCACCAATATCCTAGGAGTATGCATATCATCCTACCACATTTTTGGTCAATTTAAGTTAATTGCCAATATTGGTCAATTCATTGAATTGCCAATTTAAACCTTATCTGAAGGTTTGTCGGACCACCTTCCATCTACGGTGTCCCTATTACTCAGTATAGATGTCGTACCAAAACAATTTGGTTTGACTCAACAATTTTAAGCTCAAACAATCAATAAATGATTTCATTTCTTAAGTTATGCTGAACAAGTAGCAATAACTTCACAATAATCGATAGCAAGACATAAATGAATTGCTTAATATAAATTGAGAAAAAGTTAGGACACTTGCCTTAGCGTAGCTCACTATAATTTAATACAATCGGTCAACGCACGTAGTCTACGTATACCAATAATAAGCGTTAGCACGTATATAAACATGTATCACGCTAATCTAAACAAGTTTCATTAAGGTTCGACGTTGATTCGGTATCTCGGTCGCATCCTTAATGGCTAAACACATAGATTGTTCGATGAAACTTCATTTGGAAGTCTAATTATTGGTCTAAATAATTTAATTATTACTTCTAACATTTTTAGAAGCTTGGTATTATTTTTAAATAATTTTCAGAAGCTTGGAAGTAGTTTTAAATAATTTTACAAGCTTAGGAATATTTTTAAATGATTTATTTATCATTTAAAATAATTTTAAAACATTTAATATGTTATTTAAATAATTTATTTATCATTTAGAATATTTTTAGATATTTAAAATATTATTTAAATGATTTATTTATCATTTATAATATTTTTAGAAAGATAGAATATTATTTAAATGATTTATTTTATCATTAATAATATTTTTAGACTTTACTTTATCATTAAAATAATTTATTTATTACTTATAATAATTTTCAAAACTTAGTTTAATATTTAAATGATTTAATTATCATTTAAAATAATTTTTAAATACTTAATATATTATTTAAATGATTTATTTATCATTAATAATATTTAAATATTTAATATTTTATTTAATTATTATATATTATAATTTTATTTACCTTAATATCATTTTTAAATAATTAATATAATTATTTAATAATTTAATATCATTTTTAAATAATTAAAACAATTATTAAATGATTTTTCATAATTATTAATTATTATTTAATTAAATTAAATAATAATTCAGAATATATAAAAATATTAAAAATAATTTTTTTATAATTAAAAATGAATTTTCGGATTTATTTATTAATTATTAATAATTATTTAATATTTATTTATTATTTTATAATTTATTTAATTAATTTTTTATTTAATTTTATTTAATATCCGTCGCTAAAGGGCTTTAGCGACGGTCTGCATGTATTTATAGGTTTCTGGGTTTTCACATGCATTTCGTCGCTAAAGGTGTTCTTCATGAAGAACAGCTGGTCAACGCTGGTCAGGCTACTTTGATCTCAAATTAATCTCAGCTCGTTTGATGTTTGTGTTTGATTTTTGTTTGTTGTTATAGCCAACATGGCAGTGTACAACGACATAACAAATTCCATCTTACAATATATCATAACATGCTAGCAATTTATGGTCAAACTACCCCGTTCATGACTGTTCTTGAGTTTCTGGGTAACCCAGAAACTCATCCAGTGATAACGGTCAACGTGGTTTGACCACTTATAGCTTTGATTCTGTGTTTGCTAAATGTGTTTTTATGATTCGAGATTGTAGTTTACATACTAAAGAACATGTTTATATCAAGAAACAACATATTAAATATCATCTATGTCAATTCTGGGTTGATCAAAAGTCTTGTCAGACTCTGTCAGAATGTTCTTCATGTTTCTGGGTTACCCAGAAACAGTCTATCAGGGTTGGTCAATGGGTTTTGACCAACAATAACTTTCATCCTAGAGATAATTTAACCATGCTACAAGTCGGGCCTTAAAGCTAACATGGCATAGTACTGATTCAAACTTTAAAACACATCAAACAAACATTTTAAGCCGATCAAAAGCTCTGACAAAGTAGCTTGTCAGACTGTTCTTGACTGCCAAGAACAGTTTGCTATTTTCGCTTGATTTTCATACCTAGATGTTATGTAAACATGTTTTGACCGCCCAGATCACTAAATAACATACTAACAAGTATTCCTAAACACTAAAACATAACATCAAATTCAAACTTGAAGATCTAGCAATAAATTAGGGTTTATGCACCTTTTTCTTCAAATTTTGACTTCTGATCTTAGCTACTGATGTTGTGATTGCAGAGGCTTGTTATGGCTGATAATATAAGTGTTTAGGGTTTGTAATTTCGTAGGTTAAATGACCAGCTTGATGTTCTATTTATATCAACTTCCAAATTAGGGTTTTTAGGTCATTTCTCACATTCTTGCCTCCATAAATATCTGATCCATGAACTTGTGCTGCTTGCAAGCTGGTATGATTCACCTACTTGTGCTGGAGTGTGCCAAGCACAAGCTTGCACACTCCTAGCTTGATTTTCATTGGCTAGGGTTTTATTTTTCCTTTATTTTCTTACTAATTAATCTAGATTTTTGTTAATTAGGTTTATAATGTTAATTTAAGTTTAGTAATACCCTAATTATGATTATATAACATAATTAAGGTTTTACATTTCATAATTTAGGGTTATTGAACCAAATTAGGTTTTAGGGTTTCTAATTAGGGTTTAGGGTTTTTAATCCTACAATTAGGGTTTCAATCTTTCGTTTAGGGTTTAATTTAATCTTAATAATTCATAATTAATATTATAATTCATTATTTAAATCTTAATTATATTAATTAAGATTATTGTACAATACATAGGGTTTTAATTGATCAATTCGAACAATTATCACCAATTAGGGTTTTCAAATTAGGGTTTCTATTTTAGTTTAACATTTTAAACCCTATTTAACTTATTTTAGAATTTTATCATTTAATATAATATTATATTAATGTTGAAGCACGACAAAGCACTTTGTCAATTCCAAGTACGACACAGCAGCTTACAAAAATAATTTACCGAAACGCTTCTCGGTGAATTTTGCCGGAAGCACGACAAATCATTTTGTCCGATTAAGCACGACACAGCTACTTGGCGAAATTTTTTTTTATTTGACCTAATTGTTTAATAAAATACGCAATCACATAATACCAAGTCAGAACAAGAAATTTCATTTATTAAACACATAATTTACATATACAGATCTTATTAGGGTTCGGAATATTACATTCACCCCCACTAATAAGAATTTCGTCCTCGAAATTTACAGTACAGTCTATGAAAATAAATGTGGGTAGTTATCTCGCATTTTACTCTCGAGCTCCCACGTAGCTTCCTCGATATTTTGATTTCTCCAGATAACCTTAACTGAAGGTATCTTTTTATTTCGCAAATTTTGTTCTTTCCTATCCACAATTTCAATAGGAATTTCTTCATACGATAAATCCTTCTCGATTTGAATGGGCTCATAATCAATAACGTGTTTATAATCAGGTTTGTACGGTCGTAACACGGACACATGAAACACGTTATGAATATGTTCTAGTTCAGGAGGTAAGGCTACCTCATAGGCTACCTCGCCTATCTTTCTCAATATTTGAAATGGCCCAATAAATCTCGGACTCAATTTGCCCTTCTTGCCGAAACGTATTTTTCCCTTCCACGGAGATACTTTTAAGAATACGTGACTACCAACTTCGAAATCTTGTAACTTCCTGTGTTGATCAGCATATTTCTTCTGTCGATCTTGTGACGCTTGTAATCTTCCCCGTATAATTCGAACTACCTCCGTGGTTTGTTGCACTATTTCGGGTCCTAGCATTTGCCGTTCCCCAACCTCGTCCCAACATAAAGGCGTCCTACATTTTCTTCCATATAGGGCTTCAAATGGTGGCATTCCTATGCTGGCATGGTAACTATTGTTGTATGCAAATTCTACCAAAGGTAATTGATCTTCCCAACTTCCCTTGAAATCCATGATGCAAGAGCGCAACATGTCTTCCAATGTTTGAATGGTTCTCTCACTCTGACCATCAGTTTGTGGATGGTATGCTGTACTTAGTCTCAACTGAGTTCCTAAATTTTTCTGAATACTCGTCCAAAAATTTGAAGTAAATCGTGGATCTCTGTCTGATACTATAGACACAGGGACTCCATGTCTAGAAATGATTTCATTGATGTAAAGTCTGGCTAATTGGTCTAGACTGAAGTTGATTTTGATGGGTAGAAAATGAGCTGATTTGGTAAGACGATCTACAATTACCCAAATGGCATTGTGACCCTTTTGTGTGGTTGGAAGGCCAACTACAAAATCCATGGTAATATGCTCCCATTTCCACTCAGGAATTTCTAAGGGTTGTAATAATCCACTTGGTTTCTGATGTTCCGCTTTAACCCTTTGACACGTTAAACATTTGCTTACCCATTCCACTACTTCTCTCTTCATGTTAGACCACCAAAAATGTTGGCTCAGGTCTTTATACATTTTTGTACTCCCTGGATGTACAGCGAATTTAGAATTATGGGCTTCATTCAGTATTTTGTCTTTTAACTCTTGTACTGAAGGTACCCAAATTCTATTTTCGTATCTTAGTACTCCATCCTTATCCACCCTAAACTTAACATTCTTTTTATGAGTCATTTCTGCCTTATACTTCTGACATTCTGCATCAGTCTCCTGTAATTCTTTGACTTTGTCCAATAAAGTCGAATTACTCTCGATGACAAATAACTTCTGGGTAGAGTTAACTGGAACTCTCACCTCAATCTCAAGTTTGTCAAACTCTTTTATCAGTACCTCGTTATTAGTCATCACATTCAATTTCTCCTGGTTCTTCCTACTTAATGCGTCTGCTACGACGTTGGCTTTCCCTGGATGATACAAGATCTCACAATCAAAATCTTTTATCAATTCTAGCCATCTCCTTTGCCTCATATTTAACTCCTTCTGTGTGAAAATATATTTTAGACTCTTGTGATCTGTGTATATTTCACACTTCTCTCCGTACAAATAATGCCTCCAAATCTTCAAGGCAAATACTACGGCGGCTAACTCAAGATCATGCGTAGGATACCTCTTCTCATAATCTTTGAGTTGTCTTGATGCATATGCAATCACTTTCCCATGTTGCATTAACACACACCCTAATCCCTTGTGTGATGCATCACTATAAACAACGAGGCCTCCTGTATCATCTGGTAAAGATAACACTGGTGCCATACTTAACCGCTTCTTCAATTCTTGGAAGCTTTCTTCACATTTGTCTGTCCAGACGTATTTCACCGTCTTTCGAGTCAAATTGGTTAGCGGGGTTGCTATCTTTGAAAAATCTTGTATAAAACGCCGATAATACCCTGCTAAACCGAGAAAACTTCTTACTTCTGTTGGAGTTGTTGGTTGTTCCCAATTTACAACCGCTTCTATCTTGGCTGGATCTACCGCTATTCCATTCTTGTCAATTACATGACCTAAGAACTGAACTCGTTCCAACCAAAATTCACATTTGGAAAACTTTGCATAAAGTTGTTCCTTGCGTAATATCTCCAATACGCTTCTTAAGTGTTCAGCATGCTCCTCTTTTGTTCTCGAGTATACTAAAATATCATCGATGAACACTACGACAAATTTGTCCAAGCATGGTTTAAACACTCTGTTCATTAAGTCCATGAATGCTGCCGGCGCATTTGTTAATCCAAAAGACATCACAAGAAACTCATAATGTCCGTAGCGTGTTCTAAACGCTGTCTTCGGCACATCTTCTTTTCTTACCTTTAATTGATGATAACCCGATCGTAGGTCGATCTTCGAAAAGTATTCGGCCCCTTTCAACTGGTCAAACAGATCATCAATTCGTGGTAAAGGATATTTGTTCTTTATTGTTAACTTATTTAATTCTCTATAATCAATGCACAACCTTAACGTTCCATCCTTCTTCTTTACAAACAACACCGGTGCTCCCCATGGTGAAACACTGGGTTGTATGTACTTCTTATCTAGGAGTTCTTGTAGCTGTACAAGTAACTCTTTCAACTCTACTGGCGCCATTCTGTACGGTGCTTTTGAAACTGGCGCCGTACCAGGTGCTAGATCGATAACAAATTCGATCTCTCTATCCGGAGGTAAACCGGGTAAGTCATCTGGAAACACATCCGGAAATTCTCTAACTACAGGTATTTGCTCTAGCTTTACTCCTTCTTTTCGAGTATCTACTATATATGCCAAATAGCCTGTACAACCCTTCCTAAGTAATCTCTCTGCTTGCATTACTGTCAGACAGTGAGATCGTTTGGGTGAACATCCTCCTTTAAACACTACTTCTGACTTTGAATCAGTCACTAGATTCACCCGCTTCCGCTGGCAGTCAATTATTGCATTATAATTCCCCAGCCAGTCCATTCCTAAAATTATATCAAATTCCCCTAGTTGTATAGGAATGAGGTTCACAAGAAACTTGTGTCCCTTAATCCCCACGGCACAATTCTTATAGATGGTTTTGACGGGAATTATCTCATTGTTTGCGATCTCCACATTAAAAGGTATGTCTAAATCTTCGCATGGTATTGACAATTTCTTAGCAAAGCTATTAGACACAAATGAACAAGTAGCACCAGAGTCGAACAGCACATATGCATTTAAAGTGTCGATAGGGATGATACCTGTTACCACGTCTGGTGTAGCAACAGCATCCCTCGTCGTCATATTAAACGTTTTGGCGGTTGGACGACCTGGACCTCCAGCTCCTGCTACTATTGGTTTGGGGTTATTGTTTGGGATTTGGTTTCCTCCCCCAGATTGGTTCCTATTCCTCGGGCAATACCTAGACACATGCCCCGTTGCACCACAAGTATAGCAGGTAACATTCGGGTTACCCTGACGAGTATTATCATTACTCTTTTTGGGACAGTTAGGGGAAAGATGTCCCTCTTGTCCACAATGGTAACAAGTAATTACCCTATGGCGACACACTCCCTGGTGATTCTTTCCACATGTGGCACAACGTACCCCCCTATTATTATTATTCTGGTTTCTATTATTGTTGTTATTGTAATTGTTACCCCTCCTTACAAAATTTGTAGGAACAGTGGCATCCCACTTTCTTTTGTTATTATTAGTACCCCCTGTACTAACTTCTCCTTTCAACTTTCCTCCCTCATTCAAACTTCTCTTTTCCTTATGAAATTTTATTAACGCTTCATTCTCGTTTTCAGCTATAATAGCTTTCTCGAGAATTTCTGGAAAAGTTTTCACTTGAAATACTGATAATTTGCTACGAATTTGGGGTTTTAATCCCTCTTCGTATCTCCTAGTCTTTCTTGCCTCTGTATCAACCTGGTGTGAGGCAAATCTGGCTAATTCATTGAACTTGGCCGTATACTGGGATACAGTAAGTTCTCCTTGTTTCAATTCTAAGAATCGTACCTCCATACGATCCTTCATTGATTGGGGGAAATAATTTTCGAAGAATAATTCCTTAAACCTGGTCCAAGGAATTATATCCTCACCTGCACGAATTTTTGTATTTTCCCACCAATGATTTGCCTCACCCTTGAGGAAGAAGGTGGCAAAGATCGTCTTTTGATCTTCGCCAACGTTAGTTACCCGGAAAAACTTTTCTATCTCGGTAACCCATGTTTGCGCCTCAATTGGTTCCGCGATTCCCTTAAATTCCGGTGGTCCAACAAGTTTAAAGTCCTTGAATATTGTACCCTGTGGATTAACTGGTGTGGGTTGAGGTGGTGGACGATTTTGTAAGGTTTCTAAAAGGATATTTACTAATTGTTGTGTGGGATTTGGCTCGGTGGTTTCAGTTTGGGCTTGGGCTCTTCGTCCTGATGCCATGGTTCTAAAATAAAGAAAAGCAAGTATAAATACAAAGATATGCTTACATAGAACTAACAATTTGATTATATAAACACAACTTGTATATAACATGCAACAACGATTACATAACCGACTAGTAGTTATACTACTACTAGTTATTACAAGGATTTCCTATTTTACAACTCAAAATTTTGATATCGTACTAAGTACAACACATAAACTTGGACACTACTAAACTGCGCTATTACGCATCCCCTTATCAGCATCTCGTATCATGTGACCGACTACTGCTCTATCAATCATATATTCCTCCTTCGCCTCTTCCACCGGATACCTAAACACTCGTCGCTCTAGGCCATCAAATGCCGCCTTACTCTTCCTATCGGCTCTATATGCCTGCATATGTGCCTCCTGTTTCTCCCTCTGTGTGTCCTGAAGGAGTATCCTCAAACGCCGAGTTGTATCTCGCTCACTTTCCAATAATCCGGCCACTATGTTTGCACGAGAGTTAGCAGCTTCTAACCCTACTGTTGACTGCTGTACCAATTGAATAACTATCTCTTCGTGTCTTTCGACACTCATCATCTGGCCTACTCCAATATCCTCCTCAGGATCAGGGTCTACTAACTGCCCATCTACCGGGTTCTCTGCCTCCTCTGCCTCTAAGATCTCCTCATCATGAATAAGCTCCTCTTCCTCTGGGTCTTCATCCTCTAAATCTAGTTCAGGGGTAGCTGGCTCGTAATCAGGCACCTCCTCGGGCTCACTGTCGGATAACCATCCTATGTGTTGGTTTACTCCAGCCATCCTACAAAAGAATTTTAATTTACTTAGTATTTATGGGAAACAAATTTACACATAAGATAAAGCTTTTAAGATTATTTTATGTATTATTAAGTATTTTACGGACTCAAAGACTATATTCTAAGGTATTTCCTAACTACCTTAGAGCTATAATCTACATCTCTGATACCAACCTGTGACGCCCCCAAATCTCTACGCTCCCCTGTAGCAGATCTGGTGCTCACGTGGAACTATACAACTATAAATATTCAATAAAATGTGACTTCTAGTTATCCAAGGTTCACAGTATCCCATAACAGGTACTAGTTCCGGCCAGAACGTTGTCTGTGTTTGGATACCCTCACTTAGATACATAGATTCATATCTTATGAATATCTCTTTCATATCAATATTCCCTATCTATCTGACATTCACAGTATTAATGATAAGGTTGTCCATATAGGACTCTCAACATCATTTAGATACCCTCATTCAGATGTATAGTTCATATAGACACTGTATTTAACTTAGTACAACTATTCTAAAAATTTAAAGATCAGAGTATAACGCATTCTATAACATAAAGGATCATAATATATTACATCATATTTTGTTCGGTTACAACATTCGTTATACTAAGTTATTACACAACAAGTCTTTGAAAGACTTAAAGTATACCACAACAGAAATAAAACTTAATAAGCATGGCTTTTCCCCTTATCAGTCCCGGACGTGCCAGGGATATCACTTACAACTGCAAAAGAAGATATGCGCAAGAATGAGCTACAAATGCTCAGCAAGTTCATATAAAAAATGTAAACACCATGTGTTTGATTTGAAAGATGTCAATGATGTATAATTGATACTGAGGGTTCTGTACCGGAACCATATATTTCAAATTGTCCTGTCAGTCTTCAATGACTTAGAACCTCTTTGAGTTCGGATATCTGGTAGGTGATCAGCCTCACCAATATCCTAGGAGTATGCATATCATCCTACCACATTTTTGGTCAATTTAAGTTAATTGCCAATATTGGTCAATTCATTGAATTGCCAATTTAAACCTTATCTGAAGGTTTGTCGGACCACCTTCCATCTACGGTGTCCCTATTACTCAGTATAGATGTCGTACCAAAACAATTTGGTTTGACTCAACAATTTTAAGCTCAAACAATCAATAAATGATTTCATTTCTTAAGTTATGCTGAACAAGTAGCAATAACTTCACAATAATCGATAGCAAGACATAAATGAATTGCTTAATATAAATTGAGAAAAAGTTAGGACACTTGCCTTAGCGTAGCTCACTATAATTTAATACAATCGGTCAACGCACGTAGTCTACGTATACCAATAATAAGCGTTAGCACGTATATAAACATATATCACGCTAATCTAAACAAGTTTCATTAAGGTTCGACGTTGATTCGGTATCTCGGTCGCATCCTTAATGGCTAAACACATAGATTGTTCGATGAAACTTCATTTGGAAGTCTAATTATTGGTCTAAATAATTTAATTATTACTTCTAACATTTTTAGAAGCTTGGTATTATTTTTAAATAATTTTCAGAAGCTTGGAAGTAGTTTTAAATAATTTTACAAGCTTAGGAATATTTTTAAATGATTTATTTATCATTTAAAATAATTTTAAAACATTTAATATGTTATTTAAATAATTTATTTTATCATTTAGAATATTTTTAGATATTTAAAATATTATTTAAATGATTTATTTATCATTTATAATATTTTTAGAAAGATAGAATATTATTTAAATGATTTATTTTATCATTAATAATATTTTTAGACTTTACTTTATCATTAAAATAATTTATTTATTACTTATAATAATTTTCAAAACTTAGTTTAATATTTAAATGATTTAATTATCATTTAAAATAATTTTTAAATACTTAATATATTATTTTAAATGATTTATTTATCATTAATAATATTTAAATATTTAATATTTTATTTAATTATTATATATTATAATTTTATTTACCTTAATATCATTTTTAAATAATTAATATAATTATTTAATAATTTAATATCATTTTTAAATAATTAAAACAATTATTAAATGATTTTTCATAATTATTAATTATTATTTAATTAAATTAAATAATAATTCAGAATATATAAAAATATTAAAAATAATTTTTTTATAATTAAAAATGAATTTTCGGATTTATTTATTAATTATTAATAATTATTTAATATTTATTTATTATTTTATAATTTATTTAATTAATTTTTTATTTAATTTTATTTAATATCCGTCGCTAAAGGGCTTTAGCGACGGTCTGCATGTATTTATAGGTTTCTGGGTTTTCACATGCATTTCGTCGCTAAAGGTGTTCTTCATGAAGAACAGCTGGTCAACGCTGGTCAGGCTACTTTGATCTCAAATTAATCTCAGCTCGTTTGATGTTTGTGTTTGATTTTTGTTTGTTGTTATAGCCAACATGGCAGTGTACAACGACATAACAAATTCCATCTTACAATATATCATAACATGCTAGCAATTTATGGTCAAACTACCCCGTTCATGACTGTTCTTGAGTTTCTGGGTAACCCAGAAACTCATCCAGTGATAACGGTCAACGTGGTTTGACCACTTATAGCTTTGATTCTGTGTTTGCTAAATGTGTTTTTATGATTCGAGATTGTAGTTTACATACTAAAGAACATGTTTATATCAAGAAACAACATATTAAATATCATCTATGTCAATTCTGGGTTGATCAAAAGTCTTGTCAGACTCTGTCAGAATGTTCTTCATGTTTCTGGGTTACCCAGAAACAGTCTATCAGGGTTGGTCAATGGGTTTTGACCAACAATAACTTTCATCCTAGAGATAATTTAACCATGCTACAAGTCGGGCCTTAAAGCTAACATGGCATAGTACTGATTCAAACTTTAAAACACATCAAACAAACATTTTAAGCCGATCAAAAGCTCTGACAAAGTAGCTTGTCAGACTGTTCTTGACTGCCAAGAACAGTTTGCTATTTTCGCTTGATTTTCATACCTAGATGTTATGTAAACATGTTTTGACCGCCCAGATCACTAAATAACATACTAACAAGTATTCCTAAACACTAAAACATAACATCAAATTCAAACTTGAAGATCTAGCAATAAATTAGGGTTTATGCACCTTTTTCTTCAAATTTTGACTTCTGATCTTAGCTACTGATGTTGTGATTGCAGAGGCTTGTTATGGCTGATAATATAAGTGTTTAGGGTTTGTAATTTCGTAGGTTAAATGACCAGCTTGATGTTCTATTTATATCAACTTCCAAATTAGGGTTTTTAGGTCATTTCTCACATTCTTGCCTCCATAAATATCTGATCCATGAACTTGTGCTGCTTGCAAGCTGGTATGATTCACCTACTTGTGCTGGAGTGTGCCAAGCACAAGCTTGCACACTCCTAGCTTGATTTTCATTGGCTAGGGTTTTATTTTTCCTTTATTTTCTTACTAATTAATCTAGATTTTTGTTAATTAGGTTTATAATGTTAATTTAAGTTTAGTAATACCCTAATTATGATTATATAACATAATTAAGGTTTTACATTTCATAATTTAGGGTTATTGAACCAAATTAGGTTTTAGGGTTTCTAATTAGGGTTTAGGGTTTTTAATCCTACAATTAGGGTTTCAATCTTTCGTTTAGGGTTTAATTTAATCTTAATAATTCATAATTAATATTATAATTCATTATTTAAATCTTAATTATATTAATTAAGATTATTGTACAATACATAGGGTTTTAATTGATCAATTCGAACAATTATCACCAATTAGGGTTTTCAAATTAGGGTTTCTATTTTAGTTTAACATTTTAAACCCTATTTAACTTATTTTAGAATTTTATCATTTAATATAATATTATATTAATGTTGAAGCACGACAAAGCACTTTGTCAATTCCAAGTACGACACAGCAGCTTACAAAAATAATTTACCGAAACGCTTCTCGGTGAATTTTGCCGGAAGCACGACAAATCATTTTGTCCGATTAAGCACGACACAGCTACTTGGCGAAATTTTTTTTTTATTTGACCTAATTGTTTAATAAAATACGCAATCACATAATACCAAGTCAGAACAAGAAATTTCATTTATTAAACACATAATTTACATATACAGATCTTATTAGGGTTCGGAATATTACAATTACTCAGTTGTCAGCACAGATGGCGGCTATGGTAAAGAAAATAGAGTCGTTGTCAAAAAGCAAAGTCAAGTCAGTTACTTTCGTATGCGAAATTTGTGCGGGGTCACACTCAACAGATCAATGTGCTATCAGCTCGGAGTCAGTGCAGTATGTGAACAGTTATAGGAAAGACCAAGGACAGTTCCAGAACACATACAACCCCAACAACCGCAATCATCCAAACTTTAGTTGGTCAAATAATCAAGGAAATCAGCAACAACAGTTTCAGCAGAATCAACAGTTTCCATCTCAGCCAGTGCAGCAACAGTTTACTCCACGACCACCTTTTCCACCGGGATATTCTCAACAACAACAACATCAGCCTCCAAATGCACCTCAGCAAGAAAAGAAATCGGAAATGGAGGAGATGATGTTGAAGTACATGGCAAATACAGAGGTGATGATCAAAAGCCAGGCAGTGGCTATTAAAAATCTCGAAGCTCAGATGGGGCAAATGGCGACTATGCTTAACAGCAGGCCCCAGGGTTCACTGCCATGTAACACAGAGGCAAATCCACGGAGAGAAGGTAAGGAACAGTGTCAGGCCATTACACTCAGATCGGGAAGACAATATTCAGGAAATGCACCAGAAATAGTAGCACCGAGTTTACAAGGGGATGACACTGGGGTAGAAACTGAGACAGAAATTGAAGCTGAATAGAAAGAGAAGAAGGATGAGTCCGAGTCAGTAGAGAAGGAAAAAGCTAGTTCAGATAAGAAGTCTGTGAATACAGTACCACAAGTTCACCCTCAAGTTCCATATCCACAGAGATTAAACAAGCAGAGGGAAGATAAACAGTTCAGAAAGTTTTTGGAGGTTTTTAAGAAACTGCAGATCAACATACCTTTCGCGGAGGCATTGGAACAAATGCCAAGTTATGCAAAGTTTATGAAGGGTATACTGTCAAGGAAGAGAAGGTTAGACGAGTTTGAGACAGTGGCCTTGACAGAGGAATGCAGTGCAGTGCTTCAGCGTAAACTACCTCCAAAGCTGAAAGATCCGGGCAGTTTCACAATCCCATGCACGATCAGAAAGATGAGCTTCGATAAATGTTTGTGTGATCTTGGGGCAAGTATCAATCTAATGCCGTTGTCAGTATTCAGTCAGTTGGGATTGCCGGAACCAAGACCAACAAATATCTCTCTGCAGTTAGCTGATAGATCTATCACATATCCACGGGGGATAGTGGAGGACGTACTGGTGAAAGTGGACAAATTTATCTTTCCGGCGAACTTCATCATTCTGGATTATGAGGAAGACAAAAATATACCAATCATACTAGGGAGACCATTCCTAGCCACAGGGAGGACTTTGATAGACGTGCAGAAAAGGGAGCTTACAATGAGGGTACATGACTAGGAGGTGACATTTAACGTTTTCAAAGCAATGAAGCTCCCAACCGATGAAGAAGAATGCTTCAGAGTAGACTTGGTGGATAGTATAGTGCATGATGAAGTTGAAAGTTTGTTGGGCTATGAACCACTGCAGAGAGTGATTGCTGAAAATTCAGATTTGGAGGATGAAAAATGTGCCGAACTTGTGCAATATCTGGATACTACCCCCAAATTCGGAAAATTCAGAACACCTATCGAGCCACTTACGAAAGCGGGAGAGACATCGGTAAAGTTGAAACCATCTCTTGAGACACCTCCCGAACTTGAACTTAAACCACTTCCAGAACATCTCAGGTACGCATTTTTAAATAAAGATTCAAAGCTACCTGTGATTATTTCTTCTGCACTAACATTTTTTCAGGAGAAAAAATTTCTACGAGTGTTTAGAGAGTTCAAATCAGCTATTGGATGGACTGGAGCAGATATCAAGGGGATAAGCCCTTCGTTTTGCATGCATAAGATCCTGCTGGAAGCTGGTAGCAAGCCGACGGTTGAACAGCAAAGAAGGCTTAATCCGATAATGAAAGAAGTGGTCAAGGATATAGGAAAAGTTGAATCGAATGATGATAGTTATTTTCTGCCAATGGATGAAGATAAGTTTGGGGGTTTTCAATCATACAATGATGCCAAGGAATTCAAAGAAAAGACTAAGAGGAGGCATGCAATGATATTTTTTGGGATTGAATCAGAATGAGATTTAGAGACAGTCAAGCTAATTGACTATAACTTAGCGCTATCTGAGAGGCAACCCAGCGTTTTAATTTTCTATTTTGTTTTTGTTTAGTCAATTAGTTTTGTTTTAAAAAAAAAGAAAAAGAAAAAAAGAAAAAGGGGTTTTTGAAACTAACTTGGGACTTTAAATTGATTTGTGTGTAGGTTGAAAAGAAAAAAAAACTGAGGAAATGAACTGAAGAAATTTGGCTAAGTATGGAACTACACGCCTAAGCGCTCTAGGCGCCCATCCAAGTGCATGACAAGCGCACTAGGCGCCAGCCCAACAACCGAGCTACTGCATATCAGCGCTCTTGGCATTTGTCAAGGCCAAAACCCAGCGCTCTAGGCGCTAGCACCTGCTTCAACTTCTGCATAGTAGCGCCATTGGCGCTCATTCCCTTCCTAAGCATAGTGCGCTAGGCGCTCGGGCAAGGCTCAACCTATATACTCAGCGCCAGAGGCGCCCAACACTTCACAAGTCAAGCGCCAGCAGCGCTTGCTCTAGCACAAACGACAGTGCCAGGGGCGCTCAACTCGGCTAATGACACTGCAAGGTAGCGTTGTTAGCACTCGGACCTATATGAACCTCAGCGCCAGAGGCGCTTGACTGGGAACTTTGAAAAAAAAATGCAAAACAACTAGATTGGGCTTAATGAGGGCACATCACACAAAAGCACGAACATACTACCAAGATTTGCTTTCTCCTTCACCAAGCCAAATTGCAATTCTACTACATGGGCTATTTTAGTTTCCACCAGCTCCTCCTCTTTCTATTTACCCACCGCCTGACTCGCCTCCTGATGCGGATGATTAGGATGATGATGACGCTGCCGATGGCAGTGATGCTGAGTAGTTCTTCATCAGGAGAGTCCTCTGTTCTTACTATTTTATTCTTTTTCAATGAGGGCATTGTCTTGTTCAGTTTGGGGGGTAGTTTTTTGTTCGGTTTCATGCATTTAGTTTGTTTTGTTTTCTTGTGTTATGCATGATGCATGGTCGTTGCATTGCGTTTTAGGTTGTGTTATGCATTTAGATTCATGAATTAAGCATAAATTGATATAGTATCTAATGTGGCCAATGATAAGACTGGTTTCATGGTTTTAACTTGAGAAGAATTGAAAACTAGTGTTTAGTGATGACTTTGATTAGGAAGTGAAGTTTAACTTGTCTGAAACTTTTGTTAGTAAGGAAAGCACACAATCAATTGTTTTGATCAGTTTAATTTAAATTGTTGCATAATTTTCTTCTGGTGGAAGATTTGGGTTAATACTTGATAATATCGGTGAAACGTCCATTATATCAAAAACAGGCAAGAATCTAAGTTTGGGGGAATCTTGGGGTAAAAAAAGGGAGAAATTTGAAAATTTTGAACCTTTCCCAATTGAAGAATGGATCATGTGGTGGGTTGAGATGGAGCGTAAAACGCACTCACTCATAAACACATGAAACGAGATGGAGCGTAAAACGCACTCGTTCAAAAGAAAGTGAGATGGAGCATAAAATGCACTCACTAAAAAGAAAAAAAAAATTGTTTTAAATTCCTGGGGAAGGGTTTAAAAAGGGTCTAAATGTGTTAAATAACCTTAGTGATACCCTAATGCTTAGTGATTGCTTGAATTAGTTGAATTGGTTGTATTCACGGGTTGAATTGAGTTGCAATTGAAAGTTTTCTTCTAATAAGTCAATTATGTGATGGATTTGAATTGTAATTGATTGAAATGATTGATATACACACACGCACGACATGGGTGATGACATGTGTAACTTAACTACTTGGTTGGAGTTAGAAATTGTGCATTGGTTAGAGATTCTACTTAAGTATGTATGATACCTTTGAGGCCTGATGTTGGATACTGTGTTGGTTGATTGTTTGATTCGTAGGCATGATAGTTTGTTTGCATTTGCATCATTGCATTGCTTGGGGACAAGTAATTGGTTAAGTTTGGGGGTATTTGATGAGTGGGTTTTATACCTACAAATCAGGTATTGTTAGGCTTAATTATTGTGGTCTTTAAGTGTTTTTAGTATTATTTTACTTGTTTTTGGTGTTTATTTATTGTAGGTTGGAGCTGGAGGGGCAAAAGGGTAAATTTGGAGCTTAAAATACACTTGGTGGCATTTTTGTAATTATGTGGGCATGGGCTAGCGCTAGCAGCGCTTGGGCTAGCGCCAGAGGCGCTAGTTCACGTTTTTGGGTGCTAAAGTTCAGCTGGAGGAGGAAAAGGAAGCCAATTCGAAAGAGGATTCTAATTAATATTGATCAGATAGTGAGTAAGAAACCCTAAGAAGGAACTTGGAGACTTTTATTATCTTAAATCTATTTTTTTTACTTTAGAGAGAGTACGAGGAGAGATATTGTGTGGATTACTTTTGTTCAAGCATTGGATTTTGATGTGGGTTTAAGCTTACTTTGGAATTTATTCATAATTGGGTTTGATCAATCTACTTCTTCTTTATTCAATTGATTGTTTATTTTCCATGTGTAGATTTGATCCCATAATGGCTTTCGGTTCAGACATGAACTAATCTCCATTATGGGATTCTAACGGATTTTAATATGTAGTTTAATTATAAGCTTGATTGTTAGATTATTTTATATATCATAAGGAATTTCTATCATGATTGTTTTGAACGTATGAATGCTTGATCACCATTCGATTTCAGTACTTATATGGAATTGAAAAATAACATATAAGTATGGATTGTAATCATGATAGCTTGCGAATATGAAGCTTAATTGGATAGCTTAATATTGTGTGAGTCAGATAGAAATATACTGTTTCACCGTAAGAGTCAAAATAGGGACTTGTGCTTAAAATCAATATAATTGCAATTTCACGTAGAAATATAGTGATTTTGGTTATAGTGGTGATTACATGGTGTCTATCGAGTATGGATATTATGTAAGTAGGTCATAATGCATTGGCAAATGGTTATGTCTATTTTAGTGTCCTTGGCTACTTTTCTGTGATATATGAACTTTCTAGCATGATAGTGGTAATTAGATGAACTATTAAATGAAGTTAGGATCCCATTAATTCCAGACTTGATATATATTTTGTTAGTATTTGCATAGTTAGTTATTAATTGATATAGAAGTAATTTTGTCATCAAATGTAAGTCGATAGTTTAAGCAAATAAGTATAGTGATAGAACTGATGCATAGTGATTTAATTTAATCCTCTCTATGTGGGACGATACTCTACTTCCTCTGTATTACTTGTTGACCGTGTATACTTGCACGAGTTAGAGCTCTTTTATTAAAGACTTAAAAAGAGGCAACAGGGTCAAATGATCATTTTGCACGGGATTGCCCTAAGATAGCTGCAGGGAGTGAAAGTGGAGGAAAGGGAAGTAATGGTGGAGGTAATCTGACTATCACAGGACCGGCACAGCCCAATCGACCTACTGCTCGAACATTCAACATGACGGTGCAGGATGCTGTGCAGTCAAAGGATGTAGTGTCAGGTATCATTCCAGTCAATAATGTTAATGCTTATGTATTATTTGATTCGGGTGCTACTTACTCATTTATATCTGATGATTTTGCTAAGAAATTAGAGTTACCTCAGGAAGAATTAAATTACCCCATGAATATAGAAATTGCGAATAGGGAAGTGATTCCTGTTAAGTTTGTCCACAAGAATTGTCAGATAGATATCAAGAGTCATGTGATGACGGTCAACTTAATCCCAATTCGTCTTGGGGAGTTTGACGTTATTTTGGGTATGGATTGGTTGTTCAACCGTGGGGCAGTTATTGACTGTCAAAAGAAGTGTGTAAATTTTAAGACTCCGTCGAAGGTAGCATTTTATGGCAGCAAGTCGCCTAGACAAACAAGTTGTCTGACGATGATGCAGGCCAGAAAGATGTTGAGACAAGGATGTATAGGATATCTAGCATACATAGTCGATACCCGAAAGGTGAGTGCGAAGCTGGAGGAAATACCGGTAGTTAGGGTTTTTGCGGATGTGTTTCCTGATGATTTGCCAGGATTACCACCAGATAGGGAAATCGAGTTTGTAATTGATTTAGCACCGGGTACAACCCCTATATCAAAAGCCCCATATAGAATGGCTCCGGTAGAAATGAAGGAGTTGGTGGTGCAATTACAAGATTTGCTGGATAAAAAGTATATCCAATCGAGCGTTTCGCCGTGGGGAGCACCGGTGTTATTCGTCAAGAAGAAGGACGAATCAATGCGTCTTTGCATTAATTATAGAGAATTGAATAAGGTCACGATTAAAAACAAGTATCCGTTGTCAAGGATCGATGACCTGTTTGATCAACTGAAGGGAGCGAGATATTTTTCAAAGATAGATCTACGAAGCGGGTACCATCAGATGAAGGTGAGAAAGGAAGACATACCAAAGACGGCATTTCGAACTAGATATGGTCACTATGAGTTTTTGGTTATGTCATTTGGTTTAACAAATGCGCCTGCAGCATTCATGGACTTAATGAATAGGGTGTTCAAACCATTTCTGGATAAGTTTGTGGTGGTATTCATAGACGACATTTTGGTTTACTCCAAAACCAAGAAGAACACGTGGAGCATTTAAGGGTGACATTGAAGGCGTTAAGGAAAGAGAAATTATATGCAAAATTCTCGAAGTGTGAATTTTGGTTAGAGCGTGTTCAATTCCTTGGACATGTTATTGATAAAGACGGGATTTCGGTGGATCCAGCGAAAGTGGAAGCTGTGATGAACTGGGATCAGCCGAAGACACCGTCAGAAGTGAGGAGTTTCCAAGGTTTGGCAGGATACTACAGACGTTTTATTCAGGATTTCTCCAGGATCGCCACTTCGTTAACGAATTTAACAAGGAAATCAGTGAAGTTTGTTTGGACGGATAAGTGCGAAGAGAGTTTTCAAGAACTAAAGAAGAGACTAAGTTCAGCACCTGTGTTGTCTTTGCCAGATGATACAGGCAATTTTGTGGTGTATAGCGACGCATCGCATAAAGGACTTGGTTGTGTGTTGATGCAGAATGGTAAGGTTATTGCATATGCATCGCGCCAAGTAAAAGACTATGAGAAAGGGTATCCGACCCATGATTTGGAATTGGCAGCCGTTGTGTTTGCTTTGAAAATCTGGAGGCACTATCTCTGTGGGGAGAAGTGTGAAATCTACACAGACCATAAAAGTCTGAAGTATATTTTCACACAAAAGGATTTGAATATGCGGCAGAGGAGATGGATATAATTAATCAAAGACTATGATTGTGAAATTCTATACCATCCGGGAAAGGCTAATGTGGTTGCTAACGCTTTGACTAGAAAAGGTCGGGAGAAATTATTTTTGTTAACTGCTCAAGAGAAACTCGTAGCAGAAATGGCTAAATTGGAGTTAGAAGTAAAGGGTCTGGCAGAGCCTAATGAAAAATTGTTCCAGATGGAAACTCAACCAACTCTGGTGGACAAAGTCAAGGAAGCGCAACTTAAGGATAAGGAGTGTATTAATATACGCAAAAGAGTGCTTGAAGGTGAAGAGTTTAAATATAAAATCGATACCGAAGGGTTGCTAAGATTTGAAGGCAGAATCTGGGTACCGTCTGTATTGGCAATCAGAGAGGAGATTTTGAACGAAGCTCATGGTTCAAGATTTTCGATTCACCCGTGGAGTACGAAGATGTACCAGGATCTTCGCCAACATTTTTGGTGGCCAAACATGAAAAGAGAGGTTGTTGAATGTGTTGCGAAGTGTTTAACTTGTCAGAAAGTCAAAGCAGAACATCAACGACCAAGTGGTTTGTTACAGCCCTTGGAGATACCAGAATGGAAGTGGGAGCATATCACGATGGACTTCGTGGTAAGGCTTCCAACTACTCAGAAGGGTTATGACGTAATGTGGGTCATAGTAGACAGACTGACGAAATCAACACATTTCTTGCCTATCAAAATCAGATTCACTTTGGATCAGCTGGCGAAATTATACGTCAAGGAGATTATCTCAAGGCACGGTGTTCCAGTGTCAATAGTGTCAGACAGAGATCCACGTTTCACCTCAAAATTTTGGAAGAGTCTGCAAGCTTGTTTGGGAACGCAGTTGAGAATGAGTACAGCCTACCATCCTCAAACCGATGGCCAGAGCGAAAGAACAATTCAAACGTTGGAGGATATGCTTCGAGCGTGCGTCATGGATTACCTCTGGTCGAGTTTGCCTATAACAATAGTCATCACGCGAGTATTGGAATGCCGCCATACGAAGCATTGTATGGAAGGAAGTGCAGAACTCCGTTATGTTGGGACGAGGTTGGTGAACGTCGCCTATTAGGACCCGAGTTGGTACAACAAACTGCTGAAATTGTCAAGGTGATAAGAGCCAGATTATTAGCTGCTCAAGACAGGCAAAAGAAGTATGCGGATCAACATCATCAAGATCGTGCATTTGACGTCGAGAGTTTTGTGTTCCTCAAAGTATCCCCCTGGAAAGGCAAAATCAGATTTGGTAAAAAGGGTAAACTCAGTCCACGATTTATTGGACCCTTCGAAGTGCTGAAACGAGTAGGCGAGGTGACTTATGAGGTAGCTCTATCTCCTGAGTTAGGCCACATTCACAACGTTTTCCACATATCGGTGCTACGACCGTACAAGCCAGATTATAAACATGTAATAGAACATGAACCGATACAATTTGAACAAGATTTATCCTATGAAGAGGTTCTTGTACAGATAATAGACAGAAAAGAACAAGTACTTAGAAATAAAGTGATACCTTCTGTTAAGGTAATCTGGAGGAACCACAGTGCTGAAGAAGCAACGTGGGAACTCGAAGAGAAAATGATGCAAAATTTCGCTCAATTATTTGTTTAATTTTTATATTGCGATTCTGGGGACAGAATCTTTGTAAGGAGGGGAGAATGTAACGGACGATTTAATTGCGTTGTGATTCTAGGGACATAATCCTTTTAAGGAGGTAAAGATGTAACGAATACAATTTTTGTGATTAAATAAAAATATTTATTGGATTATATAAATATTTTTATTAATTTATTGAGCTAAATAAATAATTTATTAAGTTTTTGTGAAATGGGTATATGTTAAGTTTAATAATGTTAATTGTTATTTGAATATGATTTGATGTGTTTATTCTAATTTAATTTAATGATTAAATTAGATGATGAAAAGGTTTATTTGAATAAATGATTTATTTGAATAATATAATTCATTTGGTGTTATTGTTATTGGTTAAATAAATTTATTATTTAAGTTAGTAAGGTTTAATTGAATTTATTTAATAATAAGTTCAATTAGATTAGAAGTGTGACAATTAAAACTATATGTTATAATGATTTATTAAAATAAATGAGAAAGTGTTTAATTCAGTTTTACCAAACAAGGCCCTATGACCTTTGTTTGGAAATAATGGGTTATTTTAATTTTGTTTTACCAAACAAGACCTTAAGACCTTTAGTTAGAATAATAGATTATTTTAATTAGTATTTGCCAAACAAGCCTTATGGCTTTTGAAATTTTATAACTGATGATTCAATTTAAAGAATATACATTATTATTATATTAATTATCAGTTTTTATTTTCATCAGTTTTATTTTTTTAAAGTACGTCAGTTGTATAACATAAGAAAAGAAAAGAAAGAAGAGAAAGAACAGAGTTCAAAGAGAAAAGAGAAATACAGAGAAAACAAGAGAGAGCTTGAGAGTTGTGAGAAGAGAGAATTGAGAAGAATAGTTTGGGTATTGGAGGAAGAAATTCAAACCAAAGGAGGTTAACCTTATTAATCAAAGCAAATAGAAGGTATAAACTCTTTACTGTATTTTATTTTTAGTTCTCTGTATATTATTTACTTGCTTAAAACATGAATTACTTGGTGTAATTGGTAGTAATCATGTGTTAGATGATTATATGATGATTTATAATCAATTTAGAGGTGTTAATCCATGAAAACATGCTTTGGAATAGAGTTTGTAATTTTACAGAGTTTATTTCATGAATTGTATATATGTATGAAAATTTGATGCTTAAATTAGTTGATATTGGTTAATTAATAATTGTTTATGATTATATGATGAAAAACAAGAATAATGCAAGAAGAATGGTTTTAGTTGGTTGAAAAATGAATTTACAGAGCTTAATTTCATGAAAATGGCCAAAATTTGAATAAATTGTTTAACAGTGAAATTCTTGGGTTTAAATTGGTTGTTTATGTGTTAGAATGATTAAAATGTTTAGTAAACATGTTGGGTAAATGTTTTGTATTATATATGATGTCTGGGTATATTTAATTGGTGTATTGGATGGTAGAATTCGGAAAATTTGGCCAAATTTGGCCTAAGTTTTCACTGGTTCGCGAGCTGGAGAAGAAGTCTGCCGAGTCTCTCGCCCCGGCGAGAGAAATGTACTGACTTTCTTCGCCCCGGCGAGCCTCTCGCCCCGTCGAGAGTTTTGTTAAGAAAATCTTCGCCCCGACGAGCCTCTCACCCCGGCGAGATTTTTGTTACGCATTTTCTCGCCCCGACGGTGGAACAGTAATTAAATATATATATATATATATATATATATTTTATTAATTTATTTTATGGTTCTTACTATGTGTTAAGACCTATAATAATGTATTAAGTAATTAATGAAATTCCAAGATGGTTGATACTTGTTGATTATGGTACGCTAAATGAGATATTATAATAAAATGAGATAAAAAGCAAGCCTAAAATGCTTTTAATCTTGTGACTAATTATGTTACCATTTTATAATTAAATGTATAGGTTGTTTAAGGATCGTGAATTACTTAAATTTGTAATCTACGCTTGAGGCAAGTTTTCCTCCCTTAAACTTGAAA
This sequence comes from Aralia elata, assembly GCA_034770075.1. Taxonomy (NCBI): domain Eukaryota; kingdom Viridiplantae; phylum Streptophyta; class Magnoliopsida; order Apiales; family Araliaceae; genus Aralia; species Aralia elata. Next base: position 61,672,382 of record CM068388.1, on the reverse strand, counting down.
ATTATTTATAGCAAGTTGTTCTTCCCTTTTAACTTGTTAATTTATTCAAAGCAAGTTTATTTATATTGAGCACGCTTATTGACCTTAGCTTATTGATATTCAAGCAAGGTTACTATCATGTTACGTACTTAAGCTTTATTCCAATCATTGTTTGTTATTCAAATTTCGAGTATAGTTTCTATTGAGCAAACTTATTTGATGAATTAGACTAGCAAACCCTTATTGATTCAGCTAGGCCTTAGTTGATGAGCGATTTCAAAGACTTAGAATATTTTCTATACTTGTTCCAAGCCAAGTTCCTTTTGGTACGGATTCAGACGATAAACTGAGATGAACAACCCTAATATAGGGGATTACTTACGCGACATTGTTAAAATATTTGTGCACAATACATTGTATAAAGGGCTGATCCCCCTGAGTACGAGATGATGGTCCATAGTCTATATGACTGTTAAAGGTTACAGTAGAAACACTTGTTAACCTAGGACATAGTTCGAGGTCTTGTGACCCTCAGATATAATTTCTAAATCTTGAAGTCTATTTTTCCTTGAATCGAGCATTCTAACGAGCTTTTAGACTTTGATCACTTATTGACTGAGATTCAGAAAACTATTATTCCTCAGTTGAAATCCATTTCATTTGAATATTATTGTTATCATACTTGTGAGCAATTGGTTGCTCATTCTTGCACTAAACATTGCAGCTAAATCAGAAAAGCAGGACGAGCCGTCCACAAGTAAAGACAAGGGCAAGATGCCAAAGTAGCAAGAAATTTATTATCCACTTGATGTTTATTTGTATTAAAGACTTGTTTAATATTATGTTTTATTCCGCATAGATGTATTTAAGGTTAGATAACCTGGGATTCATTTCATTTAGAGATTGGTGATGTAACCCCATTTGAGGGAAGATATTTCTTTAAGTTTATTTTAATTATTCTTATTATGGGTAATTAGTTGTGAATGATTGAGATAGTGAACACCAAATCAGTGGGAATTAAGTACCTGGATTTGGGGGTGTCACAGAAATCAAGCTTAGAGAGGGACATGAATGGGCTGCCTTCTTTTGCACCTCAGGTTCCTGTAGGGTTTGTTTTCCACTTCTCAGTGTTACTGCTTGACATTCCTCTTTTTCCATCTCTCATTGGGTTAGTTTCTGTGTTACTAGGGAAAGATCCTTGAGGTCTATTTGATAATAAACTAACCATTTATCCCACTTGATTTTCTAAATTTTTGATTGATGCTGCTTGGCTCTTTATCAACACATCACAGTTAGCCATGTGTTTCAACATCAACTCTTCAAAATCTAACTTTTTTTCTACGTGAGAAGACTGGGTTGCTTGGTGTTGTTGTTGATTTTGGAACCCTGGTGGATGGTGTGGTTTTAGAGCTTGTTCATAATTTTGGTTGTTGCTCCATGAAAAGTTAGGGGGGTTCCTATTTCCAGCATTGTAGGTGTTTTGGTATGGGTTTGGTGGTCTATCTTAGCTACTCACAAACTGAACTGCCTCAGGATTAATGAGACAATGGTCGGTGGCATGTGTCCCCACATATAACTCACAAACAAGGGCTACCTGCTGCACTTTTGAATCAACCATGGAATAAATTTCTTTGACATAGCTGCCATCTGAGCTGCTAAGGACGTGATGACATCCACTTCTAATACCCTGGCCACTTTCTGTTGATGCATTTTAGAACTTGGCCATTGGTAGTTATTTACAGCCATGACTTCTAACAACTCATATGTTTCTCCATACTTCTTAGCCATAAACGATCCCCCCTGCAGCTGCATCAATGCAAGACCGAGTGTGAGATCCCAACCCATTGTAAAAGGTATTCATTTGCATCCATTGGGGTAATCCATGATGAGGGCATCTACGAAAAAAATCTTTGTATCTCTCCCATGCCTCATACAATGATTCTCTATGATGTTGTTCAAAGGTTACAATTTCATTTCTTAACCTAGTAAACTTTGCAGGAGGGAAAAATTTTGCCAAAAATTTCTGTGCTAAGTTTTCCTATGTAGTAATGGAACCTGGCGGTAGTGAGTGAAGCCAACTCTTAGCTTTGTCTCTCAATGTGAATGGAAAGAGTCTAAGCCGCAAAGCGTCATCCGTCACTTCCCTAAATTTGAAAGTATCACGTATCTCAATGAAGCTCAACAAATACTTATTAGGGTCATCATTAGCCATACCCCCAAACTGTACCGAGTTTGGCACCATTTATATTATTCCTGGATTAATTTTAAAGGTATTTGCAGCTATAGCTGGCCTTGTGATACTAGATTGCAAATCATGTATCTGCGGCATTGCATAGTCTCTCAATGCTTTTTGTTCCTCTGCCGTCATAGTCTCTTGATTGTTAGAACCCCTAACTCTTTCTTTTCTTGTCTTCGAATATTTCTCTCGATCTCAGGATCGTAGGGGAATAACTTTAGACTTTGTGCTCAGCGCATACAAATCAAGAGTACCTAAACAATAAAATGAAATATTAAAAACAAGTCTAAATTAAGATCAATTCGACTATAATCAATATTGGTAAAATTATTGTTAAATAATTCCCCGTCAACGGCACCAAAAACTTGTTGCTCGATTTCTCAATCAATAAAACACGTGCAAGTTTACGCGGTCCACAAGTAAAATAAGATAAGTAGAGTGTCGAACTCACGAGGAATTATGTCAAATAATTACCAATTACCAATCGCATGACAAATTAATCTTATTTAAACAATGATACGATGATTTGATTTTGTTGTTGATTAAAACTAAATAAAGACAAATAGGAAACAAGGATTAAACAAAACACGGATAGAATTCAAGATAGAAAGATCTAAGATTACAACTTCCCCGAACTCTTCATTTATAAATCACAACTCTCGCTTTTTTAACTAGTTAGAACACAATAATTGTTATCCAAGAAATCACAAGTATATATAAGCCTCTGTCGATGGTCAAATACGTATTTCCTATTGTGGTGTATAGATATATCTCTATTCTACACACTAGCAAGAATCTCATATCAAGAACAATTAACAAGATACATGTCATATAAAATCTCATTAACTACTCTATCAATTACCAACTTTCACAATCAAAATCATTAAGCAAGGATTCTCAAATGGATACATGTGGTATTTAGGTATATATCTATCTTAAATACAATCAAATTATCAACTCTTGCAAATAATATACAAGACTCACGTCACATAATCTCATACATTATCCATAAGAATATCCAATTTTCACATGAATTCATAACTAGGTCTCAACCTATACTCCATTTCTTAATTTCATATAGGTTACCAAGGTAATTACGGGCCAAGCAATTAATCCATAAACATAGGTTATGAACTCCAATTCACAAGAGTCTAACTAATATTCAAAGAGAGAGCATTCAAAACAAACTATAAGTTGGGTTCCATTGAATCTTAGAATTAAAGAATTAGCTCGTGATAGCTCTAAGTAATATCATATTCAGTTTACAATACATGGCTTTGGAATTACAAAGTAAGAATGAAATGCTAGAAGATAGAATGATAAAACCTCTTTTTGGATTGAATCCCGAATTGATGCTTGTTATTATCTTTCTCTCTAGCTTTCCTTCTCAAAAATGCAATCTTCAGCTCCTTGGTGATGTTATGGTGGTCTTTCTTTTCTTTTGTTCTTTTCCTTCTTAGCTCAAACCCTAGCTTTCAATGTTTTTGCACCAAGCTTAGATAATTCGAATTCAACTCCCTGTATGCCCAATACATTGGTCATTCTCTCTCTTCTAGTCACAATCGAGCTCCTGAATTTCTTCCAACGAATACCCATACCTGCAGATAAGACGAAGACAGCCGCTCAGAAATCACGACGAGCTCGCCCCGGCGATAAAAATGGCCTAGAAAGCTCGCCCTGACGGCGCCTGGGTTTTGCCGCCCTGGCGGTGAGTTCGCCCCGACGGTGAAATTATCTTGGGCTTGCTGCCCCGACAGTGGACTAGTAAGTTAAAATTTACTCTTTTACCACTGAAGTTCCACATTTCCATAAATGCCCACCTAGAGTCGTTTCCTACAAAATCAATGAAATAATAAGAAAAATAAAACTAAAAATACTTAAAGATAACAGAGAATTAAGCCTAAAAGATATCCAATTCGTAGGTATAAAACCCACCCATCAGCGATCAGCGCCTTTCCAGATAATATAGATTTCAACATTAATCACAAAAGAACCTTTCAGTGAATAATTACCGTATAATTCAATCCTTCTACCATACAATGTCCCAATCAAATATAAGACATGAAATTCCTGTCAAGTCTTATTTTATTTGATTATATGTATTTCGATTCTTAAATGCACAACTCTAATTAATGCAAATTAGAAACACCTTTCTAATTTCATTCTGCTTTGGCCAAAAACTTCTGAGTTATTATTTATCGAATTACATAGGTTATTCTCTCCTTTTACTAGAAGTGGTAGATTCTTTGTTGACCATTCACTTATCTCCATGTACAACTTATTATACTCAATGATACCCTTTGATATACTCTAAGGGTCTTATGGGACATGTCAAGTATAACTCATCATACACAAGATACTATAATGATCTCAAGTGTGAGGATTACTTGTACTACTATTACTTAAGGAATTACTATTGACAGGTAAGTAAAACTCCATTAGGTATTCCTCTAGCAAGCCACGTTCAGTGTGACACCCCCAAATCCGAGTACTTCGTTTCCACAAGATTTGGTGTTCACTATCTAAATACATCACATCACATCTAACTACCCATTCAAATATGAATGAAAACTCTTAATTAAAGATATAAATCTCCCATTAAAGGGTTACAACATCGTTAATAAACAAATCCCAGGTCATCTAACCTTAATAAAACATCAAATGCGGAAACATAATCAAGTCTATTACATAAACATCATTTAAACAAATAAAACAAATCTTCATCACTTGTCTGATTTTCCTTTGCCCTTACTAGTGGATGGCTCATCAACTCTTTCAACTTTAGCTGCAATGTTATTATGCAAGAGTGAGCAACAATTGCCCAGCAAGTAACACAACCAAAAATAATAATAACATGCGAAATAATCAACGGATATTGAATAATCGAAGATTCAGCTTTTGAGTCAAAATTATAAGACAAGATTAAAAAGAACATCTGAGGGTCTTAAGACCACGAACTATGTCTTAGGTTATCAAGTATTTCTACTTTAAACCTTTAACAGTCGTATGAATATGTGGACCTTACTTCTCGTACTTAGGGAGATCAGCCCTTTGTACCATATATGTGTACAACATCTAAACGCTAACGTATAAATAATCCCCTATAAAAGGGTTGTTCATCTTAGTTTGACATCGGAGTCCGTACCAAAGGAAGTTTGGTTTGGATTTCCTTCGATAACGTTTCTAGAATTTAGAATGCTCATCAACTGTAGACTAGTCGAATCAATAAGGGTTCACTAGTCAATCAAGGTTCAATAAAGTATAATTGATACTCGAGAATCAAAGACTGAATCTCACAAAAGATACAATTGAATGAAATAGAATTAAGGACTTACTCAAGTAAGTAATAGCATTATAAAGCTTGCATGATAAAAGAATGAAGTTCAAGAACTTGCGTAGAAGTAATAAATAAGGATAAGATACTTGCTTTCAAAGAAATAAAAAGATTAGGAGTAGTAAACTTGCCTTGTGCGTAGATTACAAATTAAAATTCACATTCTTTAATCAGCTTATACATTCGGTTTATAAAGCAGTAACAATAATTAGTTACAGTATTATAAACACTTCAGGATTCATTCACATCCAATTTTCATTTTAATATCTCAATTGTTTTCTGCTTATCAGTCTCACTTCAGAAGTTATAAGCCTAATTATAGTAAAATCATACTTACGAATTCTTAAAACTCAACGTTAAGTTAGAGTTCATCAATCTTTATATTCTACAATCAGCAAGTATATGCTTAGCATCCAACTCAACATCTTGGTATTCGTTCAACACATTAATCTAAGTTTTAAACGTGCATAGGGTGACATAGCATAACTACAAAGAAAGAAATTTTTTTAACATTTCCTGTAATGAGCCTACCGGGGCGAGAATTCCTTCACAAAATCTCTCGCTGGGGCGAGCCTTCGCCGGGGCGAGAATTTTCTTTACAATTTTCTTGCCGGGGCGAGAAAACTCAGTTCAATGAGCTCGCCGGAGCGAGATCCTGCCAGGGCGAGAAACGCAGTTCATTGAGCTCGCCGGGACGAGAAACATGAATTTCAGATTCTGCAGTTCGCGAAGAACGCAGAAAAATGCCAAATTTGGCCAAAATTTTTCATCGAATGACAAATTTAAGTCTACCCATTCATCCTATGTTTTATAAAATCAAAACCCATTACATACACATTGATTTTGACATCACAAACAATCTAAACAATCAATTAAAGGCTAAAAATTTAACTGTTCATACTTTATTATCAAGTTTTGATACAGTTAACAAAATTAATCGTAGTGAATTCGTTTGTTAACCAAATCTATCCGTTTAATTATTGTTTTCTTCATTTTTACATGCATAATTAATCATCAATTTAACCGATTAATATGCAAAAAAGCATAAATTTCATACATTTAAACCATGTTCGTATATAACTACTCTGTAATTTCCAGAACTCTAACATAAACATGATTTCATGGATTTAATTACTCTAAATCACATATAATTCATATAAGATACATTTATTCATGCTTAAAAACATCTAACATAAATTTTATTAACAATTTAACCATACAATTTAATTTACAAAAAACAGAGTGTACGTTCATGGAATAAAACTTGAAAGTACATGAATCAAAGTTGAATTCAAGGAATTTACCTTCTCTCAAGCTCTCTCTTTTTCTCTTTGGCTTAGTTTTTAGAAACTGATGAAATAAAACATGTATAACATGAAACAGGCAGCATGGGTGTCAGTTAATCCCATAATGGGTTAACTGACTACAACCTCCCTTAAGGCTTTGTTTGGTTAAGACATTTATTCCTCCCTTCTAATTTATTTTAATAAATTACTTATTATATAGTTCATGTCACATATTTAATCAATTAAATAATCTCATTTAAATCAAATAAATAAAATAGAATAATTTTACATTAAATCGCATAGTCACATAAATAAAATTCTCCTTTATTAATAATGACAATATATTAAATCTCTAATTAATATTAAATTAATTAGAAATAATATTATACTTATTTAAATAATGCATTTAATCAAATAAACTTAATTAAACACATAGTTTAAATATAGAAATTCTCCACATCAATTTTACTAATGTAACACATATAATGAAATTAATCTACCACAAATTTATCAATTAATTATTTAATTCAACAATCAAATCATCGAAAAATATTTATTCAATTCAATAAATATTTAAATTAAATTACAAAATTCTTGTTCGTCACATTCATTGAGCTTATTCTCCAATAAGGACATACATACTTGCTTTAGTGTCTCCACACAAATAATTATGAGATCAATCATCCTCTTTCTAAGAGCAAACAAAGTATGTACTAATCTATCCAGATTCACTAATTCTTTTTTTAGTTATCCAACGATTAGGAACAATTTTAGTTTGTGAGCTATTTAGAATTTAGATCTCATTAGCATGATCATCATCATGATTCTAAAACATTACTCAAAACTACGAGTTTATCACACTTAATTTGACAATATCATATAGATAACAAAAATGCCTTCAATAAATTAATTATTTTATTAATAAATGAATAAGATTACAAAGTATATGCAACATCATATCAAATATGATTGGCTTACGTGCATACTACTTTCAAAACCTCTATAAGTTAAATTTGGATAATGTCTTTGTTAAATTTTTGTTAACAATGAATGTGACAGAAAATACCTCTAAAAGTGAAAATAAGAGAAAACTAGATAATGAGAGTTCTTTAAAATTGTACATCAACGTTTAGGCCATATTTCAAAAGACAGAATGCAATGTCTTATATATAATGAAATTCTTCATTTACTAGATTTCTTTGATCTTGACCATTGTATTTAATGTATAAAAAGAAAATTTGTGAAAGGCAGTAAGAAAGGAGCCACTAAACGTAGTACACTTCTTAAGGTGATTCACAATGATATATGGGGACCATTTTCTCTTATAGTTGGTGGACATAAATCTTTCATTACGTTCATTGATGACTATTCTCGCTATACTTATGTCTACCTGATTAATGAAAAATCTGAATCATTAAATATATTTAAATTTTCAAGGCTGAAGTTGAAAATCAACTTAATCGAAAAATTAAAGTAGCGAGATCAGATAAAGGCGAAGAGTATTATGGTAAACACTCCGATACAGGTCATAGTCTTGGTCCGCTTGCCTTATTTTGTCAAGAAAATAACATCGTCACTTAGTATACAATACCTGGTACACCATAGCAGAATGGTGTAGCTAGGAAGAAAAATTATACCTCTATGGATATGGTACGTAATATGTTACGCAATTCCAACTGAACTATGTTTTTTGTGGATAGAGGCATTAAAGACAGTTGTTCATATTTTAAACCGGATTCCCAACAAATTTGTCCCTAAACTTAGTTTAAAATACTTACGGGTGTTGGACTATCTAGCCAAAGGTAATATTTTCAATCCACAAATAAAGAAACTTGACTCTAAAACTATTAGTTTCCATTTCATTGGTTATTTTAAATAGATCTAAGAACTTTTGCTTATACTGTCCCCATATACCACTAGAATTGTTAAGACTAGACATGCATAGTTTTTAGAGAATGATGATTTAAGTGGGACTGGTGAGCCTAGAAAAATTGATCTTGAAGAAAACATGATTTATGTTCCTAATCTTGTAATTCAAGAGGGTGAGGCACAACAACCTCCTAGTGAGGCGAATGATACCCTTGAGATAGTTGAGCCAACACCTAATGTTGAACCCTACATTATTGAAAATTATATTCCTGAAATTGTGTAGCCTTTGCGTAGGTCCAAAAAACCTATAAAGCATGTTATTTATGATGATTTTGTAACCTACCTTAATGAGATTGACTAAGATTCAAGTAAGATTAATGATCTTTATCTCATATAAAGAGGCCATTACGAGTGCTCAATTAACTCAATGACTTGAAGCCATGAATGACGAGTTAAAATCAATGAAGCTTAATAACGTTTTAGATCTTGAAGAGTTACCAAAAGGTGTTAAACCTGTTAGTTGGAAGTGGGGTCCATAAGACCAAATTAGATCCTAAAGGGAACGTTGAAAGATTTAAAACTCGATTGGTTGCTAAGGGTTTCACTCAAAAGGAAGGTATGGATTATAATAAGACTTTATCTCCAGAATCCAAGAAAGATTCATTTAGATTAGTCATGGCTCTAGTAGCTCATTATGATTTGGAGTTACATCAGATGGATGTTAAAAATGCATTCCTTAATAGTAACTTGCATGAGAATGTCTATATGACACAACCAGAAGGTTTTCTGGTTAAAGGCAAGGGACATATGGTACGTAGACTAAAAAAGTCCATCTATAGGTTAAAATAAGCTTCTTAAAAATGGTATGTTAAGTTTCATGAGGTGATGAGTAATTTTAATTTTAAGAAGAATATAATAGATCAATGCATATACTTGAAGGTTAGTGGGAGTAAATTTGGTATTCTTGTTTTAATTGTTGATGATATACTACTTGCAAGTAATAACTTCGACATGTTGCATGAGACCAAACGTTTTTTTTCTGGAAATTTTGATATGAAAGATCTCGATGAAGTCTCTTATGTTATAGGTATTGAAATTCATCGAGATAGGTCTCGCAGGATATTAGTATTGTCCTAAAAAGCTTATATTAACAATGTTCTTAACAAATATAACATGCAAAATTGCTCTCCTACTGTCGCCCTTGTTGTTAAGGGTGATAAATTTGGCTCATATCAATGCCTTAAGAATCAGTTGGAACGTGATCAAAAGAATCTTATTCCTTATGCTTCTGTGGTTGGGAGTCTTATGTACGCTCAAGTTTGTATATGTCTAGATATAACGTATGTTATTGGTATAGTTGGATGTTACTAGACAAATCCAGGTTTGGATCACTAGAAAGTAGCCAAAAAGGTTTTACGCTACTTACAGGGTACTAAGGATTTTATTCTTACATTAAGAAAAATAGATAACCTTGAAGTTATTGGTTTTTGATTTTGATTTTGCTAAGTATAAAAAGGAAAAGAATTTTACATCAGTGTACAACTTTATGCTTTCAGGAGACCCTATTTCGTGGAGAAGTCATAAGCAGGAGTCAACTACCACTTCCACGATGATGGTAGAATATGTGGCTTGTTATCATGCTACTTGTCATGCCGTAATATTGAGGAATCTTATTTCAGGACTTGATGTTGTAGATTCCATTTCAAGGCCATTGAAAGTATTTGAATTTGTGATATTAATTATGTTGTTAGTTTTTCTAACATCACCAGTTCGAGTGGTGTTGGACTGTACCTCGACACTAAGACACTAAGTACTTATTTATCAGGGAAATTGTTAAAGATCAAACTGTTGTCATTAAGTATATTAGTAAGCGGATCCACTTGTGAAAGAATTACCACCCAAGCTCTTTTTAGAGCATGTTGTCGGCATAGGTTTAACTAGTAGTCTTAATTAGTGAGTTACTTTGATATAGTTTTGAACTTTGCATTATGTTTATGGTTTGCTATTCTCTTTATTGTGCATGTTGAAGGTTATCTGATTTGATGATGACCATCTTGATTGTTTAAATGAAATTATGTCTACATGCTTATGTGATCGATTATCTATGTGATTATGTGTTTATATGCTAAGGTGACTACATGCTTATATGCTTAATTGTCTACGTGCTTATGTGTCTATGTGATTATATCGATTATGTAAACTATCTGATTGCGTGCTTACATGATCATAGGTGTATGTGATAAATGTGACTTGTTAATAAACTGATACATTACTGAATATTGTGAACTACATAGTTTAATGATATTCAACTGATGAAATGATTAAAGATCTTTTGGTTCCGAATCTTGTAAAGTTCTTATAAAAGAAATACATGTACAAGGACTAAGACTATACAGATCAAGAATGTTAGGTTGATCTTACTGAATAAATCTGATATATAGTTATTAGGAATCTTATGTTCATAAAGTCACTGTTAGTTCATAATGACAAGATGGATCGTAGAGTTATCTTATGGTGATAATGCATCAGACAAGATCGTAGAGTCTTTGCACCTATCGTAAAGTTCAATTCTCGAAGACAAATTAGTAAAGTGAACTAGATCGTAAAGATCAACAAAGCTCACCAAACGAAGACTGAACGTAGAGTGCTTCAGGGAATTGTAAAGTAAAAGTCAAATCATAAACAACTCTGAGATCATTTAGTACAGACAAGATCGTAAAGCTACTTGCAGAGTCGTAATAATGAAGATAAAATAACAAATAGAAGTCAACAAAGGCTTCCTTTGCAAATTGTAGAATAGTACTTCATAGAGATTATGCTCCTGACATAAAGATCTCCTTATTTCTCAAAGTACAAATCAGGTTATAAGGTGACAAAAGAATAGCTAAGCAAGTCGAAGATTGCTGAGCAAAGACTGAGGGTAGAGCAGTTCAATAAACAGCTAAAGTAACTCAAGGATCGTTTAGTAAAGTAAAGGGTTGTTAGACAAAGAATGGTTCGTAGATTACTATGTCTATTCATAATTTAAAGCAAGCATTGGAGATTAACCTGGAAGATCGTAGAACCATCAAGATAAAGAAGTAGTTATGGATACAAAAAGCTGATCGTAGAACTAAACTAGAAGAGCATCGTAAAGCTCTTCTACACATAATGAAGGTAAAGTACAAAATAGGCAAGTAAAGGTACTCTGCCTGATCGTAAAAGATAAGTAAGTTCACAGAGTCACTCCGTGATCATAGAGCAATAGTTTATATTGAAGAGTTGTTAAGTTTGCCCAAGGTTCATAATGTACTCATTCGTAGAGTAGATAGTTGAGTAAATCGTAGAGCTCAACTCTACGACTCTTATTACTCTTCCAAGTTAACAAGATCGTAGAGTAAAGTCAGATCTGATAAGAAATCTGACAGAGAAATATTGCAAATCAAAAGATCAAAAAGTGTGCAGCCATATATCCTTGATGAAAAGTAAAGATGTGTCTACCAGCTAGTTTGCAGAAAGTAACTGTGACGCCCCCAAATCAAGGTCACCTGATCCATGGACTTGGTTCATCACTATCTAATACAAACATCATACAATCGATACACACAGTGATAAAAGGAAATATTTACATTGATATAACATAAATAATCCTGTCCCAAGTCTCGAAACCAAAGCTATTACAAAACATAACATAATACATAAGGGAAATAGGTCTTAATACATAACACCGATAATAAGTCTTAATACAACGATGATCCAAAACGAGAAAGCAAAACTAGTCAGTAGCTTTGCCCTTTCCCGAGCTCTCGCCACGTGCTGCACTAACTGAAATGTTTTAAGGAAAGCAAGGGGTGAGCAACAAATTTGCCCCGCAAGTATAATGGCAATGAATAATCACATGAATAACTTTATAGCTCGCAAGAGTAAAAATTTAGCTAAGTCAAGGAATAAACAACTTCTTTTATCACCGTTACAGTGGTCGCTATGGACCGAAGGCTTTCTAAAGTATCCAAGGATTTCAAAGTTTCCCAAAGAAAGGAACTATTCAATATTGAGGGTGCGCCAAGGCACAGAACTCTATTCTAGAATTATTAGAAATTCATCCGATAATCCACAAAACTGGTACAATAGGTGATCAACCTAAAATACCTGGCGTTATGCATAAGCTGGCATTATGCATAAGCTGTGATGCCCCAAATCCGTGTATCAAACACAAGATATGGTGCCCATGATACATCAACACCATTATCTAACTAAACAAGCTTAATAAATAATAGTAACGATTACAGTAGTATCTGAATAAAATCTCAGGTGTACATAACCTTAATTAAACTTAAACTTAGTGCCTATCACTACAATACATCAAGTGCGGAAATCTATCGTATTACAGAATATAAACTCTCAATTCTTCATCTTAGCTTTTCCCTTGTCCTTGCCCGAGCCCTCTGCCTTCTCACCTTAACTGAAATGTTAAAGCATGAATGAGCACAAATTGCCCAGCAAGTTTATAAAATAATATGGTAAAGAATATCTAGAGTAAAATCATCTGTTTGACATTTCTCTATAACCGAAAGAATAATCAAGAAGTAGTGTCGAATATTGACGACAAGAGTTTCAGAATTTTCAATAGCATACTAAGGGGTACAGAAACCCTGAACATTGTTTTTAATTCATCGAAAACCATCAGAAGCTTTGACAATCAAATAGACTGTAAAACATTCTCCGCAAGAACTCCAGGTGATCAGCCTTTCGTACCCTACATTGTGCACAAGTATGAAATTTAAACGTGTAAGCGTAAGTGGGACTATTGATGAGTGTGTTTTATATACACAAATTGGGTACTTTTAGCCTTAATAATTTGTAAGTCTTTAGCTATTTCGTTTGGTTTTATGTGTTTTCATCTTATTGTTGTGTAATGTAGTTTTGTATTACTTTTATATGTATTTATGTGCTTTTATGTGTTTTTACGTTGTTTTGTAGGTATTGAAATAAAAGCCCTTGGGATCAATGCGTTTTTGGCTTGAATTTGGCATTTCAGCTGCTTGTTTCTCAATTTCACCCATGATGAAATCCGAATCTCTCACAACTCAAAGAACGAAAGTTGTAGATTCTGATCTTAGCTTTCCAGAACATCCGGAATCATCCAATTTGAAGTTCGTATGAAAGAGTTATGATTATTTTACCGTCGGATTTTGCATGCATTTTATGCAGCAGTTGATTCGGGCTCAATTTGAGCTTTTCTACGTTCCGTATCTTGACGAGCTCCAGTTATAGAAGTTATAGAGCTACTTCTTAACTTTCCGTAGCCTACTTAATCGCCTTAATCCGAGTTCGTACGAAGAAGTTATGGCCATTTCCCCAACAGACGTCAGAGCTGGAAAATGCAGCAGAAGTACTGCCCGGCGCAGCTGCGCCCATTCCTAGTACAATCCCGGCGCAGCTGCGCCCTTCCTGCAGAATCGGTGGATTTGGGCGGCGCAGCTGCGCTCGGACGCAAGCCAAGGCCGGCGCAGCTGCGCCCGGCATCCAGGGAGTTAATTAGTTAATCAAATAATTCATGTTTTCATTGTTTAAATATGATTGAAATGATAAAAGGTTAATACTTGGTAAACATTATAAATAATTCCTCGTGGGATCTGTCGATGCCGGGAAGAATCGCTTCTTATGTGGTGATTAATACCCTTTCCAATTTTAGCCTTTTTATTAGATGATTTTTTGGAAAAGGTCGGCACAAGTGTCGATGGAGTTTTGAAAGATCGTTTTTTATGATGAGCCAATTGACCAGAGTCGCCAGTTGGTATATTTGAAATGGATGTACTAACTCATTCGAGTTTCGTTTTCGTAAATCGCTGGCTCATATGTGACTCCGAATTATTTGGTCTGCAAACTGAGATTCATAGAGTTCGGGGGCTTGCTTAAGCGAGGGGAAGGTGTTAGGCACCCCCCGACTTCCGTAAAACACGGTTACCGCAATCTTGATGCTTTTCCTATCCTTTAAATTTTTAAAATGTGTATGTGTGCGCGTGTCTGTGCCTATGTGAATATTGTGGTGAGTTTGTATGAAAGAATCATTTGGGGTTTTTTAGGGAAAGTTGTGTTTTGAGAGTGCTGATTTTAATTGTCAAAACTGCAAGTTTTTTCATTTAGGTGTCGTTTTGGCAAAACAAGAGTTTTTAAACCTTCGTCAAAATAGGAATCGAGACCTATACGTTGCTCTCATAATTCAAATGACGGCAATTTTCTAGGATCTCTTTAATCCTATGCACATTGGTTTAATAAAACGTCATTTATTTTATAAAACCATTTTTTGATATTTGAAAACGATTTTCTTTAACCTTCTCGTTAAATAGGAATCGACATTCATTAGCACTTCCAATTTCTTATCCTCGTGATGCTAATAACCTAATTTGATTGATTTTACGAAAGTCTTCATCGTTTAGCTTTGAAATCAATTTTATGTCATAAGTCAAATCAAGCATTAAAATGCGTTGGGGCTATTCATGGGCATGTAAGCCATCAAAATAACCCCAAACGCCCACAATCACGTATTTCACTATTACGGGGCCTTAAACCCGATTTTCAACTTGGTATCGTTTTAAGGCCCGACGATTACATGTTTACAATCAAGGATAATCGATCCTATTACATACACCAAAATTGTCCGTCATCGGATTTGGACCACGGGGTCGCGTCCTAGGCTCACATCCACAATTTCTACACACCCACAAAATGGATATTACAACAATTAAACAAGCTAAAAATCACCAAATGGATATCATCGGGCCATTAGGAAGAATTTTGTTCCGTTGGAACCCTCACTAATAATCCCTAATCCGTGTATTCTCAATAATATACAAAAAAAAACTACATTTAATGCAACCCAAATGACCAAAAGCTTAACAAAATGATACAACAAAAATGCTATAAAAGAGGGCTTTTTCACCTTGCAAATGACACCACGATGCGTATAAACTCGTATATTAATTAGAGTAGAAAATATATGTGATACAATCTCACAAAAGAGGTACAAATCCTCACTATTTCCTCTCTTTTTTCTCCCTAACTTGCTGCTGCCTGCTGCTATTTTCTTCCTCCTTCAGAATTTCTTTCGCTCCTGTCTCACCTCCTGTATCCGAATGAAGAAATGAGCTGATAAAGGCTGGCCAAGGGCAGCCGCAGATTGATCTGCGGCTGGCCGCAGATTGATCTGCGGTTGGCCTTGGTTTCTCCGCGCCCGCCGCGCACTTCAATTATTTTAATCATTGGTCGCAGATCAATCCGCGGCTGGGTGGGCTGATTTTCTCGATTTTCGAGCTGCACCTTGATTCTCGTGTCATACAGTTAGTTTTTTCTGAAGGACTCGTATTTTGCAGTCCGGGAACCGCTGGGAAACGTGCCACGTCATTCCGCTTTGATCATTATCGTGTCGGATTTGATCGCACGTCGTTGTAGTGGCTCTGAGTGTTCGTACTTATGCCCACCTTTCGTTCTCGTAGGCTGGGTTCATTGACGATTTTGTCCTTATGTCAGGGTTAGTATAGGAAGTGTAAAATTTGGGTGTCTACAGCTGCCCCTCTTTATCATGTTTATGAAATGTTAAATGAAATGAACATGATAAAGAAGTAGACACACGATGCATGAATGACAATGCATAAGAATGACAGTACATACATGATGCAACACATATAGCTTATGATGCAACACAAGATGTAATGCATGCAAAACATTCGTAAAGGTGTCAATGCATCATGCAACCGTAAATTTATTGTGAGCATTGATCTCAACATTTTCACTCAATCGCTGCTATAATCATCGTCGTCTCACAACCGTCGGGTCTCGTATCCGATCAGTCGTCTCGTTTGCACCGAATCTCGTATCCGGTTGCTAGGTTCGTAATCACCGGGTCTCGTATCCAGATGATTGTCCTGTCTGCGCTAGGTCTCGTATCCGGTTGCTCGTCTTGTGATCACCGGGTCTCGTATCCGGTTAATCGTATTGTCTGCACCAGGTCTCGTATCCGGTCGCTCATCTCGTAATCACCGGGTCTCGTATCCAGTTGATTGTCTGGTCTGCGCCGGGTTTCATATCCGGTCGCTCGTCTCGTAATCACCGGGTCTCGTATCCGGTTGATCGTCCTGTCTGCGCCGGGTCTCGTATTCGGTCGCTCGTTTCGTAATCACCGAGTCTCGTATCCGGATGATCGTCTTGTCTGCACCGGGTCTCGTATCCGGTCGCTCGTCTCGTGATCACCAGGTCTCGTATCCGGATGATTGTCTGGTCTGCATCGGGTCTCGTATCCGGTCGCTCGTCTCGTAATCACCGGGTCTCATATCCGGTTGATCGTCCTGTCTGCGCCGGGTCTCGTATCCGGTCGCTCGTCTCGTAATCACCGGGTCTCGTATCCGGTTGATCGTCCTGTCTGCGCCGGGTCTCGTATCCGGTCGCTCGTCTCGTGATCACCGGGTCTCGTATCTGGATGATCTGCGCTGGGTCTCGTATTCGGTCGCTCGTCTCGTAATCACCGGGTCTCGTATCCGTATGATCTTCTTATCTGCGTCGGGTCTCGTATCCGGTCGCTCGTCTCGTAATCACCGGGTCTCGTATCCGGATGATTGTCTTGTCTGCGCCGGGTCTCGTATCCGGTCGCTCGTCTCGTGATCACCGGGTCTCGTATTCAGATGATCGTCTTGTCTGCGCTGGGTCTCGTATCCGATCGCTCGTTTCATAATCACCGGGTCTCGTATCCGGTTGATCCTCCTGTCTGCGCCGGGTCTCGTATCCGGTCGCTCGTCTCGTAATCACCGGGTCTTGTATCCGGATGATCGTCTTGTCTGCGTCGGGTCTCGTATCCGGTCGCTCGTCTCGTAATCACCGGGTCTCGTATCCGGTGGTCCTCCTGTCTGCGTCGGGTCTCGTATCCGATCGCTCATCTCGTAATCACCGGGTCTTGTATCCGGATGATCGTCTTGTCTGCGCCGGGTCTCGTATCCGGTCGCTCGTCTCGTAATCACCTTATTCCATCGCATTGTCATCAAAGGAAGTTATTCTCCTGACTAGCTTGAAAGGCATCCTTGGAGTTCGTCCTCGTACATCATTCTTGGCAGCCATCGCTTTTGACTCTGATAGGCTAGGACCATGACACCTAACCTGCTCGATTTATTATTTTTTTATTTCATGGATCAAGTACAGAATTATCATCTATTCATGCATGTGACACAACATTTAAAATGTAAATTGATGAAAAATGACCCCTGTACAGTCTTTTGATACTGTTCTACAGATGTCATCATTTGTCGTGGTTTTCTTGGATCTCAGCCCTTCCTAGGGATCGCTCACTTTTTTGGATATCGGCCCTTCCCAGGGGTTGTTCACCACTTTATTGTGGTTCGCTTGGATGCCTTCCCAGGTTCTCCCACCACCTTATTGTGATTTGCTTGGATGCCTTCCCAGGTTCACTCACCACCTTGTTGTGGTTTGCTTGGATGTCTTCCCAGGGTGCTCACCACCTTGTTGTGATTTGCTTGGATGCCTTCCTAGGTTCACTCAGCACCTTGTTGTGGTTTGCTTGGATGCCTTCCCAGGGTCACTCACCACCTTGTTGTGATTTGCTTGGATGCCTTCCCAGGGTCACTCACCACCTTGTTGTGGTTTGCTTGGATGCCTTCCCAGGGTGCTCACCACCTTGTTGTGATTTGCTTGGATGCCTTCCTAGGGTCACTCACCACCTTGTTGTGGTTTGCTTGGATGCCTTCCCAGGGTGCTCACCACCTTGTTGTGATTTGCTTGGATGCCTTCCCAGGGTGCTCACCACCTTGTTGTGATTTGCTTGGATGCCTTCCCAGGTTCACTCACCACCTTGTTGTGGTTTTCTTGGATGCCTTCCCAGGGTCACTTCTTGCTTGGATACCAGCCCTTCCAAAGGTCATTGATTGTTTGGATACCAGCCCTTCCCAGGGGTCGCTCGATTTGATTTGAGTGATTTCCTGAAGTGGGATGTGTGATCGGCTTCTATCCTGGATCTCCC
Source organism: Aralia elata (assembly GCA_034770075.1). Classification (NCBI taxonomy): domain Eukaryota; kingdom Viridiplantae; phylum Streptophyta; class Magnoliopsida; order Apiales; family Araliaceae; genus Aralia; species Aralia elata. The sequence continues at coordinate 61,653,675 of CM068388.1, read as the reverse complement.
ACCAACATCGTCCACGTACCATGCCGCAAAAGCCATCACGGTCTGATCATTTGTGAGGTTGAAAGCGACGTGCTTATACTTTCCCCTGAAGATTTTCATTTTGATCATACATGTATGCATGCAAAAGATGTTATGCATGATCTAGCAGATATGTTATGGACAGATGCATGTGCACAACATATGTTTAGATAGAAATGACCCCTGTTCAGTCAAATGATACGATTCGACAGTCGTCGTTGTTTGCCAACATTTGATTGGATCACGCCTCGTCGTGAAGTGTAGTTTCTAGACTTCAACATTGGTTTGGTACTCTGCCTGTTCTTGGTCGTCTTCATTTCATCGAGTTGAGGCAGTCTGTTTCGCTCTCTGTGATGATCGACAGCTATGTTGGGCTCCTTGGCCTTTTGATCATTTCTGCTGGCCGATATGCTGTTGTCCCGCATTATATCATCCTTGTATATGCTCATGCACGTGGATCATTTGGATGTCGAGTGGCTAAGTGATAGTCAGGATTGGGGAGAGGCCCAATGCCGAGAAGTTCTGTGCAGCCTCAGCTTCCTTCCATTTCACGATTCTTAACTGCCCCTGCCTTGGCGCGTGTTGTTACCAAGAATTTCTATCAAAAACTCGCGATGTTGATCGTGCTGAGTTATCCACAGCTCTGCAAGATCCTGCATATCAGACGACTAACAAATGCCAAAACTTGAAGGCTTGGGCCGTTGGTGTTAGTTCAACACAAAGATATTATAATCTCGACAAAAGAGTAAATGCAGTTAAAGCACATGAAATTGAATATCTGTTGATCGCACAATCTAGCGAGTTGTGAACCGTGAATGTACTAGATTGGAAGTTATTTTCAATCCCTCGTGAGTTGATGATTTTCTATTTAACGAGTTATGAAATCGTAAGAACACCTTCAAGCATTCATGGTCATTGTACATGAGTAAGGTCGAATTCAAAAGAACTACCTTCCCTCGTCAAAGGTATTCTGTCTCCATTCTCGACAACGTTCTTAGCAGGATTGACATCATATGACAAATGCACTATGCGATGCAGCATTCAGTAGGGGTTTCTCTTCCATGACTTCTTGTTTAAGGCCGAGAGTTTTTCGTATTATCTTTTCTCTTTATTAGCCCACTTCACTTGTCTCGTTTTCTTAGGCTATTCAAAGTTACCCATTTAACGAGTTTTGGACCAATGACTCCCAAACCAGACGGTTTTGGGGCATTAGGTGTACAGACACCCCTTCGGGTTTATTTACTCGAGTAACAAAGGCCACGGTTCGAGACAAGCTGGTGGTCTGCACCATTCATTCTTTGCTTGACCTTGCGCAAGATTCGTTTTCTTAGGCTTGAGTTACCCATGTAGTGAGTGTTAGGCCGGTGACTCCCAAACCAGACGGCTTTAGGGCACCAGATGCAGAGACACCCCTTAGGCTTAATTACTCGAGTAACCCATGCCACGATTCGAATCTGCTCGGGCCTCCTCTACTGTAATGCTCGTTTTCTTAGGCTCTGAGTTACCCATGTAACGAGTGTTGGGCCAGCGACTCGAAAACTAGATGGCTTTAGGGCACCAGGTGTAGAGACACCCCTCGGGCTTAATTACTCGAATAACCCAGGCCACGATTCGAGACATTAGCTTGATAATCATTTATCATCTGACTTCTTGATATTAGCTTGATAATTATTGACTGTCTGACTACGTGTTAATTGCTATCAACGTCGTCATAGTTTTATACCCCATAACTGAAAGTTTGTGCAAATGCAAAGTGAAGACTGGCACATGAGGTCGATTCTGTCGCAAACGTTGCTTTGAATTAAGGCTTTGTACCCGATCAAAAGGTTGAATAGCTTTCTTCGTCTAATCATACTCACGATCGTGCTCCACGGTTGCTTGTCAGAATTAATCCGATTCCTATCAAGTCAAATAAAATCCCCTTTCACGCGGGTCATCGTATCCCGGGAAAACTATGCTTGACAAATGCCAGATGATCGTATCATTGAATATTGAATTGACATGAGGTAGCATTTGATGATGATGGTGCATGTTGATGGGATTGTTGCATGGGTGCCAATTTGCACGTCATCATTTCCTGGGTAGTTGATAAATGCCCCAGTGTTAAGTTACTTTTCTTGTGATCTCCCTCGTACTGGTTGCATCGGTATCTCACTGGGCTGACAAAAGATCCGGTCCTTTGACTTGTTGAAAGGTTTGGGGGATTTTTGATTTTTGAGTTTTTTATTTTTTTTTTATTTTTTTTATTATTATTATTAATTATTTATTTATTTTTTTAAATCACAGAGTTGTTTCACAGAGTCAGAATTAACGGGCTGGGGAACGCCTTCCCGTCCATTCCTTGTAAGATGAGGGCTCCCCAGAAAGGACCTTTTTATCGTGACGGCTCCTTTTAATTTAGAGCGAAATTCCCCTTAGCTTCGTCTTGGCAGGGCGCGATCCTTTTGAGGACTAAATCGTCTACTTTGAATTTCCGGGATCGTACCCTCTTGTCGTATGCCCGGGAGATGCGTAAGGGGTTGCCACTGCAAATGTGCGAACTGAGGTTCGATAGGCAAACAGGGTGAGCGACAATAAATCCGGCCATCCCCGATGATTGGCGGACATTCTTCCCATGATCGTCTTTGTGTTTTATTTGCAGCCCCCACTGCCCCATTCATCTTGGGCCGGTAAATGACTGAATCAAAATGTTTGATCTTGAATTTGTCGTATATCTCCTCCTTTAGGGCATCGTTCAGATTTCTATAGTCGATGCGGCCCCTCACTTCTCCTCTAGGCTGTGGTACTGGGATTCTGTCGGAAAGCCATTCAGGGTAAATAGACACCGTGATGATTCCTGCTTTAAACCGCTTGATAATCTCGTCCTTTACTTTCAACCTCCATTCAGGCTTCAACGTTCTCAACTTTTGCTTGACTGGTTGGAAACCCTCCTTGATGGGCAGTCGATGTCCTACAATGTCTGTGGACAATCCAATCACGTCGCCACGGGACCAAGCGAACATATCTCCATACAGGCTCAACAACTCGGCTATATTTTTTTTTGTGGTCGAATTTGCCGCTACTCCGGGTTCTTTGTGATCGTTAGGGGTTTTGATGTTTGATGGCGATGGTTTGGTCTAAGTCGGGTTTGGGTTTATCTTCGACCCATCCTTTGATCTCGTCAGGCATATTGTTGATATCTGTCTCATCCTGCTCAATCCCCATCAGATCGAAATCTAGCGCTATACCAAAATCGGGATCCTCCTTCAAATTTGGCCTATTGCTTGTCAGGCTAGAATGCCTCAAATCGGGGTACCTGACATAAAACAAAAATGCTTGTCATATATATAAAACATTTCAGCACATGACCTTCTTTTTGGATAACATGACAAAATGACATGAGCGTGCTGGGATTTGAAATAAAACTCAGAATTTTAAAACCCATTGATCTTCTACTGGCCGGGATTCACTGCCATACTCCTGGATTTACCCCTTCCTGGATATCACCTGCTGCACGGTCCAACTGGCCACAGTGAGGTCAAGCAATGGAGCTCATTAGGAGGTGCATGGATCGCATTGGCATGGATCTGGCATTGATGGCATTTCCTGACATGAGTATCGCAGTCAGTTTTCATGGTTAGCCAGTAGTGACCCGTTCACATGATTTTCTTTGCCAAAAATGTTCTGCTCATATGGGCTCTGCACACATCGCCGTGTACTTCGTTCATTAATCTGTGGGCTTCTTCGGCTTCCAGATATCTCAGCAGTCCCGTAGCTAGGTCCCATTTATGCAAATTGTCTCCGCTTAGGAAGAATTTCACTGCCCATCTTTGGATTCTCTGTCAGTTTTCATGGTTAGCCAGTAGTGACCCGTTCACATGATTTTCTTTGCCAAAAATGTTCTGCTCATATGGACTCCGCACACATCACCATGTACTTCGTTCATTAATCTGTGGGCTTCTTCGGCGTCCAGATATCTCAGCAGTCCCGTAGCTAGGTCCCATTTATGCAAATCGTCTCTGCTTAGGAAGAATTTCACTGCCCATCTTTGGACTCTCTTTCCTCGGCCAGATCTGCATTTTCGGGAGAGGAGCTGTCTCGAAGGAACTCTTTAGTGTTTTGATACCAAGCCCATTTAGGAGGGGCGTCACTATGGGTGATCTCTCCGATCTGATCCTCATAGGCCGGACAAGTCTGTACCGCAATTTCCCCCTTAAAGCTCGTCTTGTACCGTGATGTGTGAATCAGGGAAGCCAGTGTGGCTAGAGTATCCGCGAAGTCATTTTGATTTCTGGGAACGTGCCGAAAGGTAATGTCTTCGAATTGTTTGGCAAGTTTGATGATGAGGCGATGGTAGGGCAATAACCGAAGCCCTTTGGTGCTCTATATTCCCATGGCCTGCCGGATGACCAATTCGGAGTCTCCAACTACTATCATCCTTTTGATTCCCATTCCCAGGGCTAATCTCAGTCCTAAGATGCATCCCTCGTATTCGCCCGTATTGATAGAGTGGCAGAACTGTAATTTCATGGCTACCGGCTTCTGCCATTTGGATGGATGGAGTATGGACTTTACGGCCTCTTAGTTGGGTCTTAGGGGCAATCTCGCAAAACAAACAAGGGCCGTAGTTTAGTACTGTGCCAGTTACAAGTTGGCAGATGCATGTCAACATTGATGCATGATTATTATTTTTTTTTTTAGGTTCTCTAATCTTATCCTGCAAAACAAGGTCAGTCTTTGATGACATGATAGTATTTAGAAGTTTTAGAAAACCTTGGTACGTGGTATGGATTGCCTTCCTACAAAACCATGTCAGTATTCTCTTCATATGTGCAGGTGATGTAATCACATGATACAAGACATATTTATTACGATTATGACGGTATGACAGTTGTATGCTATTTACATGACATTTATTTATTTGACTGAACGATAAAAGGGCATGAAGAAGCTTCCCTTTCGTTAGGTTTATCAGAGGCTGACCTACCCTAGGGTTACTCTCGCGGGCTTTTCGGCATGAAGGTCCCCAAATCTTCGCAATCTACTTGTCTGAATCCTTTCGAATGGAGCGGATCTGGGTGGTGCGTTTCCTGAGCCATCTCCGGGGAGCAGCCCCTTCGAGTCCATTAATAAGCAACCGACGGGTTAGCCTCAAGAGGAGGTACACTCTCAACATACATTCACATTCATCGTCCTCACCGTATGCATATGATTACTTTGAAGTAAAGCAATTCCATTCAATCATTCATTCATTGGACAAAAACACACATTCACACAACAACAAGTAAAACAGGTCAAAATGTCGCACGCACATACACATTCATAAATTTTAAAGGATACGACAACATCAAGATTTGAACGCGGCTTAAGCCCTCTAATGTCCCAAGCGGAGTCGCCAGCTGTCGACGCCTGGAAGAATCGCTTCTTATGTGGTGATTAATACCCTTTCCAATTTTAGCCTTTTTATTAGATGATTTTTTGGAAAAGGTCGGCACAAGTGTCGACGGGATTTTGAAAGATCGTTTTTTATGATGAGCCAATTGACCAGAGTCGCCAGTTGGTATATTTGAAATGGATGTACCAACTCATCCCAGTTTCGTTTTCGTAAATCGCTGGCTCATATGTGACTCCAAACTAATTGGTCTGCAAACCGAGATTCATAGAGTTTAGGGGCTTGCTTAAGCAAGGGGAAGGTGTTAGGCACCCCCCGACTTCCATAAAATACGATTACCGCAATCTTGATGCTTTTCCTATCCTTTAAAATTTTAAAATGTGTATGTGTGCGCGTGTGTGTGCCTATGTGAATATTGTGGTGAGTTTGTATGAAAGAATCATTTGGGTTTTTTTAAGGAAAGTCATGTTTTGAGAGTGCTTTAGAATGTCCTTCGGCTTATACGAGAAAACTTTATTCTTTATTAGAAAGGTTTGATTTTAATTGTCAAAACTGCAAGTTTTTTCATTTAGGTGTCGTTTTGGCAAAACAAGAGTTTTTAAACCTTCGTCAAAATAGGAATCGAGACCTATACGTTGCTCTCATAATTAAAATGACGGCAACTTTCTAGGATCTCTTTAACCCTATGCACATTGGTTTAATAAAACGTCATTTATTCTATAAAACCATTTTTTGATATTTGAAAACGATTTTCTTTAACCTTCTCGTTAAATAGGAATCGACATTCATTAGCACTTCCAATTTCTTATCCTCGTGATGCTAATAACCTAATTTGATTGATTTTACGAAAGTCTTCATCGTTTAGCTTTGAAATCAATTTTATGTCATAAGTCAAATCAAGCATTAAAATGCGTTGGGGCTATTCATGGGCATGTAAGCCATCAAAATAACCCGAACCGCCCACAGTCACGTATTTCACTATTACGGGGCCTTAAACCCGATTTTTAACTTGGTATCGTTTTAAGGCCCGACGATTACATGTTTACAATCAAGGATAATCGATCCTATTACATACACCAAAATTGTCCGTCATCGGATTTGGACCACGGGGTCGCGTTCCTAGGCTCACATCCACAATTTCTACACACCCACAAAATGGATATTACAACAATTAAACAAGCTAAAAATCACCAAATGGATATCATCGGGCCATTAGGAAGAATTTTGTTCCGTTGGAACCCTCACTAATAATCCCTAATCCGTGTATTCTCAATAATATACAAAAAAAAACTACATTTAATGCAACCCAAATGACCAAAAGCTTAACAAAATGATATAACAAAAATGCTATAAAAGAGGGCTTTTTCACCTTGCAAATGACACCACGATGCGTATAAACTCGTATATTAATTAGAGTAGAAAATATATGTGATACAATCTCACAAAAGAGGTATAAATCCTCACTATTTCCTCTCTTTTCTCTCCCTAACTTGCTGCTACCTGCTGCTATTTTCTTCCTCCTTTAGAATTTCTTTCGCTCCTGTCTCACCTCCTGTATCCGAATGAAGAAATGAGCTGATAAAGGCTGGCCAAGGGCAGCCGCAGATTGATCTGCGGCTGGCCGCAGATTGATCTACGGCTGGCCTTGGTTTCTCCGCGCCCGTCGCGCACTTCAGCCGCCCACCGCGCACTTCAATTATCCTAATCGTTGGCCGCAGATCAATTCGCGGCTGGGTTGGCTGATTTTCTCGATTTTTGAGCCGCACCTTGATTCTCGTGTTGTACCGTTAGTTTTTTCTGAAGGACTCGTATTTTGCAGTCCGGGAACCGCTGGGAAACGTGCCACGTCATTCCGCTTTGATCGTTGTCGTGTCGGATTTGATCGCACGTCGTTGCGGTGGCTCTGAGTGTTCGTACTTATGCCCACCTTTCGTTCTCGTAGGCTGGGTTCATTGACGATTTTGCCCTCCTGTCAGGGTTAGTATAGGAAGTGCAAAATTTGGGTGTCTACAGGATCGATACTTTACTTACTCTTTATTACTTGTTGACCGCGTATACTTGCGCGTATTTATCGGTTGCGAAATCGATCAACAAGTTTTTGACGCCGTTGCCGGGGAATTGCTTTTCTAGTGTTTTTTCGATATTAATTAGAATCAAATTGGTCTTAATTTAAACTTGTATGTAAATTGTTTTTTTTGCTTTAGTTTAACACTTTTTATGCTTTCTTCTTTGCGAGGCACACCATGGATGGCTATAGTGATCAATGGCCGTACACATATATGACTCAACTAAAGGAGACGGGAATTGATGGACTCGATGTATTTTCTTCAATTTCAGCACAAATTAAGATACTTGAAAGGAAGTTGGATGCTTTTGAAGCAAAAAACACTCAAAATAGATCAATTACTTATGGTTATTATGCTGACAATCATCCAAGTCATCAATGCAATGTTTGAACCGGTACATTATGGTGGTGATTTTCCCAACAGCTATGTTTATACCGATTATCACTGAGCTTGGGGGTATCACCCGGATTTTTCATGGAGCTATAATTATGAAGATCAATACTATGCTCCAAATCCAACGTACACACCGAAATTCTCATGTCCACCCACAATATCAGCACAACTTGAGACACTTTCGAGGAGGTTGGATATTGGCATGGATAAGGTTTTGAAGCTCCACGAAGAGTTTAATATGAGGAAGGAAGAATTATCCAAACAAATTAAAAATCTGATGGAACTAATCATCAATACCTCAACCAATAGTCCACAATAAATGGATTTTGAGACTGACGGTGAGCCCGAGCCAAATCTACAACTAGATGAGCCACAAGCTGTCGAGAAAGCGGAGACAAGTGGGGCTATGGAAAATGAGGCCACTGAAGATCTATCTGTAAGTGCTAACGAAGATGAGCCGATTGTATTAGTGCCCCAAGTGCCTTCGTCAGCAAAATTCAAGAATCCAGTCAGTTTTGCAAAACCATGCCCAATTGGTAGTCATGTCGTCGGCAAAGCTCCTTTTGACATGAGAGCTAACATAAACTTGGAACAATGGTGGGCCGAGGAAAAGAAGAAAGAAGAAGAGCCCGTTGTGCTTGTCAAGCCCCAATGCCCCAATCTTATCATAGACACAATGGAACAAGAAGCACCTAGTTTGTCAACGTTCGCAATTGGGCACTTATCTAAAAAGATCAAACTAGTTGATTTTGATACAATGACTCCTACTAAAGCGAAACCCTCAAATGTTCCATCACTACCAATGGATGAAGCAGGCGGGGAAAGCTTCTTTGTGCCATTAATTGAAATTAAGTTTGGGGGTCACCAACCAGGCATGCATGCCATGCAAATCAAAGAAAGAACAGCGAGGCGGCATGCAATGGTCAATTTTGCGATTGAGCCGGATTGAAATGAAATGGAGGAGTCGGGCTAACGACTTTAAACCAAGCGCTTCTTGGGACGCAACCCAAGTTTACTATTTTGTTTTTATTTTTGTTTGATTACATTTTAGTGGTTTAATTGCATTTTAATTTCTTTAGTCGCTTGCTTTCAGGTACGCCCCCAGCTTGAGGACTTGGAAGATGATATAAATGACATTTGACACGTTCTCAGGGAAGTCCTCTATTTTAATTTTTCCTATTTTTTAGAACAATGTCAATTTTGAGTTTGGGGGTATTTAATATGCTAATACATAATTTTTGTGTGTTTTACTATTTAATATTTTTGTGTTTTAAGTGTGTTTTCGCCAAAAAAAAAATTCATCCAGGGAGTTGACAGGAAGGCGCAGCTGCACCGTTCCTCAAGCTAAACCCCGCGCAGCTGCGCCGCACCAACAGAACAACAAGTGCGCAGCTGCGCTCGTCGACAGGAATTGTATTGTCATTCACACTTCCAAACTCATTCTTCCCTTTTCCCACATGGATTCATCTTAACCCACTGAGCATTCAAAAGGTTTCATCTCCAAATTGAAGGTACTAAATAAACAATTTCTTTTGCCAACACAAAGCAAGGTACTCACTCCAATTTTTTTGTATACAAGTAAAATAAATTTATCAATTGTGATGGGTGTTCTTGTTTAGTTAAATTGTTGTACTTGGATTTGTATTGGGTAATCTTGCATTGGTGTAATATGGATAAATGTAAATTGGTTGCCCAATTGAGTTTGTGTTGGCTCAATTGGAGGATTTTGGGTTATTCATTGCTATGATTTGATTGAATATTGTAATAACTTAGCAATTTTTGTTGAAACTGAGTTTGGGGGAGGTATTTGATGAAGAATTTCAATCAGTGCACATCACGTAGTCAACGAATGGTCTAAAAGAATGTTGGCCTGATTGAGCATTGTTTGGTAAGGAATTACTTAGTTATTCTCCAAATGCCACCCCAATGCATGTTCCTGAGCTACAACTGTTTCCAGTTTATCCACCATCAGACTCAAATGTTTAGAAGGCTATGGTCGAGCATGATGCTTGGCCAATCAGGAAAGTTCTCAGTTTTCATTTCCTTATCTTATAAACAATGAGGACATTGTTCACTTTGAGTTTGGGGGTGGATCATATAGCATTGGCATCATAGTTACATAGCATATGTTAGTTATTTGTGCATTTTAATGTTTGTTTGCTATAAAAAAAATTATTTATTTTTAGGATACGTCCCTTGAGCAATGTTTTAATTTGATTTGAACCATAATCCATGATCTATGATAATGGCTTGTTTGAATTGATTCTAACTCATGGAAAATGGATAAATGTTGCTTAGTCTTTGTGCTTAATCATTATTGTTGGTTATTATTTGGCTTATGCGTCCTTTCACTATTTTGCACCTACCCATGAGTATTGAGCTAGTTGTATGCTTAGAGAAGGCTTTTATAACCGAATGCTTGTGGGAAATATCTATAAACTCTAAAACTCGTTTAAACATCACTCGAAGCAAGGTGTCCAAATTTGTTATGTTTGATTTGTTGGTCATGTGGTGAGTGAGATGGAGCGTAAAACGCACTCACTCATGGATACATGCGTAGGAGAGATAGAGCGTAAAACGCACTCTCTTATAATTGTGATTAAAGAAAGAAAATTGTATATTTCAAATCTTGTGTTGAGTTGAGATGGAGCGTAAAACGCACTCACCCACAAGAGTGGACTTAGGATAAGATGGAGCATAAAATGCACTTACCTAGAGTCTTTTGATTTCAAATTTTTGGAAATTATGATTAATACCTTTTGAGTGATGTGTTAAGCATGTAGTTTTTGGTGATTTATTTTGATTATTTCATAAGGTAATGTGGTTGCATAGCTTCATCCGAGCCTGATTGGTTTAGTGTCATTGGGTACTCACACGCACACGGAAGGGACCTAAAGCAAGCTATGCTTAGCTAATTGTAAATCTAGACTTGCAACGTTTTGAAAGTTTCCTTGAGTTTTCATGTGTTTATGCTTTGGGACCATTGGTTAGCTTATTAACTCATTGCTCAAGATAGTTTTTATTTATAAATGTTTAATTTTTATAGTTTGTGTGTTTTGCTTGAGGACAAGCAAATGTTTAAGTTTGGGGGTATTTGATGAGTGTGTTTTATATACACAAATTGGGTACTTTTAGCCTTAATAATTTGTAAGTCTTTAGCTATTTCGTTTGGTTTTATGTGTTTTCATCTTATTGTTGTGTAATGTAGTTTTGTATTACTTTTATATGTATTTGTGTGCTTTTATGTGTTTTTACGTTGTTTTGTAGTTATTGAAATAAAAGCCCTTGGGATCAATGCGTTTTTGGCTTGAATTTGGCATTTCAGCTGCTTATTTCTCAATTTTACCCATGATGAAATCCGAATCTCTCAAAACTCAAAGAATGAAAGTTGTAGATTTTGATCTTCGCTTTTCAGAACATCCGGAATCATCCAATTTGAAGTTCGTATGAAAACGTTATGATCATTTTACTGTCGGATTTTGCATGCATTTTATGCAGCAGTTGCTTCGGGCTCAATTTGAGCTTTGCTACGTTCTGTATCTTGACGAGCTCCAGTTATGGAAGTTGTAGATCTACTTCTTAACTTTCTATAGCCTACTTAATTGTCTTAATACGATTTCGGACGAAGAAGTTATGGCTATTTTCCCAACAGACGTCAGAGCTGGAAAATGCAGCAGAAGTACTGCCCGGCGCAGCTGCGCCCATTCCTAGTACAATCCCGGCGCAGCTGCGCCCTTCCTGCAGAATCGGTGGATTTAGGCGTCGCAGCTACGCCCGAACGCAAGCCAAGGCCGGCGCAGCTGCGCCCGACATCCAGGGAGTTTAGTATTCAGCGCATCCTTGCGCGCAGCTGCGCCCGATTCGCCAGATTTCGCGATTTAAACTAATTTTTGGTCAAAATTCGTGGGCTAAGCTAGGTTTTTGCTTAAGGAACTATAAATACATTATGTAGCCTCCATTTTTATGAGACCAAAACCCCATAAATCAGATTCAAGAGAGGGGGGAGCTACCAAATTCATCACCAAGGAGGGCCAAAGTGCTACAATTTAAGTTATATCAAGCAAAGGCCAAGGAGTAAAAGCATCAAGGATTGCAAAATCAAGGAGGAAAAACTAGAGATCATCATCAACCCAACAAGCAACATCTGAATATCCATCAAAATTGGATTTATCTCTAATTTCCCTTCTAATTTATAATCCAACATGATGTATAAATTGAATATGATGTTATTTGTAGCTACCATGAACTAGATTTTTATTCTAAGATTTCAATGGAACCCAACACCTAGTTTGAATTGAATTATCTCTCTTTGATGTTAGTTATCATTTTAGAATTGGATATCATAATTTGCGCTTCATGTATTAATTACCTTGATCATCAATTAGTGTGATAATCTATATGGAATTGTGAAAGGAAATATAGATTGAGATCTGATTATGCTAGCATGTGTTCATGAATTCTGCATGTGATGGAATTTAAGTTTCGTGCCTAGGATAGAGATATACTGAAGCACCATATGTGGCCAATTGAGAATTATGCTTCAACCCTTTTGATTGTAATTCACATAGAGATATAGTGCGTTAGTCATCTAGGGTGTTCACATTCATTCTATCAATTGTGGATTTAGTGTGATACGAATATGGTGCATCGAGAGATGGCCATATTTTACATTCGTGTTCTCGACCAACATTCTAACGTAATAAATTGCGAATTGAATGTCTAGCATGAATTATGCTGAAAGTATAATTGATTGATCACCTATAATTGAAAAGTGGATTATAGTGTTGAGACTTAGTTTTGATATCATACGAAAGTTCGAGATTCTTGTGGGTGATGTATGAGATTATGTGGCGTGTGTCTTATTCATTGTCTTCAAGAATGGATGACTTGCTAGTATTTGGGATAGAGATATACCTAAATGCCGTGTGTAACCATTATGAGATTACAAACTTAATGACTCCCTACACGGAGGCTCATTCGTTTGATGGGTAGATTGACTAAGATTATGTGGTGTGTGTCTTGTTGATTATTCATGGAATTGAATGGATTGTTAGCATGTGGGATAAACATATACCTATGTGTCATGTATGGGTGATTTTCATATGACCATACACCAAGGCTTATGAATAAGGTGAAATTCTCGGTTAGCAATTCTTGTGATTTAACTAGTTGAAAATGAGAGAGACATGAGATTTAAATGAAATGCTGGGGGAAATTGTAATCTTAGACTTGTTAATACTAGATTTTTATTATCTTAAAAACTTGTTAATTGGTTAATCAAATAATTCATGTTTTCATTGTTTAAATAAGATTGAAATGATAAAAGGTTAATACTTGGTAAACATTAGAAATAATTCCTCGTGGGATTGATACTTTACTTACTCTTTATTACTTGTTGACCGCGTATACTTGCGCGTATTTATCGGTTGCGAAATCGACCAATAACTATATGCCCGACATCAGTTTTACCCCGTTATTCGGGTTGTTCATCTTAGTATTCATGCGGGACCGCGCCAAAACAATTTGGATTGGTAAACTTTAAGTAGCTACAATGAATTTGAATCATTCAAATGATTATCGTTTCGCGTCGTTAGTATCTAGCCGGAACAAAAGGCCAGAAGACTTCCCAAAGTAATAGTTCATAATCAGATAAAACTTATATGCAATTTGAACTGAGTCATCAATGATTAAATTTGAACAAGATATGAACTCGAATGAGATATAACTTGCAAATGAGAACTTTGTAAACAAATTTCCCAAATTAGGAAACTTGCTTTCATAGAGACAAAATGAATTGAGATAGAATACTTGCCTTTCGAGTAGTTTACGATTAGTGCTTAACTTTACTGCAAATATCCTATATACATTCATATACAAATATTCATTAGCCACTCATTCACAATGGCCGGTTTTCATATTCTACTCATTCAATACTTAACTAATTCAACTGCTTCATGATAAAGAATGTGTTTTACCAACATACATTAAACCATATATACCATGAAAACAATTCATCATATATCATAAATAATTGTTTTTGTTTTTATTTCAAAGGTTCCATTTGCAAAAATCTGTTTAAACCTTGGTTCAACATATTCGTAACGTGCTTAGACGATACCAACATACCACTTGCTCCCCTCTGATTTTGACACGGGCTCCTTTTCCTTCATTTCTACTTCGTTTCTCTTTTCTTTTTCTTTCTCCACATTTACATCCTCAATCACTGTTTCTGATGGAACATCATTCACAACTTCCGGTAGTTCCTTCCCACTTCTCAAAGTCACAGCCATGCAATGCTCCTTACCTTCTCTCTTCGGGTTGACTTCCGTGTCACTAGGTAAGGCACCAGGAGGACGGATATTCATAGCACTAGCTATCTGTCCTAGCTGAAGCTCTATATTCCGTATCGAAGCGCTATATTGTGCAACCAATTGAGCCAATAAATCATCCATCTAGGCTTTTTCTCCTGTTGTGGCAAGAGTGGGGTTGGGGCTTGTTGGTGTGATTGGGGTTGATGATGTGGTTGAGTTTTATTTTGAAATCCTGGAGGATAGTGATGCCCATGAGCAGAATATTGGTTTTGGGTGTTGTTGTTGTTGCTCCATGAGAAATTTGGGTGATCTCTCCATCCAGGATTGTAGTGATTGGAGTGAGGGTTGTTTTGCTGTCTATTGTAATTACCAACGAACTGTACGGATTCTGCATTGATAGCACATTGCTCGGTAGGATGATTTCCAACACACAACTCACAGGTTTCAGAAATGCTTTGCACAGATTGAGTTCCTAAAATTTTCACTTCCTTTATAAGCGCGGCTAGCTGTGCGGCTATTGTAGTGAAATGATCAACCTCAAATTTTTCTGCTGCCTTTTGTGGCATTTTCCTCTCCGAAGGCCATTGATAAATATTGGCAACCATGGTTTCCAATAGTTTATAGGCATCTGCAAAACTTCTTCCCATTAAACTACCATCTGCAGCTGCGTTGACACTTGATCGAGTGGCGTTGGTCAACCCGTTGTAGAAAATTTCAACTTGCAACCATTGAGGCAAACCATGGTGTGGACATCTCCTTATTAGATCTTTGAATCTTTCCCAAGCTTCATACAAAGACTCAGGATCATATTGAACAAACGAAGTGATGTCATTCCTCAATCTTGCAGTTTTCGCCGGTGGGAAGAACTTTGCCAAAAATTTCTGGGCTAAGTCATTCCGTTTGGTAATTGAGCCCGAGGGAAGCGAATGCAACCAACTCTTTGCCTTGTCACGAAGCGTGAAAGGAAATAATCGGAGTCTAATTGCATCATCAGTAACTTGAGTGTATTTGAATGTGTCACATATTTCCAGAAAACTCACTAAATGAGCATTTGGGTCGTCATTGGGCAACCCACCAAACTGCAAACAGTTTTAGACCATTTGGATGGTACCTGGCTTAATTTCAAAGTGAGTGGCCTCAATGGCTGGCTTGGAAATGCTAGAGTGCAAATTTGTGACAAGAGGCATGGCATACTCCCTCAAGGATTTAGGCTCCTCTTCAGCCATGGTATTTTGATTGCGTATACCCTGAACTCGTTCTCTTCGTAGTCGTCGAATATTTCTCTCGATCTCGGGATCGTAAGGAATTAACTCAAGACCACGCGAGCGTGGCATACAAATCAAGAATACCTACAAAACAAAATGAAAATTATATACAAGTCTAAAAAGAGACCAAGTCGATTGAAATTGATATTGGTATAATTATTAGAAAATAATTCCCCGGCAACGGCGCCAAAAACTTGTTGGTCGATTTAACTATCGATAAACACACACGCGCAAGTATACGCGGTCAACAAGTAATATATGATAAGATATGAGTTGAACCCACAGGGAATTGTTACGAATAATAACCAAGTACCAATCGTATATCAATTTGATCTAATTTAAACGATGAAGGTTTGATTGTTTGTTGATTGTTTGAGTTCACAAGTCGAGTAATGAATAAAACGCGGTAAAGTATCAAGATAGAAAGGTCTAAGAGTATAATTTCCCCCAACACGTCATTTGAATCTCCTAACTCTCTCTTTTCAATCAGTTATAACATACGAATTGGCAACCGAGAAATCAAAACTACATAAGAGCCTCTGTCGATGGTCAATCACGAATTTTCTTAAGCGGTACATAGGCATATATCTATCCTATGCACTATCAAGAGACTAATTTCAGGAATGATTAATAGACACGTGTCACCAAATCTAATTAATCCTACCTTCAATTCCCAACTTTCACATCGGAAGTCATTAAGACTAGATTCTCAATTGGTTGCATGCGGTAATTAGGTATATATCTATCCCAACTACTATCAAGATACCTATTATTGTAGATAATTAATAAGACACACGTCACTTAATCCGATTAATAACCCACAACAATCTATACTCTCGCATGTTATCATAACTAGGTCTTAATCTATAATCCGTTCGTCAAGTTCATATAGGTTCCCAAGGTAATTACGGGCCAAACAATTAATCTAGAAAGCAAAAGTTATGACAATCAATTCACAAATGCACAACTAAAATCAATAGAAAGAGAATTCATTTCAATTTAAGTGTTGGGTTCCATTACAATCTTAGAATAGAAGGTTAGTTCATGATAGCTACAATAGACATCAACTTCAATTTATACATTGTCAAATTCGAATTACAAAGGAGTTAAACATCTAGAAATGAAACCACCTTTGAAGTTGTTCAGCTATTGTTCCTTTGGTTGCTATTGGTTTCCAGCTTTCCTCCTTGGTTTTGCAGTTCTTGTTGACTGAGTTCCTTGGCTTGTGGCTTGATTCAGCTTGATTTGCAGCCTTTAGCCCTGTTGTTTGATGTATTTTGTAGCCTTCCTCTCTCTAGATATCCCTTTGACAAGCCTTTCCTTCTTAGTTCTTTGGCTTTTGCTTAGTTTTCCTTGTATTGCAGCACTTTTGCTCTCAATTTTGCTGTTTTAGTCTAGCCTCCCAATCCCTATTTGTCTGATATGAAGCTTAGAAGAGATTATATATAGCCTCCATCAAGAAACCCAAGCCAAATCGGACAAAATGGAGCTCAGATCGCACTAAAACTGTGTCAGATCGCACTCAGCACGGCGTTGGCGCGCCCGCACGGTGCCTGGCGCGCGCGCGCGCCCAAGCCCTGGTTAGCCCATGTCGAGTGTTGCACGCCCGCACGCTGGCTGCCGCACGCCCGCGCCGCGCCCAGCGCCTGGGCCGCACGCTGGCCGCACGCCCAACGCCCGCTGCTCCGCACTCCCGCTGCCCCGCACGCCCGCGTCGCGCGCCCGCATGCCAGTGCGCGCGCCCGCATGCCAGTGCGCGCGCCCGCGCACGCTGGCCGCGCTCCCAACGCCCGCTGTCGAGGCCCCGCACGCCCGCATGCTGGCTGTCGCACGCCCAGCATGCACGCCGCTCGCCCGCACGCCAGCGCGCGCGCCCGCGCCCATCTGCCGAGTGATGCCGACCGCTGCTGAGCGGTGCCGATGCCCGCCGAGCCCCAGGCGCCCAGCGCCCATACGCCAGCGCGCGTCGCGCGGCGTCCGCGCTCAGCGCCTGGCTGGTGCCCCCCGCTGTTGCACGCCGTGCCCGTGGCTTCGTCGACGCCGCACGCCGTGCACGCCTTCCAATGTCGTGCACGCCCAACTTCCAAATGTCATCAAATTAAATCCCGAGCATCGCTAAACACAAATTTTCACCGTATTATCATTCGGGCACGGATATCCAAGCACGGGCTTGCCCTCGTGGCTTGACCGACGCCGCACGCCGTGCACGCCTTCCAACGCCGTGCACGCCCAACTTCCAAATGTTATCAAATTAAGCATCGAGCGTCGTCAAGCACAAATTTCCATCATACTACCGTTCGGGCACATACGTCCAAGCACGAACATTGAGTCAATACGAACAACGATCTGAGCGGTCATTATTTCCATTCCTACAAACATAATGAAAATGCATCAAAGCAACATAAAACATGTAAAAATAACTAAAAACTAAATTATGTAGAAATATGATGAAAATAACTAAAAACCGTATAAAATACCTAAAGACTTGCAATTTATCAAGGCCAAAAGTACCCAAATTGTGTGTATAAAACACACTCATCAAATACCCCCAAACTTAAATCTTTGCTTGTCCTCTAGCAAAACAAAACTAAACTAAACAATTCAAAAACTTCTAATATAACCTAACTTGAGCAATGAATTAATAAGCTGGCAATGGTCTCAAAGGCATCAACACATGGAACTCAAGAGAACAAACAAAACGTTGCAAGTCTAAAATTTCAGTTAGCTAGTCATACTTTGCTTAAGGCCCCTTCCGTAGTGTGTGTGTGAGTACCCAATATCACTAAACCAATTAGGCTCGGATGAAACTATGCAACCACATTACCTTATGAAATAATCAAAATTAACCCCAAAACAACATGCTTAACACATCACTCAATACAAATGTATACAAATCACAATTCCAAAAATTTTGAGAATCAAGGGCTCTAGGTGAGTGCATTTTATGCTCCATCTCAACCTTAAGCACGCTCATATGGGCGAGTGCATTTTACGCTCAACCTCAACCCCTTGCAAGATTTGCAATAAATAATTTTTTTTCTTTAATCACAATTATAAGAGAGTGCGTTTTACGCTCTATCTCTCCTACGCTTGTGTCCATGAGTGAGTGCGTTTTACGCTCCATCTCAACTCACCACATGACCATCAATTCATCATAAGAAATTTGGACACCTTGCTTCGAGTGATGGTTAAACGAATTCTAGAGTGTATAGATATTTTCCACAAGCATTTGGTTATAAAAGCCTTCTCTAAGCATACAATTAGCTTAATACTCATGGGTAAGTGCGTGGAAGTGAAAGGACGCATAAGCAAAATAATAACCAATATACGATAAACACAAAGACTAAGCAACAATTGTCTACGTCTCATGAGTTATATTCTCTTCAAACAAGCCATTATCATAGACCATGGATTATAATTTAGATCAAATTAAAACAATGCTCAGGGGACACATCCTAAAAATAAATAAAAATTATTATTTTTGAATAAAAAAGAAAAACATACTTAAATCACACAAAAACTAAATTAAACCCCCAAATTTAAATTTGACTACCACACAGCACAACACGACTAGAAAGACAAGGATAACTCAATTAAACTACCACACCCCCAAACTTAAAACAAACATAGTCCTCGATGTTTATAATAGACAGAATTAAAATAGAGAACTTCACTGAGGGTAATCAAGCAACAACATTATAGTGTGGTCTCGCTTGGATGTTTTCGGACTAACAAAATTCTTGTCATGGGCTTTAGTTGGCTTGGATGATGAAGCTTCACCCCAATTGTTGCTTGGAAGCCATACCAGATCAATGCCTCATGAAGAACAGCCCACATTAGCTAAGAAACTCTCTCAGGCCAAATATCAAACATGTGGCGTGCACCTCCCAAAATCTCAGTTGTCAATGCATTGGGAAGCACGGTTAGCCCTCCACAAAGTTTTGCAATGGGAGAAATAGAGCGTTCCTGCAATAAAACTCAACCCAAGCACAACACCAAGCAAGAAAAATTCGAGTTCAAATGCAAATACCTTCGCTTTTAGGGAGGAAGAGCAAAACCTTGCACAACTAGCCAAATCCATGAAACCATTGGTGAATTGAAGGCTAAGATGGTGAATTTGATGATGAATTGCAAGCCTTGTATGCTAATTTGGACAATGGGTGGTGGATTTTAACTTTGTTGTGATGTGCAAAACGTTGGCTCTTGGCTTTGGAGGAGAGAAACAAAAGAGTGAAATGCCAAAAATTTGCATATGGGCTGCTATTAAGGACAAGCATTAGCTGGCTGGTGCTATGCTGCTGTTATGATTTTCAATGTTGGATATCTACAACAAGCAATATTACACACATTAATCACACTTAATCTTAAAATTAAAAACAAACCACACCAAACTTTTTTTTTTCGAAATAAAAAAAAAATAACAACAAAATAGCTCAAAAAATAAAATGGAGATTTGGGTTGCCTCCCAAATAGCGCTTGAGTTAAAGTCCTCAGCCTGACTACTCCCTCATTTTAAGTTGCTTAATCGGGCTCTGTTGGGATCTTATGGTTGCTTTTGCTCACAGCCGCACATACCCAATAGTGTGTCATCATTTGTCCCTTCCCACACACTGTTTGTTTTCTATTATGCACTTCATCAGGAAGTAAAGTTTTAAGACCAACCCTTCCTTGAGGGTCATTATGAACTAAGTCATCCCCTTTCGGGGTCAAATGACAGTCCTCAGTGTACAGCCATATATCCTTGATGAAAAGTAAAGATGTGTCTACCAGCTAGTTTGCAGAAAGTAACTGTGACGCCCCCAAATCTAGGTCACCTGAGCCATGGACCTGGTTCATCACTATCTAATACAAACATCATACAATTGATACACACAGCGATAAAAGGAAATATTTACATTGATATAACATAAATAATCCTGTCCCAAGTCTCGAAACCAAAGCTATTACAAAACATAACATAATACATAAGGGAAATAGGTCTTAATACATAACACCGATAATAAGTCTTAATACAACGATGATCCAAAACGAGAAAGCAAAACTAGTCAGTAGCTTTGCCCTTCCCTTTGCCCTTTCCCGAGCTCTCGCCACGTGCAGCACTAACTGAAATGTTTTAAGGAAAGCAAGGGGTGAGCAACAAATTTGCCCCGCAAGTATAATGGCAATGAATAATCACATGAATAACTTTATAGCTCGCAAGAGTAAAAATTTAGCTAAGTCAAGGAATAAACAACTTCTTTTATCACCGTTACAGTGGTCGCTATGGACCGAAGGCTTTCTAAAGTATCCAAGGATTTCAAAGTTTCCCAAAGAAAGGAACTATTCAATATTGAGGGTGCGCCAAGGCACAAAACTCTATTCTAGAATTACTAGAAATTCATCCGATAATCCCCAAAACTGGTACAATAGGTGATCAACCTAAAATACATGGCGTTATGCATAAGCTGGCATTATGCATAAGCTGTGATGCCCCAAATCCGTGTATCAAACACAAGATATGGTGCCCATGATACATCAACACCATTATCTAACTAAACAAGCTTAATAAATAATAGTAACGATTACAGTAGTATCTGAATAAAATCTCAGGTGTACATAACCTTAATTAAACTTAAACTTAGTGCCTATCACTACAATACATCAAGTGCGGAAATCTATCGTATTACAGAATATAAACTCTCAATTCTTCATCTTAGCTTTTCCCTTGTCCTTGCCCGAGCCCTCTGCCTTCTCACCTTAACTGAAATGTTAAAGCATGAATGAGCACAAATTGCCCAGCAAGTTTATAAAATAATATGGTAAAGAATATCTAGAGTAAAATCATCTGTTTGACATTTCTCTATAACCGAAAGAATAATCAAGAAGTAGTGTGGAATATTGACGACAAGAGTTTTAGAATTTTCAATAGCATACTAAGGGGTACAGAAACCCTGAACATTGTTTTTAATTCATCGAAAACCATCAGAAGCTTTGACAATCAAATAGACTGTAAAACATTCTCCGCAAGTACTCCAGGTGATCAACCTTTCGTACCCTACATTGTGCACAAGTATGAAATTTAAACGCGTAAGCGTAAATGGGACTATTGATGAATGTGTTTTATATACACAAATTGGGTACTTTTAGCCTTAATAATTTGTAAGTCTTTAGCTATTTCGTTTGGTTTTATGTGTTTCGCATCGGTAGTATCTAGCCGGAACAAAAGGCCAGAAGACTTCCCAAAGTAATAGTTCATAATCAGATAAAACTTATATGCAATTTGAACTGAGTCATCAATGATTAAATTTGAACAAGATATGAACTCGAATGAGATATAACTTGCAAATGAGAACTTTGTAAATAAATTTCCCAAATTAGGAAACTTGCTTTCATAGAGACAAAATGAATTGAGATAGAATACTTGCCTTTCGAGTAGTTTACGATTAGTGCTTAACTTTACTGCAAATATCCTATATACATTCATATATAAATATTCATTAGCCACTCATTCACAATGACCGGTTTTCATATTCTACTCATTCAATACTTAACTAATTCAACTGCTTCATGATAAAGAATATGTTTTACCAACATACATTAAACCATATATACCATGAAAACAATTCATCATATATCATAAATAATTGTTTTTGTTTTTATTTCAAAGGTTCCATTTGCAAAAATCTGTTTAAACCTTGGTTCAACATATTCGTAACGTGCTTAGACGATACCAACATACCACTTGTCACTTAATAAAGCTTATAAGAAGGTAACACACTTGTATCATGCTCTACATCACAAACAAAACATCTTGGTCTCTCTGCAGCACAGCGCGGCCGCGCTGCTTTTATGCGTGGGAGTGGCGCGACCGCGCTACTCCCTTCCAGGCTCAGTACTGAGCTTTTCAATGCTCAGTTCCCTTTCTAGCATACTAGGGTCTTGGCACACCACAATTAGCAAATATACATACTGATATGAAAGCTTAAAACTAATCTAAGTCCATGCATACGACATTTAATAAATCATTTCTTAAATTCAAGATAATTTTTCTTAAAAAAATTTACCAAATCATGGCTTATGCTTAAATTTTGTGATAACATAATCGTAGTACATCTTAATACATATATAAGACTTCTTCATGCTCATTATACAAGATTAGGTTGAGTTCGAAAGGCTGAGCAAGTAAAAGGAAATTTTAATGTTTGATTCAGGTGCAGCGCGGCCGCGCCCTGATTGACCTTGGTACCAACGCGGCCGCGCTGGTACTCAGTCACGGATTCTGCAGCCTGTTGTGAACCAAATTTCTAATAACCTATGCAATCCCAACTTGAATACACCCAGACATTATGAACTTACCCAAAGTAACATAATTTGAGTACTTAACTATCTTAATAACACCAACAACTCCATTAGCAAATTTAGAGCCTCTAAACTCAACTTTATTACAAATTAATCTCATTTAAGCAAATTAACCAACTTGAACATATTTAGCACCTCTTGACTGAATTCAGAGCATATAAAGCATAATTAGACTTAGAATTTCATGCTTTAATAGACTATCATCACCAATTATCAACATGGCAACATAACTCAAACAAATCAATTAGCATGCTTATTCATACATTTCTCACTATTTTACTAAAGAAAATGAAATGGGTTTAAGAATTACCCCTTGGATGGAATTTCTTAGTGCCTTAGACTTCTTAACCCCTCTGCTTTGATCACTTGATTCTCTGCAACCCCAGAAACAATTCAAGTTCTCACTCTCTCACTCTTGCTCTCAATTTTCTCTCTAAATGAAATTCTAGCCAAAAGGGAATGATACTAGAGAAGGAGTATATATAATTCTTGAACCCCTTCACAATCGTAGCTCTGAATTCATCAGATATCAGCCCTTTTGCATTACCCATATCAGTTTTATTGGATTAAAGGAGAGAGAGAGGTTATGAATTGGAAGGGTTTTAGTGAGTTAAGCAAGTTGTAACTCCCTCCCTTTTTGATTTCCTGATAAACCAACCGTATAACCCCTTATTTAGTCCCAATTTGATAGACACATGAACCCCTCAAATCAGCTGATGCAATTTTACTAAAATAAAAGATTATTTTAATCCATTAATCAATTAATAAACCATTTGACCATTTTGCCCTCCGAAATCCACATTTTTGATATTATAGTCGATCGATTCCTACTAAAATTGACGTTCCGAACGTTGTGGAAGTATTCGTTTTGTCAAATTTGCTTTCGAAATTTGAATTTGACTTTTTACCCGAAAAATCAACCGGTTGACTTTGACCAAAAAGTCAACCCCGACACATTTTGTGCTTCCAGTCCATACTTACTAATTTCGACGTTCCGGACTCAAATATTCAGTCCGCGTCTTCAAATTCCATTCCGAACTCAAATTTGAATTTTAACTCCATTCCTTGCATTTAATAAAATTGTTAACTACCTAGTTAAATTCAAATAATTAAATTAAACCAAACAAACTATCTATATACATCTCATCATATAACTCAATACAATATATATTTATTATAATCACTCAATAGATTCACATAAATTCAATTTATTAATTTCATGAAATTATATAATGATCTCGGAGATTACATAAGCCTTATATTTTCTATTTACTCGCGTGTCGGTTCCCCGACGTTTATACAATTTTCCCTGCTGTGAGGGTTGTTCTTCTCAACTTTACATGGGAGTCCAGGCCAAAACAATTTGATCGGACAATTTTAGTTAACAACAATAATAGTTGGAGGACTTAACCTCACTTTAATAAACAAATCAATAAGTGTCTAGCTGGAACAATTAGCCTTGACATAGCTTTTAAACAGTCTATGGAATAAAGAACTTTAAGGTTCAACAACATGCATGATAGCATCAAAAATATCTTGAATGAATAACAATTCATAATCTTTGGAATCGCATAATATATAACATTGCATGAAATGGGCTTTCATTGCAATACTTGAATAAAAGTATGAATACTAGCACATTAATTGCTAAATTGATGAGTAATTTGAACGGAGTCAAGAAACTCAATAAGCTGGCTCAATAAATAACAGTTGCTCGAATATAATTTTGAGTAGGGTAAGTAAACTTGCATAACAACAACTTGAATAAGATAGGAGACTTGCTCGATAGATAATTTAAACAATAATTCGAAACTTGCCCAATAAATAATTTGAGTAAGGAACACTCGCATAATTAAATAAGGGTTGAGTAAGGAACTTGCCTTGCGCATGCATTAAAATCTTGACGTTAATCGTCCTTTAAAAATAATACCCTACAGTTCATTAAAATCATCATAAATATTAATCATATGAGGACTAGGTTTAATATAGTCATCACATCATCAAAATACATTAGTAGCCGCTACGACTACCTAGTCGGGGGCATCACTTTGGTTGACACTAGTATAAAATTAACCACATAAGGCTTTAACAAGTTATAAGTGTTTTTAATCATTGTACAAAAATATAAGTTTTAGACTCGCTGGAAAAATTCACTGGGTCCGACCCGACCCGACCCGGTACAGCCTGACCCTACCCGGACCAGGCACGGAACAACGACATGCAGTAGCAGTTCTACAGTTCCTGCAAAACCGCAAACTGGCAGACTCTCGCCCGCTCCAGCTTCAATATCTCCCTCTATACTCGATCAATTTGGTCCGTTACGGACTCTATAGATTCGTAAGACACGGGGCTACAACATTTCAAAAATGTAGGATTACCCATAAACGCTAACATGATCAAATCTTAAGCCAAAACATAAACTGCATACTCTGTTTTTCGCAGTCATGGTGCATTTTACTAAAACCTTCACTGTAATTTCATTTTTGTATCTTTTTGGTTCGTTCTAACTAGGTTATCTTTACAACTCATGGAAGTACAATATTACAACAACAAACAATCAAAATAATTACACCATCCAGGCTTTATAGTCCTCTAAACAGTTCGAAGATCCAAAAGTCCAAAAATGTCCATAGTTCATCCTTTAAGCCAAGGTTCGGATTTCTCTTCGTTTTTGTTCCACTTTAATGGTGCTAATAGCTTAGAAGGTGTCTTCGTAACAATATTAAGCAACCACAACTAACAATAACAACCAAAAATCTCCAGAAATGCAAAACCCATCAAGAAAGCTTCAAAAACTCAAAAACTTTAACAATGGAGGAAAGATGATTTTACCTCTTACTTTTACTTCTAAAGTTGCTATGGAAGCTACTAGGATTCCTCTTCTCCTTCCTCTAGCTCCCGTGCTTCTTCTTCTTCCCTTCTTCTTCCCGTAGCTTGCTTCTTCTTCTTCTTCTTCTCTATATTTCTCTTTCTCTCTCTCTCTGTGTGTATTCTCTAATCTGATAGCAACAAGGAATGATAAGATTGCAGACTTGGGAATGGCTTGAGAGGAATGAGTTGAAGGGATTGAAGCTTCGGGGAAATGAGAGGGTGTAATACCCGAGCTCGGTGGGTTTCTTCTTTGAGGATAATGTTTGTGAAGTTAACATTCCCATATATGGTGTTCTGTGATGGTTTGTCCCCCCCCCCCCCATCTGATTGGTTACTTCAATTAGTGCTCTCTCCTGATTGGTTGAGGCTTAATTGCCTCTCCAATCAATCCGAATATACAGATAAATGTACCCGAATACTCCCACTTTTGTACCAAATTTGATAGATAAATCTACCCAAAATTAAAATGGGTACCCCCATAAAATATTGGGACACGTAAAAATAATTATTATGGGATTTGTCCAATTATTCGGAACACTCATATTATGCATTTCGGATACGGATTAAATTACGTATCAGCTCTAATAAAATTTCTGACACTTGGAAAAATTATTCCCTCGCATACACGCCTTAACAAAATTAATGGGAATCGAAAAAGACGCAAAATTATTTGGGCGTGAATAGTGTTCGTGAATTTTGCCTCGAGAAATGTGCTCTGTAATTAGTGATTTTATGAATTTTTGCAAAATTATTTTATTCACTCCAACGACACAACAACACATAAAATTTAACACATACACATTTTCTAGGCTGCAACACAACTCTAAGCACGTAACACAAAATAATATAAATAAAAATAAAAATTCATTTTATTCATACATAACTCGGGTTACAAGGAAATCTAAAATTACCGATCGTTACAGTAACCTGTCAAAAGGACAAGTAAAGTTACAGGATAATGTAACAAGTCATGGGCCAGAAAGAGTACGCTGATACAAAAGCTCCAAAAAGTTAACATCAAAGATACCAAAGAATCCATACATTAAATGCTTCCAGCGGACACTTTCCAACAAGAAAATTAACAACTGACTATATAAGAGCACTAATTTTCAAACAACAATGTTGTTGGAAAGATGATGAACAGACACAAAAAATATTAGATTGTCAAATCTAAAAAGAAAATACAAGAACACACTCTACGATCCATTAAGAACATAAAGAATTGAACAGATGAAGATGTAAAGCAGATTAACTCTACTACAAGAGAAGTGTTTTGAGCTGCTAAGCACAAGAAGAGCATCAATGCCATAGTGACATCAATTATGAGAAGATAGTAAGTATAAAAAGGGAAAAGCTTTACAATGATCTTAGTAGTCTATCATGAGCAGTTGTCAAATATCAAAGATGAAGGAATTGATTTGCTAGCTTAATATCACAACAAATGATCATAAGAAGATGTTGAATACCAGAAGAAGTCAAGTCTTATTTTAATATTCAACTATATCTTAAGGATAATTATATTTCAGCTGCTGAGTCCCTGAAGACAAAGTAGCTTAAATGTCATCTCAGCAGCACATCCAACAAATACCATCATACATGAATTGTGGCCAGTGGGTCCTTATCGTGGTGACTAAATATCCATGTTTGCTAGGCTTGAAGAGGGCAATAGTGTCCTTATCTTAATGAGTAAATATCCAAGTCTGTTGGGCTTGAAGAGGGCAAGAGTGTCCTGGTTAAGGCGACCTAACCTTTAGTGGATTTCCTACTTATTGATGTAGTAGAGTGGAGTAGCAGTTGTTTAGTCTCCAAACCACTTAAAACCCTCTTGTATCTTTTACATTTTGTCTTTTACATTCTGTTATTTACTTGATGTGATTAATGCAAGTAATGAATGGTTAACTTCAATATGAACTAGATTTAGAACTATAATCTTAACAAATCTTAAAGGGTAGTTTTTCAAACTAATATTCCGCTGTGCAAAATCAATCTTGATTAAATGTATCACTTAATAATACTTCTTTAATAAATTGAAAAGGCTTTAAAGATCTATTCAACCCCCTTCTAGATCTCTATAGTGCCTTTGGGAAATAACAGTGCACACTCGAGAACTTATGAGCAAACATTATGTTTGAAAATGAGTTTAATTTATTACCACTTATGTAAACTCTATTCATACGTGTTATGCTTAATCTTAATCCTTGTTCTAATAAAAAAAATACTAATTATGTTTTTAGTGGGGATCTTGTGTTAATAGTGACACAAAGATTGTATTAATTTGCATTAGTGCTTTTATTTGAACATGATGTAGACATTAAATTAATGTTTGACCAAAATAATTAATTGTAAAAGTTATATTTTGTATATAAATAGTATTTCGGCCAAGTGAGGGAATGTTAGAATATTTTATTTTAATGTATTTCCTTATGTGGCCTCTACTGTTTATGGAATTATTGGGCTTACATATTGCATTAATTTAATCACTTTTATTAATGGGTTTGGTAATTATGCGGCCTATAAATAATATTATTGATAGTATTTGACATAACGGGCCCTAGAGTTTCATAATCTCGACGGACGATTTTGACCCTTAGTTATTCTATAAATAAAATAATTTGGGTTTGGTGCTAGTTGTCATCTCAAGAGTTTTATACACACTTATATATCTATCCTAAGATTGATAGAAACAATTGAAGACTTTCATCCTTAAGCGTAGTGGAAGCGTGATATATATAAGATGTTTTCTCTCAATTCATGTAAGTACCAAATGTAATGATTAATTTAATTGGTTTTATTCTATGAAATAGTAATGCTCCAATATAATTATTTAATAATAACAACTTTCACTCCAATTCTTATTGGCCAAAAAAATATTTATTGCATTAAACTTATCATGTTTTGTGCAGTAGCTCGCTGCAGTAAAAAAATGTAATTAGACTGATGAACCAAAAAAACACTACAATTAACCCATTCCATCAAATTTGTTACACGTCGGTCAAGACGCCTTCAAATTTCGTAAGTGGCTTCATAAATTTGAATCTGACTCAAAAAATCAGAAACTTTCTTCCCTAGCCGCTATGACAATCCTCCCTCACTTCTCTCTGACAATGACAACTTATCCAAAGCCTTACTGTTTCAACAACACCAACATCTCCTTCATAACCACAACCACCAATACCGAAAACAGGAAGAAAATTGGTCCCGTCTCAATCGGTCCTGTCAGCCCAAGAAAATTGGAGTCTCTGACAGCCCAAACATAATTGTTATTTTTTGTAAAAACCTATCTTGAAAAGCAAAGTAGATTAAATGATATTTTATTCGCTATATTCTCCTTTTCCTTTTCCTTTCCTTCTTTTTCTATCTTTCTTCTCCTTCTCAAGCCCTAGATCTAGTTTGATGAATTAGAAGTAGGATAAAATAGTAGATTAACTCTATAGTTCTCTAGGACATAAAAGAGATCTAGAAAGGGGGTTGAATAGATTCTTTAAAACTTTTTTCATTTATTATGAAAGTATATCAGTTATGAATAACAGGACCAAGTCATGCATATCGGAATATACGTTAAGAACCCCTTCAAAGATATAAGGATAATCTCAGTTCTATGATTAGATCTACGATATGGCTGATAATAGATATAACAGTTATTGTGCAGAATGTAAATACCATAATGTAAATGACCTAAGTGGTTTTAAGTGGTTCGAATACTGAATAACTCATACTCCACTCTTCTACTTCAACAAGTAGGAAATCTAATAATAATTTAGTCAATAAGACAAGGACGTTTTGCCTTCCTCAACTCCAGCATACTTAAGTTGTTTTTAGTCACTAAAACGAGGATCCTCTGACCCTCCTCAAGCCCAACAGACTTGAGTTATTTTTAGTCACTAAGACAAGGACGCATCACCCTCTCTCCAAGCTCAGCAGACTTGAAGTATTTAGTCACTTAAGACAAGGACCCGAAGACCCTCTTTCTAAGCCCATCAGACTTGAAGTGTGTAGTCACTTGAGACAAGGACTCGAAGACCCTCTTTGGTTTGTTGATGGTTGTTGGTTTGAGCTGCTAAGATGAACTTTAAGCTTCTTCATTTTCTGGTACTTAGCAGCTCTTTGTAATCAACTTCTGGATGATGCTGATGTTGGTTGTTGATGGTTTTCTCCTTTTGATATTCAGTAGATGCACATAATCACCCTTGATGTACTGCCAAGTTATTCGAATAGGCCTTAGCAGTCTTTGAACACTAGTTGACTTGTATACAGAACTTGTTTTGTTCTTGATCTTTTAAGCTTAGAGTGTTCTTGGTTGATCATAGAGTTGCTATTCGAGATTTGCCTTCAGCTCTTGCCACTCTTGATCTTGGCTTCTTGGTCATTTGAATTTTAGCACTTATGTTAACATTTCGACATTCTTCTCATTGTAGAGTGAATCTTCAATAGATGTGTTTAATGAATGTTCTTACTCCCGTTTACTCCAACTTTTAATCCCGATACCGTTTTGCCTTTTCTAGATTCCTCCATTTATCTTTTCGTTGGTATCTTACCGTTGTTATCTTCATGTTGCAAATATTCCCGTTGGATATTTTTTTACTGCAGACTTCCTTTTTGTATTAATTAATATTTTACTCCTTGAAGTCTGCAGGTGATGGCGGAGTTAGCTTCCATTATTTGGTACCAAGATAGTTGAGTCATACGAGCTGCTCTTTGCTGCTATAAACATGGCTGTTTGAGCCCCACTGAGATTGGTTCCCCATTATACTTATTCAAGTAATCAGCCGCTGCTCTTGGTATTATTAACTTAAGTGCTTCCATATTCGCAATCTTTGCTGGCACTTAAGTACTCTATGAGTGACTGAGTTGTAGCGTTTCACTTCTAATCGTAGAGTCATTTGCTTATCCTATGATATGGCTCTACGATCTTGCTTGACGTAGACTACTTTGGAAATCATAGAGTGTTTATTCTACACTTGCTCTATGATTTCATATAAGCCTTACTATCCTGAAGTTATTATTTTCATGCTTTGTAATCTCCATTGAGCTTTACGTTCTTAAAGCATACGTTTAAGATATGGTTGAGCTTTTGCGGTAGCTCTCTTATCATAGAGGACTGCTTTACGATCTTCATTTAAGTGCTAGCTCTGTCGTTCTTCAAATAAACTTCCATGTCATAGAGGACTGCTCTACGATCTTCAGGGTGCTAGCTATTTCATTATAGAGGAATGCTCTACGATCTTCAAGTGTTATCTCTGGTTTAACTCTACGATTACTGGGTCGTTTAGTTTGTCTTGCACTTTTACAATTGTTTGGCCACTCTACTATCTTGTCTATGGTACAAGTCGTAGAGTCTCAATGAAATCGTAGAGTAATAATTTGAGCTTTTCTAAGATCTCTGATTAGGACTTGATGTTGCAGATGTGCTATGAGATCTTCGTTTAGCTTGTTTAACATTCAGAGATAGCTTGCTTGATGAGCCTGATAGTCTTTATGAAGACTGCTCTCTTAAATGCTCTTTCAAAGTCTACTCTACGTTCTGCTTGGTTGTAAGCTGTCTATGGGAATCGTAGAGTGACTGACTGCATTAGCTCTACGATCTTGAGAGAGAGCTCTACAATTTTGATTGAGTTTTACTTCATGATTGCCTTGCAGACTCTTTGATCTCGCCTTTAGCTCTGCGATCCTTTGCTAACCAATTTGCAAGTCTACCAACTGCGCTACGATCATTCTAGCCTTACTTTTTACATATATCATTTTAGCTCATAGGATCAACCTAACAAGTTTGATCTTTTCTACTCTAAGTCCTTGTACATTAAATTCATTTAAAGACTTTACAATACTTATCATTACAAATATGCTTTGATCAGATAAATGTTAATCCACCTTAGATCATCCTAACATATTTGATCTTTCCATTATAAGTCCTTGTACATATATTAATTTAGCTCATAAATTCAACCTAACAAGTTTGATCTTTTCTATTTAATCCTTGTACACCATTTCATTTAAGGACTTTACAAGATTTATCATTTCATATGAACTTTAATCATTTTGTCATTAATCAAATCTTATATAATGAACTAGTAATCTCATGCAGATCTTTTAACAATCTCCCCCTATGAGAATAGACTTAAGAATCTCATACAGATTTCTAACAATCTCCCCCTATTTGATGATGACAAAAATACTAATAGCATAACATTCATTTCAAGCAATATACGCAGATGTATAAGTATGAATGTGACTTAAGATACAGTAAGTTATTGTATTACTAGACTAAGATACATAAATGAAATGATGTGCATTCAAAATAGTCATTCACATAGTATTTATGCTAATCACAAAATATGTATGTCATGAGACTTAAAAACATACAACCCACAGGTATATCAGTTTAACAAGAAGATCCTAGATCTAGATCACAGTTCCTGCATATAGCAGTTTATTTCTCCTTGCTTATTACAAATGTACCTCCTTGTTGGTTTGTGTTCAGATACCTTGTGACAGCTTCTTGCTTTCACTGTTGTTGTTACTTCCTTCTTTCTTGTTGTTATGTATCATCTTCTTCTCGTTCTTGCTCCCACTCAGATCTTGCCTTTCTTCTTTCATCTTCTTCTGGCTCCCCCTCGGTTGTAGACTTCTTCAACTTCAGCTTCTGATTTTTCTTTTTTTGATAGCTCTGCTCCTCTTTTTCCTGCTCTTCTTTTTCTCCCCATTTTGTCATCAATCATTTGAGAGAGATATTGAACATTGGTAATGAGTTGTTCAACTAAGTAAGAGGTGCTTCCAACTTCTGTTTTGATCTCCTACTGGCTGACTTCCATTTGCTAAGAGAGAGACTAGTTGAGATTGTCCACTTTCTCTGAGAGAGACTTAATAGATTTGTGACACCCCAAATCCGGGTTAACTTAACCTCGGGTCTGGTGTATCACTATGCCACTCATAAATCCATCTAACAATAGCTTAATGCGGAATAATCAAAATATTTACAGTGATATAATATAAATATTGTCGTCCCAAGTCTCGAAACCAGATTTCGTAACTTGTAAATCCTACACTTATGATCAAGGTTGAATAAATACCATGATCCTTTACAAAATCCCTTATGTGAAAGTAAGGTTCAAATTCTGACTTTATTCAGTCCCTGAATATACACAAAGTTATTGAACAACTATACATTCATTATGAAAATATCCTTTATACATTATCGTCATCTTTCTAGTTTACTAAAACAAGTAACTAACAATATCACGTATTAACTACTATAATGGATAACCTTCATTTTTCACTCAAGGTTTACATAGTCAAATTCACGTACATCATATACCGTTATCATAGCTAAATAATTACAATAAAGGAACATTTAGCAACCTTCATGTTCCCATGCGCCTCTAATCCTTATCATCGCGATATCAAGATAATTGCATTGCATCGTAAATTTATAAAAGTTTTATTTTTGCAAGAATGAGCACGACGGCTCAGCAAGAACTAACAGTTTTCACATTTCATGCTTCACGTAACACATAAGTTTGCATTCTATCCATGCATCATGATTCTCATACTATGCATCTTACTCATGCATTATAAATCTTATGCAATTCATCTATATATATGCATCATACATCTCTATATGCATCATATATCTCATAGCATACCTCATGCATCTCACATTGTATATTTACAATAATTCAAGTTTCACATAGAACAATATAGTCAGATAATTGCACATTGTGTACACTTTAATCATGCTCACATATAATCCACATAATAGCAGAAGATTTAGCAATCAACTCATGTATATCAATACATTTAAACAAGTCAACAAGTTACTGAAAGAACTTTCCTTAAGCGTTCCTTGCCAATTTATGATGGCTCGTCCTTCAAATATCCTACACAATTTGTTTAACAATAAAACACCAATTAGCCACTAAAAAGGCTTCATATATTGGTTCACATTATAATAATAATTCTTATCTCATATTGTTCGCGCATTATAAACTAATAAACGCGATTAACTCTAAAACATTTCTCGGCGTCGCGTCGTTTGAAAATATTACGACCCTCATCATCATCAATCCTTATTGGTTACATTAGCCACATTCCATATCTTATAATATTCGTTTCATTTGAATTGAAACACTATCTAAGTTCATTAACACTTACACGGCGTTTCGACGTTTATTCGTTAGATGCCTAATCCGCCTCTTTTGCACACGTTTAACATGCTCATACATTGGGTTACGACACTATATAATGTTTCATTATTATTAGAAACAAAATATTAAATAAGTTTATACACACTTGTTACGGCGTTACGGCGTTAGCACGTCCATACACCAAACTTGTCAACTCGAACGCCCAAGCGACACGCGCTTGCGCACGTCCATTCTGTGACACCCCCAAATCCGGGTACTTCAACTCTACAGATTTGGTGTTCACTATAGCATACATTCATTACTAACTACCTATGATTAAGATAATATAATTAAACTGAATTAAACATCTTCCCACAAAAGGGGTTACATCTCCAATCTCTTAATCAAACAAATCCCAGGTTATCTAACCTCTATTACATCATTGCGGAATAAAAACATAAAATTAAATAAGTTTTGTTACAAGTAAACACTCAATGGATAACAGGTCTTTCGCTATTTCGGCATCTTGCCCTTGCCTTTGCTCGTGGACGGCTCGTCCGATTTCTCTGCCTTAGCTGCAATGTTTTAGTGCAAGAGTGAGCAAACAATTGGCCACAAGTGTGATAACAATAACAATTGAATGACCAATGAAGTATATTTCAACTAAGGTATAATAGTTTTTCTGAATTCAAATCAACAACTAGTCAAGATCTGAAAACTCAATAGAAAGCTTAGCTCAAGAACTTAATATAGATTCAGGATTAAAAGTGTATCTGAGGGTCACAAGACCTCGAACTATGTCCTAGGTTATCAAGTATTTCTACCGCAACCTTTAACAGTCTTATAGACTATGGACCATCCATCTCGTACTCAGGGGGATCGGCCCTTTGTACAATGTATTGTGCACAAACATTTTAACGTTGTCGCGTAATTAATCCCCTATATTAGGGTTGTTCATCTCAGTCTATTATCAGAATCCGTACCAAAAGGAACTTGGTTCGGAACAATTATTAAAATATTCTAAGTTTTTTTAGAACGCTCATCAACTAAGGACTAGCTGAATCAATAAGGGTTTGCTAGTCACTAAAGCATTTGATTCATCAATGAAGTTGTACAATAGGATTTATAATCAAAGTCTGAATAATGATCAATGCTCGTGTAACAAATGACTTGAATAATACATAGATACTTGACATGATAACAACCTTGCTTGAATAACAATAAGCTAAGGCTAATAAATTGGCTCAATGAAATTAAACTTGCTTTAAACGAACTAATAAGATTAAGGGTGAAGAACTTGCCTCGCACGTAGCTTACCGATTTACATAATTCACGTTCCTTAATCACCCTATATATTCCGATTATAAAAAATGGTAACAATAATTAGTTACAGAACAATATACACTTTAGGGTTTGTTCTTATCCCATTTCATTTAATATATCAAATGTCATTTGATATTCATTAAATATTCGATTACCACTCATTGTAGTATCTTATTTATTATTAAATACATTAATCTAAGCTTTAAACATGTACACGGCATCATAATAAAATAAAATAAAAATAAAAATATTTCAGTTACTATTCCCTCGCCGGGGCGGAAAATTACTTAACAAAACTCTCGCCGGGGCGGAAATTTACTTAACAAAAAGCTCGCTGGGGCGAGACTTCGCCGGGGCGAAGATTTCCCTTACAATTTTCTCGCCGGGGCGAGAGACTCGGCAGTCATCTCCTACAGTTCGCGAACAAGTGAAAACTTAGGCCAAATTTGGCCAAATTTTCCGAATTCTACCATCCAACATATAGTTTAAACATACCCAGATATCAAATATGATATAAAACAATTACCCATCACGTTTCTACACATTCTAACCATTACAATACTCATAATCAACCAATTGGAATCCAAAAATTCACTGTTTAAACCAAATATTCATGTTTTAGCCATTTTAATAAAATCAACCACTGTAAACTCATCTTTTAATCATTTTAATCCATTCTATTTGCATTCTTTTCGTTTTTCATTATATAATCATAATCAAACGTCAATTTACCGGTTAATAACCAAATTGAACATCAATTTTCATACATATGTACCAAACATGAAATAAGACTTTGTAAAAACAAAAACTCAATTTTAAAGCATGCTTTCATGGAGTAATTCATTCAAATTAGTTTATAATCATCACATAATCATCTAATACATGTTTACTATCAATTACAAACAAGTAATTCATGTATTTAGCATAAAATTCCTATACAGGAAAATAGAATTCATATACAGAGAAGTAAATTAAAAAGAAATAAAGTGAAGAATTTAAAAAGGATTATACCTTCTATTTGCTTAGAAAAATTTGATCAATTCTCCTTGTTAGAATTCCTACTCTCCAATCTCCAAACTCTTCTTAATTCTCTCTTCTAATTCTCTCTTCTTCTCTGTATATTCTTCCTTTTTTTTTAAACTCTGTGTTTTCTTATCTTTTAACAACTGACAAGATTTTAACAAAAATAAAAACTGATGGCTAAAATAATAACGTATATTCTCTAATTAAACCATCAGTTAAAAATTCAAAAGCCATAAGGCTTGTTTGGCAAAACAAAATCGAAATAACTCATTATTTCCAACCAAATGTCATAAGGCCTTGTTTGGTTTGATGGAAATAAAAACTCTTTCTATTTATTTTAATAATCCATTATACCATATAGTTTTAATTGTCACACTTTCAATTTAATTAAACTTATTATGAAATAAATTCAATTAAACTTTACTAATTTAACTAATAATTCCATTTAACCAATAACAATAACACCAAATAAATTATCTATTCCAATAAATCATTTATTCAAATAAATCATTTAATCATCTAATTTAATTATCAAATTAAATTAGAATAAATACATCAAATCATATTTAAATAACATTTAACATAAATTGTTTCACCATAACTTTATAAATTATTTATTTTACTCCATAATAAATTAATAAAAAATATTTATATAATTCAATAAATATTTTTATTTAATCACAAAAATTGCATTCGTTACACATTCGAATTGTCTAATACTCAATGGTTAATGTTAAGTGTCATTATAAA
The DNA here is from genome assembly GCA_034770075.1 of Aralia elata. Lineage (NCBI taxonomy): Eukaryota > Viridiplantae > Streptophyta > Magnoliopsida > Apiales > Araliaceae > Aralia > Aralia elata. The sequence goes on along the minus strand of CM068388.1, from coordinate 61,616,826 downwards.
TCATAATAATCATGTTTTAGAACTTAGAACATCATTTAACATTGTCGGGAGCATTACGCGTGCTTACGCGTATGCCCGACACTCTTCGATTGCCCCCAAAAACACATCAGTCATACAAATGGTCAATTTGGGAATTGATCTCAACCTCAAATTGAAAAACTTAAAGAACAAAAGTTGTAGGTCTACTCGTTCTCTTTCCAAATCATCTTGAATCAACTCAATCCGAGTTCGTATAAGAAAGTTATTCTTGTTTTACTAAAGGACGTCAGAGCTGTCAAGCTAACTGCAGGTCCGGCGCGCCCCGCGCTCAACTGGCAGCAGCCCAGGTGCCCTTTTGTCCAACATGCTCTGTTTTTGGTTTTTCTTGACCTAACTTGCTTCCAACCCCCATAACTCCTTTATACACGTTCAAATTGGTCCGTTTCGGACTCTATAGACTCCTAAGACATAGAGCTACAACATATCAAAAATTTACAGACATCCATTAATATTAACATAGCCAAATCTTAGGCCAAATTATCAACTCATATTATATTCTCGTGTTCTTGGTGTTCTTCACTAGAATCATCACCAAATCTTCGTTTTTGCATCTTTTTAGTCACTTCCAACTGGGTTAACTTCTTAACACATGGAACTACACTTCTATAATATCAAACAAATTATACTAACATGGAATCTAAGTTCCAAATACTCAAAAATTTGTCCGAAGGTCCAAAGTCCAAAAATGTCCATTGTTCTTCATTTTCTTCATCCTCCTTAAGCACAGGTAAGGATTTCTTGCGTTTTTGTTCCACTTTAATATTATTAATAACTTACAGGGTGTTTTGGTAACATTAAAAACCAAACACAACCAACAATTTTCAGAAAATCAAAACCCATCAAGAAAGCTTCAAAAACTCAAAAACTCAATAATGGAAGAAATGAGCTTGAGGTTAGGATTTACCTCTTGTTTGACATTCTTAGGGTGTTATGGAGTCGGCTATGACTCTTCTTCTTCCTCCTCTTGCTCCCGTGTTTCTTCCTCTTCTTCTATTCTCTCTTTCATAGCTCTCTTCTCCTTCTTCCCGTGGGCTTCTTCTTCTTCTTCTTCTTTCTAGTGTTCTTCTTCCTCTCTCTCTCTCTAAACTGAACTCTATCTTTGCAATAATCTGAAGTTTGAGATGAGGAAGAGAGGAGATGAAGTCGGATGGATAGCATGGGAGGGTGAAATGGTTTTACAAAACTAAGCTCCTTGAAAATGATTTTGAGGAGCATGTCTTCAATCTTGGCTTCTCTATGCAAATAGTGTTTGGCATAAGGCCACTATTGGCCGACACTCCCTCCTTGGCTAAATTCCTATTGGCTAATATGTCTCCTACTTAATTCCTATTGGTTCATGGAGTTTGGTTCCTTCCCAATTATGTAACACACATAAATTAATACACCCAATTGGTCTCTTCCATACCTGAATACTCCCACTTTTGTACCAAATTTGCTCAATAACTCTACCCATAACTAAAATGGGTCATCCCATAAAATATTGGGGTGCGTAAAAATATTTATTATGGAGTTTGTCTATTTATTCGGAACGCCCATATAATACACTTTCGATACGGATAAAATCACGTATCAGCTCAAATAAATTTTCTAATGCCTAGAAAAATTATTCAATCGCATACACGTCTTAAAGAAATTAATAGAAACCGAAAAAGAGGTAAAAATATTTGGGCATGAACAGTGCATCGGGAAACGTGCTCGTGAATAGTGATTTTGTGATGTTTCGTAAAACCAATTATTCCCTCCTACGGTTCAACAACGCATAAAAAATTATGCATTGACATCATTCAGGTTATACAATAACCTTAAAATACGTCACATGAAAATCATATTTAATATATTTAATAATATTAATAAACCCACATTACAATGGTATTCACGATTCACGATCGTTACTCTTCCCGATTAAATCCCCATAATCATATACATCAACGTACATATATCATTCCCATATTTGGGTTAACGCCTTACACCAAATAATTCATTCAATGATAATATCCTTCAACTATTTATTTATTCCAATAAATAGTACTTCTAGCGATATATCTCTAAACCACCAAATTAGCTTATACGAACACTTTCATAGCTACTAATCATCGCCTACACATAATCTAGGTCATAATATAACATTTAAACTCTTAACACATAATATTATTAATAAAAGTCTATTCTATTCAATAATATCTATAAGCTCGAATTACCAAGCTACCCACGACTCACGATCGTTACAATAATTAACTATTAGATTATTCATTCTGAATCTATGTATATATTTCACATTTATATATATACATATTAAGCTCGCCAAATAAATGACATAAATATATATAAAACACACACACACACACACAGATATATATATATATATATATATATATATATATATATATCCAAACTCGAATCATAATAAGAATTATTCTATATTAAATTCTTATTATAATTATTCTCAAAAATCCGGGTTGTCACAAGATTTCTCATTCTTCTTCTGGAGTTCCAGGGCTTCGTTCATCTACTTCTCAATGGACTTCAGATATATCTGATCTCTGTGATGAAGCTTGATGGGCATATCTATGAATGATGATTGTGGCTTCCTGTAGAATTCACTTTCTTTTCCTCTAAGCATTTCCCTTGTTGCAGCAATAACTTGAGCAATGTTTCCAAGCAACTCTTCTGAATTTATTAACAACTTTTGATCAATCAAGGGGTCTTATAGGACTAGGGTAGTTGACTTAGGTATCTCACTCTTGTAGTTGTTTTCAAGAGCAGTTACTATATCAAATAATTCTTTGTTGGATGAGGAAGGAACATCAGTAGGTATACCAGTGGTGTAATTTGATGTTGGAAGGTTAGGATTATTTAGGTGAGACTGTATTCATGCAGTCGTAGAGTTAGAGGGCTCTACGACCATTAACTTTACAGTTTTGGTCTTAGTTTTACCTTTATCAAGGGTTACCAACAGATAGTATGGAATGTATATACCTTGAGTATGACGGTAGACTTTGAAATGTTGGGAGCTCTTGATCATCAACGTTGGAAATAATTGAACCGTTGGGAAGTTCTTAGAGATCATCATTAGATTTGGATAGTGTGAATAAAACCAATTGATAAAGCTCTCATGTCCAAGTAAAATGGCGCATGCATGGGTAGAACCATATTAACTGCTAGCTTTCATAATCATATAGCACAGTAGTCCGATCCAGTTTAATGTCTTAAAAATTGTTAAGCAGATCCTCTATAATCAGTGTTACCACTTTGATTTATCAATTACCATGATCTATCCACTTCCTTGACAACTGTTGGTGGATCAGAATGGCTTTCTGATTCATCAGTCTCAGAGTTGGAATCCTTTTGCAATTGCAACTCATCCTTTTTCTTTGCTTCTTTTACAGCCACTTCTTTTGTTGCTTTAACTGGCTCATCTGACATTTCTTCCAACTGTTCTTCATCCCTCTCTTCTTTCTCAATAACATTTTCTGTTGATTTATTGAGAGTCTCTTCAGTAGACTCAGCTTCATTCTTACTTTCTAACTCTGACTCACTAGTAGTCACATCTTTTTCATCAGACTCATCATCTGATTACATAGATTCACTAGCCTTTTCAGCCTCTTCATTCTCAATCTCATCATCATCACCAAGATCAATGATCTTAGGTGGAATTCCTTCTTCACTGATGTGCCCTGGGAATTTCATCATTTGCCGAAGTCGAGCGCTTTGTCTTCTCTTTGCAGGCTTGACAACGAGTGCCTTAGATGTTTCTCTCTCTTCTTTAGATTCATCTTCAAAGACAGAAGGATTCCTTAATAGGGCATTTGGAGAGGATTTCTCAACTTTGAGTTTCTTCTTGGATGACTTTAATGGGACATATATTGGTGACAGAGAATCATTTGATTGCAATGATTCACTTTTCATCATACATGCTTTCCTTTTTCCTTTGTCTGCTTTGGTAGCCTCTTTGTGACTGTTTCCAGATATCCTCAATCTCTTATTCTCCATAGGATTCTTCTTCCAATTGTCAAATATTTTAGGGGACATAATTTTATTAACATTTAGGGTTTCTCCCTCATTATCCCCAATCTTTCTTTTTAACTTCTTCTTCAGTATGATGCTTAAAAATCATCCATGATACACCTTTGAGATAAGTTTATTTGAAGCCTTCTGTTTCTTAGCCTCTTTGGTTAACCAATTAAATAGCACATCGCCAAAGTTTACCTTCTGCATCATGACAATGACAGACATGATTCTTAATTGGAGATAGCTTATGTTATCGTAAGAGGTATCTTTGCACAAGATAAATTTTCCTACAATCTCTGCTAAGAAATCAAATTCCTCCGAGAATTCCTTTTTCTTCATTCCTATAAGATGGGGATTCTTTTTGTATCCCATCAATCTTATGCCTTCATCAATACCTATTTCTTTGAGAGATGAAAGACCTTGATTGGTGAATCCTAGACATTGATTGATATTAGCAACCCCTACTATTAAGTTTACTCCTCGAACGTTTGTAGGCAAAACGCCACCATTGACTGTTACATACTTATAGAATTCTTTCACTAAATTAGAGAAGATTTTGTGCTAGATTCTAAACATTATGAGAACCCAGCCTCCCTTACGATCTTGAGAATGTCCTTAAACTTCTCTTCTCATTCTTTAAACTTATCAAAGCCAAGTTGGATGCCTGATACGACTTGGCAGTTTTCCATATCAAGGGCTTGATGGGTATTCAAGTGAAAAGATGGGTTTTGAGTTGGTACGGGTCAAGGAGTTTCTAAACATTTCAGCGATTAAGGTTTGTTAGCAATTTGATAGTTTTAGGGATTTGAGGAGTTGCAGGGTATGATTAAAGATAGACTTTGATAACTGATTTGGAAGAACACTCGTCGGTATTTGAATTTGACCTATATCAGTTCCCTCTTATTTTTGAGTAGAGGGGCACGTGTGGGAGAGCCATTTGTTACGCGTTTCTTCAACAGCTGTAATTTTCATAATTGATGCATATCAGTTATCCAAGTTCACTCTTATTAAAAGAGTGTGGTCATCACTTTCCTTTTTGACCGTTGACTTCTTCAGTTTGTAAAGTGACTTGATTGTGTAGCCTTTTACTCTACGTGTTTCATTCTGCTTCGTAATCATCTTTTGAGAGTAAGTTTCAGTCACTCTAGCTTGAGTCTCCCACTGCAACTTTTAATCCTTTCTTCTACTTAATCCTCCTGTTTGATCTTCAGTGAGTTAGGAGGCTTTTGGTGACTTTTCCCTAGTATGGGTATCATGTTCTTTCTTAGCTGCAACATGCTTTTGTCTTTAACTTAGCTTTTGAAATTGAGAAGAGGTTTTAAGCGCAGCTTCTGATTGCTCCTCCTTGACTTGAAATTGATTGTCCTAGAACTTGGTGGACTCAATCTTTGACCAAGAGTTAGTTTCCTCTTTGAGGAATGGGAGGAACTCCATTTATGACTTGTAGTTATTCTCCCTTAGAATGTGCATGAAGGTGCTTAACCTTTGAATGTTCTCCTGAACTAATAGGTGAGCTTTGATTTACCATTGATGATGATTTCCCTTTAGTACCAGCTTCTTTCACTTCTAGATAGTCCTATGATCAAATCTTCTTTATGAGAGTTACTTTTCTTCTTTGCTTCTTTAATAGAGAGAGAGAGAGCTAAGATCACAGTACTCAATCATACCTTGTTTGGATTCTAGTAGTTGCTAATGACCAGTTCTTTGATAAAGCTTGTTCGCTCATCTTCTTCCAGCTGGAATGACTGAATTCTTCAAGTTATGATTCTGGATTAGCATCACTGATTCGCAGAGTACTTTCTTCAAGAACTAGCTACTCTACGATTTCTTGATCTTGTTATACGATCATTGAGTCTGCCTTTAAGACTTTAGCATCTGTAATCATAGATCTTGATTGTTTTGCGATCGTAAAGTTTCTGCTCTACGATTTATACTTCCCTGTTATTAACTGATAGACATGGATATGATCTTCCTTCCTGTCAAGCACACCAGAGTTCACAATTACAAGCGGCCTCCCACTTGCTGCTTAATGGATAAAAGTGATCTCGAGTTTTGTTAAAGTCTTTGAGACTACAGCTTCTCTCTTAGCTGTTACTGCGATCGTAGAGTCTGCTTCTTCACCTTCTACGATCGTAAAGATGGTCTGAACTTTGGCGTAGACTTTAATTTTGAATACCTCTTTGATTTAACTGCTTTACATGTGTACTTTTGGCCAGTCCTACATCTTCTGTCGTGAGTTAAAGACTTTCACAATCAAACAATCATGATGATTAATCCATGGATTTTGAGTTCCATGAGATGTCATGAAATTCCTTCATCTTTAAACACTGCATGGTGCTGAATTGAGCTTTAGTTCGAAGAGAGTACCATTGGAGGATCATGACTTTGTAACTGGTCATAAATTTGTTGACGATGGTCATGTATTTTAGGCTTCTACTTGAATGAGCTTTAGTAAGGACTAGTTTGGTCATGGTACCTGTAGGTAGAGTAGTTTTCTAATTTGGTACCCATTATTATTTGTGTAACGACCCCAAAGTTCATACAATCCAACTCTCGACATCGGTCGTTAACAATACTCCAAACTTCTACTAATTTTTCATTATTCGATATCATAATCATTAAAATGCGGAATAATTAAAACCTTTTACGTTTTTTTTCTTTGTTTTTTCCTGAATCATAACCTTTAATCATTTACATATTTTAGAATCATATTACTTTGTGATTCACTTCATCAGAGTTATAATAAAATAAAACTTACCTCTAAGTTCAATACCCTTTATACATCGGATAAAATTAAATTTATAACTCAATACCAATTTTACAATTCAACATCTGCTAAATTTAATACTTTACCAAATACATCATCCGAAACCTGAATCGTGTTTTAAAGACATAAATTTAAGCTAAAACAGTTAATCTTCATACATTACATCTGAATCATGTCATTCAATCAGCACATACATCTGAATCATGCCATTCAAGCAGCACATAATGTTACCTTATATCTTTAACCTGTAAAAGTGGTTATTTGAAAGAATGAGCTCGACAGCTCAGCAAAATCTAACAATTTGCATCCATCACATAGCACATAGTTAACATGCTCAGCTTATACAATCATAAACATTATAATTCTAAATTATCATACATACTGCATCTCACTTGTCAAGTATAAAGATTGAGTTCCTTACTCAACCAACATAGTCATATATTGACTTTCGCAATTCATGTTACAACATAGGCAATTCAACATGCTCTTTGCAGTATAGACTTCAATAAATCAAACATCAAATTCATATAGCAAATAGGAACTGAAAGACTTGCCTTGCGAGTTGATTATAACTACCGCTACCTGTGCTTCAAAAATCCTACATAGCGTAAGACCACGCATACCAAACATCAGTTATACATTCAAGACATATAATTAGTCATACCATTAAGGTAACTACAATCTACATTCTGTCTAAGCTTGTCTTATCCATTTACATTTAAAACTTGTAAATCTTGCTTCTTTTGGCATATAAAACCTGATTATAGATACATTCTATACTCAACCTCACATAAGTCATGTAATTGCATTTACATTCTAGCTTGCTTTTATTTTCGAAAACTCTTTGTTTTTATTAATTAGAAATTTCTTATTCACTCTTCGCTTGATATAGTCATTCTATACTTGGACATGCTAGACACCATACTTGACACGTATTCTTGCTAATAGAACTTAAATAAACATGTCCCAAAATGATCCTAGTACACCCGCCCACAATTTTAGATGAGAAATAAATTATAATTTCACTCATGATTACAATTAATTTCAGTTCATACTAAATTATTCATATGTGGCTTTATAATATAATGCAATAATTTTTCTTTCCTCGTTATTCATACTGCTTCACAAATATTGAACAATTGTGAAGACTCAAAAGAAGTGATGTTTGAAGGTGATGATTGAGGTGAGATTCTCAAAAAAGGAAAATGATGAGTAGTTGTTAAATAAAAGATTGTTAGGTTAACTCGAAAACTTAGTTTTGATGGGTAGAATGAATAGAAATGGCTATGCCTTAATTTCAAGGAAGAAATTCTTAGAAGAATGGGTGACTGTGACACCCCGAATATTTGTATGGCTAGAAATATAGCCTTAAATGATTTATGTGATAATATTGTATGATTATTCTTAAATAAGGACAACTATTTATGTAAGAATATGTTATGGTATGTGTTAAATGCGATTACGGTTATTTTGTAATAAAACCGAGATTATGAAATAGAACTTACAAGAATTTATTGAGAGAGGGTGGTGTAGAAATTATAAAGCTTATATTAAGGTAATGCATTGAAGATATTCAACGATAAAAGTTTGAAGGAAATTTATCGAAAACCTAGTAAAGAGAGTTTCGATGATTCCGAGGACGGAATCCTTATAAGGAGGGAAGGATGTGATAACCCAGATTTTCAGAAGCTATTAAAATGAGAATTTAATAAATAAAAATTCTTGTTATGTGTCGGGTTGAGTTTATATTGATGTGCGATGTATTTTGGTTATGTGATTTGGTGTGAAAATACTTTAGAAACATATATTTATATATATTCAAAAATGGAAACAAAGTTCAATAGTTAATTAAACTATTGAAGTAAGTAAATAAAATTGTTACGAAAAAGAAAATTTACTAAATATTGTTGTTAATTTAAGTAGGTTGAAAATTATATTTTGAAATAATATAATTTGATTATTATGTTTTGTTGGCAATGATTTTTTTATGAGTTAAATTTCATTATTAATGAGAGTAATTCACTTAGATATAGATATATATATATATATATATATATATATATATATATATATTAGTATAATGAGAAAGCAATGTGTGACATGTAAATGTAATATGTTAATGTAATACGATTGTGAATTTCGTAAATAGCTAAAATATTTATCAAATAAAATAAATATTTTAGTTGGGATATTTATTAAATAATATAAATATTTTTATGGAAATTATTATGAGAATATTTTATTTAAGTATGATGATATTAAATAATTGATGATAAACAATTTTATAATCGGTGTGTATTTTTATTACGCTAATGGAATGGTAATGTTCTAATTTAATTAAATAATTAAATAATTAAATTAGGGGGTGAGTAATTGGCTATGAAAATATGGTGTTGGCCAAATAAAGGGAATACGTTTAGTTAAACTAAAGTGTGACAATGTATTATATAGTAAGAGGTATATTATGAAAATAAATTAGAATGGAGTTTTAAATTAGTTTTGCCAAACGTGGCCCAGACTCTTTATATTCTATAACAGTTGTGGCCTTTGGTTTTCATAACTGAAAGCCACATTAGAATATATATAACTTCCATTGAGCTGAGAAGAGGGGAGAAATTGAGAAATTGAAAGAAGAAATTCTCTGTGAAATTGGAGAGATTCTCTATGAAATCAAAGGAAGAAGGAGAAGATTGATCAAATAATTGATCATCTATTTGGTTTACGAAGGAATCAAAAGGTGATAATCTAACTTTGAGTTTTTAGTTTTTTTTTTCATTTCTTGAGTTTTCTTTGAAAAGTGGATTTTGGTGGATGTTGTTTATATATGTCTATATACATGATTGTAAGAAGTATATAGCGTTGATTAAATTTTGGAAGTATAATGTACGAATTGAAGATTTTGGTTTACAATGTAAAGTTTTTCAAAAACTTAGAATTTATGAATTCAATACTTGGGTTTGATTAAGATTATGTGAATTAGATTAGAAACTTTGTTTCTGATGGTTTAAATCCATAAGAATGCATTTAGAAATCATGTTAGAATAAATTGGGATTAAATTGGATAGATTCGACAAGAACAAAGTTCATTCTGGGCTGAATTCGAAATGGCGCGACCGCGCTGGTCCTCAGTAGTGAAATTATAATTTCTTTCTCATCTAAAATTGTGGGTGGGTGTACTAGGATCATTTAAGCATAAAAGTGAATCTAAAGTCATGACCTAATGAGCTATGCAAGAAATTAAATGCCTGAGCATGATTTCATACGAATTTTCAAAATAAAAATAAAAAGGATTTCGAAAGTAATTCTAAATGAGGATCTACACTAGTTTAGAGATCTTCAAGGCATGTGCTATGATAGTTGTCTGAAGACCGTAGCATAACAATGGGTTGAATGGAGTTGAAATAACTCAGTTCTGGGCTGAAAAGGGAGTAGCGCGGCCGCGCCACTCCTAGGCCAAAATGCAGCGCGACCGCGCCATGCTGCAGAATTTTCAAGAAGTTTTGTTTGCTAAACCAAGTTTTGCGACATGTTTGTTTAAGTTCTATTGGCAAGAATATGTGTCAACTGTGGTGTCTAGCATGTTCAAGTATAGAATGACTATATCAAGCGAAGAGTGAATAAGAAATTTCTAATTAATAAAAACAAAGAGTTTTCGAAAATAAAAGTAAGCTAGAATGTAAATGCAATTACATGACTTATGTGAGGTTGAGTATAGAATGAATGTATAATCAGGTTTTATATGCCAAAAGAAGCAAGATTTACAAGTTTTAAATGTAAACGGATAAGACAAACTTAGAAAGAATGTAGATTGTAGTTACCTTAATGGTATGACTAATTATATGTCTTGAATGTATAACTGATGTTTGGTATGTGTGGTCTTACGCTATGTAGGATTTTTGAAGCACAGGTAGTGGTAGTTATAATCAACTCGCAAGGCAAGTCTTTCAGTTACTATTTGCTATATGAATTTGATGTTTGATTTATTGAAGTCTATACTGCAAAGAGCATGTTAAATTGCCTATGTTGTAACATGAATTGCAAAAGTCAATATATGACTATGCTGGTTAAGTAAGAAACTCAATCTTTATACTTGACAAGTGAGATGCAGTATGTATGATAATTTAGAATGATAATGTTTATGATTGTATAAGCTGAGCATGTTAACTATGTGCTATGTGATGCATTCAAATTGTTAGATTTTGCTGAGCTGTCGAGCTCATTCTTGCAAATAACCACTTTTGCAGGTTAAAGATTCAAGGTAACGTTATGTGCTGCTTGAATGGCATGATTCAGATGTAATGCATGAAGATTAACTGTTTTAGCTTAAATTTATGTTTTTAAAACACAATTTAGGTTCTAGATGATGTATTTGGTAAAGTATTAAATTTAGCAGATGTTGAATTGTAAAATTGGTATTGAGTTGTAAATTTAATTTTATCCGATGTATAAAGGGTATTGAACTTAGAAGTAAGTTTTATTTTATTATAATTCTGATGAAGTGAATCACAAAGTACCCTAATTTAATTATTTAATTAAATTAGAACATTACCATTCCATTAGGGTAATAAAAATACGCACCGATTATAAAATTATTTATCATCAATTATTTAATATCATCATACTTAAATAAATTATTTTCATAATAATTTCCATCAAAATATTTATATTATTTAATAAATATCACAACTAAAATATTTATTTTATTTGATAAATATTTTAGCTATTTACGAAATTCATAATCGTAATACATTAACATGTTATATTTACATGTCACACATTGCTTTCTCATTATATTAAAACGAATATATATATATATATATATATATATATATATATATATATATATATATATCTTCATCTAAGTGAATTACTCTCATTAATAATGAAATTTAATTCATAAAAATATCATTGCGAAAATTCTGATGACTAGGTTGACGGTAAAATTATACATAAATATATATAATATATACATTATATATTATATATTGTAAACCACAATATTCAATTCTTACATTATACTTCCAAAATTTAATCAACGCTATATACTTCTTACAATCATGTATATAGACATTTACAAACAACATCCACCAAAATTCACTTTTCAAAGAAAACTCAAGAAATAAAAAAAACTAAAAACTCAAAGTTAGATTATCACCTTTTGATTCCTTCGTGATCACCTTTTGATTGCTTCGTAAACCAAATTGATGATCAATTACTTGATCAATCTTCTCCTTCTTCCTTTGATTTCACAGAGAATCTCTTTGATTTCACAGAGAATTTCTTCTCTCAATTTCTTAATTTCTCCCCTCTTCTCAGCTTAATGGAAGTTACATATATTCTAATGTGGCTTTCAGTTATGAAAACCAAAGGCCTCAACTGTTATAGAATATAAAGAGTCTAGGCCACGTTTGGCAAAACCAATTTAAAACTCCATTCTAATTTATTTTCATAATATACCTCTTACTATATGATACATTGTCACACTTTAGTTTAATTAAACGTATTCCCTTTATTTGGCCAACTCCATATTTTCATAGGCAATTACTCACCCCCTAATTTAATTATTTAATTAAATTAGAACATTGTCATTCCATTAGCGTAATAAAAATACGCACCGATTATAAAATTGTTTATCATCAATTATTTAATATCATCATACTTAAATAAATTATTTTCATAATAATTTCCATCAAAATATTTATATTATTTAATAAATATCTCTTAAATGATTTATGTGATAATATTGTATTATTATTCTTAAATAAGGATAACTATTTATGTAAGAATGTGTTATGGTATGTGTTAAATGTGATTACGATTATTTTGTAATAAAACCGAGATTATGAAATAGAACCTACAAGAATTTATTGAGAGAATGGGTGGTGTAGAAATTATAAAGCTTATATTAAGGTAATGCATTGAAGATATTCAATGATAAAATTTTGAAGGAAATTTATCCAAAACCGAGTAAGGAGAGTTTCGGTGATTCTGAGGACGGAATCCTTATAGGGGAAGAAGGATGTGAGAACCCGGATTTTCAGAAGCTATTAAAATGAGAATTTAATAAATAAAAATTCTTGTTAGGTGTCGGGTTGAGTTTATATTGATGTGCGATGTATTTTGGTTATGTGATTTGGTGTGAACATACTTTAGAAACATATATTTATATATATTCAGAAATGGAAACAAAGTTCAGTAGTTAATTAAACTATTGAAGTAAGTAAATGAAATTATTACGAAAAAGAAAATTTACTAAATATTGTTGTTAATTTAATTAGGTTGAAAATTATATTTTGAAATAATATAATTTGATTATTATGTTTTGTTGGCAATGATATTTTTATGAATTAAATTTCATTATTAATGAGAGTAATTCACTTAGCTGAAGATATATATATATATATATATATATATATATATATATATATATGTGTGTGTGTGTGTGTGTGTGTGTGTGTGTGTGTGTGTGTGTGTGTTAATATAATGAGAAAGCAATGTGTGACATGTAAATGTAACATGTTAATGTAATACATGACATGTAAATAAATATTTTAGTTGGGATATTTACATTTTACGATTTTAGCAGATCACTTCGTGATCTCATTCTATCATCGACTCTTCTTACGATTCTTTCTTATCTTATGATCGTCTCATAACGAGGTAAACTCACGAGGAGTTATGGATGATGTAATACGAGGAATTCGTATCAAGCACACGTTATGAGTTCAGGAACTTACCACAATCATATGGGTCTAGGAACTTATCCTAGTCAGACCAAAATCGTCGATTCGCTGAGGGGTTCCACCATACGATTATGAGTCACGAACTTACCATACGTATGAGTTTAAAGAACTCGCACCGAATCCTAATATTCTCTAACTATCAAATATAAATATGAGAAAAAATCACCTTCTTGTCATACGTATAGTGATAGCGCGATACTAACATTACAATGAATTGTCAATATAGGAGGCAAACCTATATTATGATAAGCTGAAGACTAGATCCGATAAATGTAGATTCGTGGGATACCCTAAAGAAACATCATGGTATTATTTCTATCATCCTACTGATCAAAAGGTGTTTGTTGTGAAACACGCTGCCTTCCTGGAAAAGGAGTTTATCCTTGAAGGGTCAGTGGGAGTAAGATATATCTTGAAGAAGTTCAAGAACCACAAAATACTACGGATCAAAGTCAGGTACCTGACCAAGTAGAAGAACCTACTATACCACTACCTATTCGTAAATCTAGAAGAGTACCGAAGATACCTGATAGGTATGGATTCATCATAAAGGATGATGATGAGGTACGCATCATAGATGATGATGATCCGTAGACTTACGAAGAGGCTATGAGTAGTGAAGACTCAGAGAAATGGCTAGAAGCCATGAAATCCGAGTATGGACTTTAGTTTCACCACCTGAGGGCATTAAGCCTATTGGGTGTAAATGGGTCTTGAAGAGAAAGACTGGAGCAGATGGCAAGGTAGAGACCTATAAGGCCCGACTGGTTGCAAAAGGTTTCAAACAAAGACAAAGAGTTGACTATGATGAAACCTTCTCAATAGTAGCTATGCTCAAGTCCATTCGGATTTTGCTTGCAATTGCAGCTTATTATGACTACGAGATCTGGCAAATGGACGTGAAAACGGCCTTCCTCAATGGAGAGCTTGAGGAGAATGTATATATGATACAGCCAGAAGGTTTTGTTTCAATGGTTGGAACAAACCAAGTCTGTAAGCTACAACGATCCATTTATGGATTGAAGCAAGTTTCTCGAAGATGGAACATCCGTTTTGATGAGATAATCAAAAGGTTTGATTTTATCAAAAATAAGGATGAACCTTGTGTGTACAAGAAGGTTAGTGGGAGCGTTGTTTCATTCCTTGTATTATATGTTGATGATATATTACTGATAGGGAATGATGTTCCTATGCTACAGTCGATCAAAATTTGGTTATCTAACCACTTCTCTATAAAGGACTTGGGTGAGGCATCCTATATTTTGGGGATAAAGATTTATAGAGATAGATCTAAAAGGATGCTTGACTTGACCCAAGGAAAGTACATTGACTCGATGCTAAAAAGGTTTAGCATGGAAGATTCCAAGAGAGGTCTCATGCCGATGAGCCATGGAATACATCTCTCCAAGAAACAGACCCCAACGACATCTGAGGAGAGAGACCGAATGAGTAAGATTCCTTATGCTTCAGCAATAGGATCTATCATGTACGGTATGATATGTACTAGACCAGATGTCGCTCATGCACTTAGTGTAACAAGCAAATATCAGTCGAATCCAGGAGAAGAGCACTGGAAGGCAGTGAAAAACATCCTAAAGTACTTGAGAAGAACTAAGGATGTATTCCTTGTCTACGATGGGTCTGAATTAAAACTAGATGGATATACAGACTCAAGTTTTCAAACAGACCAAGATGACAGTAAATCCGTTTCAGGGTATGTGTTTACCTTAAACGGTGGCGCAGTGAGTTGGAAAAGTTCCAAGTAGCAAACAGTTGATGATTCAGTGACAAAAGAAGAGTACATAGCTGCAAGTGAAGCTACAAAGGAAGCTGTTTGGATGAAGAAGTTCATAACTGAACTTGGAGTGGTTCCTAACATTAGAGGAATTGTACCTTTATTCTGTGACAACACCGGAGCTGTTGCGCATGCTAAGGAACCCAGGTCTCCTCAGAAATCCAAACACGTGTTGCGGCAGTTTCACTTGATTAGAGAGATCATTGAAAGAGGAGATGTCACCCTGGAGCGTGTGGACTCTCAAGACAACATTGCAGATCCATTTACTAAAGCTTTAACACAACAACAGTTTGATCGTTACTTATAGAAGATGGGTATTAGATACCATGGCGATTGGCTTTAGTGCAAGTGGGAGATTGAAAGTAGTATGCACACAAGTCAATCATATTTGATATGATGTAGCATATACTTTGTAATCTTATTCATTTATTAATAAAAAAATTGATTTTCTTAAAAGGAATTTTATATTATCTACATAGTGCTATTATATTAAATCTGATAAACCTATAGTTTTGAGCAATGCTTTTAGAATCATGATGGTGATCATGCTAATGAGATCTAAATTCTAGATAGCTCACAAACTAAAATCATTCCTAATCATTGGATTACTAAAAAGGGGATTAGTGAATCCGGATAGATTAGTACATACGTTGCTTGCTCTTAGGAAGAGGATGGTTGATCTCATAATCATTTGTGTGGAGATACTAAAGCAAGTATGTAGGTTCTTATTGGAGAATAAGTTCACTGAACGTGGCTCGCTAAGGAATACCTAATGGAGTTTTACTCGGCTGTCAACAGGAATTTCTCTAGTGATAGTAGTACAAGTGATCCTTGGACTTGAGATCATCATAGTATTTTGTGTATAATTAGTTATACTTTGACATGTCCCTTAAGACCTTTAGGGTATATCAAAGGGTATGATTATTTATAATAAGTTGTACATGAAGATAGGTGAATGATCAACAAAGAATCTACCACGTCTAGTAAAAGATGTGAATGTCCTATGTGATTCGATAAATGACAACTCAATAGTCCTTGGCCAAGGCAGAATAAAATTAGAAAGGAGTTTCTAATTTGTATTATTTAGAGTTGTGCATTTGGGAATCGAAATACATATAATTAAATAAAATAAGACTTGACAGTAAATCCATGTCTTATATTTAATTGGGACATTATATGGTAGAACGATTGAATTGTACGGTAACTATGCACTGAAAGGTTCTTTTGTGATTAATGTTGAAATCTATATTATCTGGAAAGTCGTTGATCACTAAGGGGGTTTACCCTTATTGTAGAATAAATATTTTTTATTTAAATGAATTAAATAGTTAAATTTATTTATTTAAATATAATTAGAATTATTCTAATTGATTTATTCACAACCGGTTTAATATGGAGAACCTAAAGGGTCACACCGCAAAAGGAAAATATTTATTTAAGAAGTAAATGGCATAATTGTAATAATAAGTTAGGTGTATTTAATTTACTCTATGGAGATAGAATAAATTAAATAACTTAATATTTATTATTTAATATTTTGAAAAATATTGAATATAAATTAATAAGAGGATTCTTGTTATTATTATTATTATTACTATTACTATTATTTAACTCATAATATGGATTATAAATTAATTAATAGAAGTACTCTCTCATGAATTCCTAATTGGATTAGGAGCATAATTAATTAAAGGAGTTTAATTATAATAATAACCCTAATCCTAAATAATTTAGGGAAGGGTTATTCCTACATCTATAAATAAGAGGAGTCTTATCATAGATTGGAGTTACACACACTTGCATTAGATTGTGGAGAGTACTTGCAATTTTTATAGAGATAGAAACTAGGGTTTTGCTAATACCCAACTTTTTGAAGACCTATTCTTCCTTGGTGGATCACCTCTAGAGGCCAAACACTTAGGTGGATAACGTTGATCAAAGGAATGAATCTCATCGGTGGAATTCGAGAAGAACGCGAAGGACTAGGAGTTGAACTTGTTCCCGAGGAAGCTTTGATCTATGAGGGTATAATTCTTATTCTCTTTCTCTTTCGTTTAATTGATAATTGAACACAAGGATAGATCATGGTGATGGTTTGTATTAAAATTTTAAAATCCGTTTTATCACGCTTCCGCCCTATTTGTGTAATTAGATTGCATGCTTGCATAATATACAAACCTAACAGTGGAAGAGGAAAGCAATTTGCTACCATTGCAATAAGCCGGGACACTGGAAGAGGAACTGCAAGGAGTATCTTGCGGACCAAAAGAAGCTTGGAGAAGCTTCGACTTCCGATCTAGGTTTGTTCATGATTGAAATTAATTTTTCTGAAAGTCAAAATTCTACTTGGGTACTGGCTGTAATAATATGCATGGACTAAGCAGAAGTAGAAAGCTAAACAAGGATGAAGTTATCCTACGAGTCGAAAATGGAGCAAAGGTTGCTGCATTAGCTGTAAGAACTTATTGTTTAACACTGCCTTCGGGCAAGTTCATTAGTTTAAATAATTGTTATTATGTTCCAACACTCATTAGAAACATTATTTCAATTTCTGTATTAGATATGGATGGTTTTAATATTATAATAAACAACAGTTGTTCTATTTATAATAAAAATGTTTTATATGGTATTAGCAATCTACTGAATGGACTTTACATATTTGAGTTGCATGAAAATATACTTCAAATTGAACAAACTAAGAAAAGAAAAAGAGATGATGTTAATTATACCTTTTTGTGGCATTGTAGACTCGGTCATATCAATGAAACAAGATTAACCAAGTTGCATAAAGATGGGCTCTTAGAACTATCTGATTACGAATCATATCTAACTTGTGAATTTTGTCTCATGGGTAAGATGACTAAATCTCCTTTTAGTGAAAAAGGAGAAAGAGTTACAGAGTTGTTAGCGTTGGTACACACAGACGTATCACGTATGTGGACATATGACAACGAATGCACGAGGAGGGTATTCTTATTTTATTAGTTTCACTGATGATCATTCTAGATTTGGATATGTGTATTTAATGAAATACAAATTTGAATCGTTTGAAAAGTTCAAGGAATTCAGAAGTGAAGTAGAGAAGCAAACTAGTAAGAGTATTAAGATTCTTCGATCGGATCGAGGAGGGGAATACTTAGCCAATGAGTTTCTCAATTGTCTCAAAGAAAATGGTATAATCTCACAATGGACTCCACCAGGGACGCCACGGTTGAATGGTGTATCTGAAAGGAGAAATCGAAGATTGTTGGACATGGTTCGTTCGCACTTATGTTAATGATAATTATACATCCAACGTGATGTAAAGATAAGATTTAAGACTTAACTAAATGTTCAGTATCAATCGAAGGTAGATATAAAGGGTTATCTAATTAACCTTAATCAATTATATGGAATAAGAGGCTCTCAATACAGAGTCAAGTCAAGCTTTAAACATTTAACCGACTGTTAAGTGTCGACTAAAATAGAATGTGACGAGACGTGAAAGAAAGTGTAACACAATTATGTTGTATAGATAATAATAAGTCCTAAAAATCTTTACACACTGGAACAACTGTTAAGTGTCAGTTAAAGAAAAAGATTAAAGAATATAGAGTATAGTTAACATAAACAATGGTTAAAAATTATTATGTGGCTGATTATTGTGTCCTTGTACACTTAAATTTGTGTAGGATACTGGAAGGACGAGCTACCATAGCTTTGCGTGGAGTGCTTTAAGGCAAGTTTTTCAGTAACTTGCCCCTATGTGTTAATATGTATAGATTTATGCATAAGACAATAACTGAGAACTATTGTTCTGTGTAACCAAGTTGATTTTTGATTGCTATATGATGCGAATATGCTATGTGAAGCATGAAAAGTGTATGCATATTGAATTGCACATCATGAAGGTATGAAACCTAGATAGAAACATTGCATGAGATTTATTATGTATGCATGAAAATCAGGTATGTATGCTATGTGAAGTATGAAAGGTGTAGAGTGTTAGACTTGTTAAGCCGTAGTGCTCAATCTTGCAAATAATTTTGCAGATAAACACGGAATTAGTAGATGGACAACATAATGACGAGTTAAACACAGTGCGATTATAAGGCTCGTTGTTTTATTAAATGGCTCGGGGCTGGCGTCATGGGTTGTTATAATGATTAAGCAAGTTATATAAGATTTTATATATATACCCTTTGAGTAGAGGTTGAATTTATGTATTCATTTAATTATGACTTGTAACTTTATAAAGACCTTGTAAAGGTAAGAGATGGTTACAAATTCTGGAACCGGAAGAAGTTTTATTAACTAAATTCTAATATCTATATTGATATTTATTGTATGAATATGGAGATTAAAGATGAATCATAATTTAGATTCAATGTATGTAAGTTATTTGTGTAAACCTTTTGTGAATCTAAAGGTAAATATGTATTAAAGTAAAGGTTATAGACCTTGGGATATGTAGCAGAGATTATTGTATAAACAATTTATGTTTATATCTTCTGCAATAGTTGTAAATATGATGTATCGTGACACACCAGGTCCGGGGTTCAAGGGACCCGGGTTTGGGGGCATCACAGGTTGGTAGCAGGTGAAGTGGCGTAGCCGCGCTGGTCCTCATAAGTGAAATTATAATTTCTTTCTCATCTAAAATTGTGGGCGAGTGTACTAGGATCATTTAAGCATAAAAGTGAATCTAAAGTCATGACCTAATGAGCTATGTAAGAAATGAATTGCCTGAGCATGATTTCATATGAATTTTCAGAATAAAAATAAAAAGGATTTCGAAAGTAATTCTAAATGAGGATCTACACTAGTTTAGAGATCTTCAAGGCATGTGCTATGATAGTTGTCTGAAGACCCTAGCATAATAATGGGTTGAATGGAGTTGAAATAACTCAGTTCTGGGCTGAAAAGGGAGTAGCGCGGCCGCGCCACTCCTAGGCCAAAATGCAGCGCGACCGCGCCATTCTGCAGAATTTCTAAGAAGTTTTATTTGCTAAACCAAGTTTTGGTACATGTTTATTTAAGTTCTATTAGCAAGAGTACGTGTCAAGTATGGTGTCCTTACTCAACCAGCATTGTTATATATTCACTTTCGCAATTCATGTTACAACATAGGCAATTCTTAGTCCCTGGTTAAGAGATTGAGTTCCTTACTCAACCAACATAGTCATATATTGACTTTCGCAATTCATGTTACAACATAGGCAATTTAACATGCTCTTTGCAGTATAGACTTCAATAAATTAAGCATCAAATTCATATAGCAAATAGGAACTGAAAGACTTGCCTTGCGAGTTGATTATAACTACCGCTACCTGTGCTTCAAATATCCTACATAGCGTAAGACCACGCATACCAAACATCAGTTATACATTCAAGACATATAATTAGTCATACCATTAAGGTAACTACAATCTACATTTTTTCTAAGCTTGTCTTATCCGTTTACATTTAAACCTTGTAAATCTTGCTTCTTTTGGCATATAAAACCTGATTATAGATACATTCTATACTCAACCTCACATAAGTCATGTAATTGCATTTACATTCTAGCTTGCTTTTATTTTCGAAAACTCTTTGTTTTTATTAATTAGAAATTTCTTATTCACTCTTCGCTTGATATAGTCATTCTATACTTGGACATGCTAGACACCATACTTGACACATATTCTTGCTAATAGAACTTAAATAAACATGTCCCAAAACTTGGTTTAGCAAACAAAACTTCTTGGAAATTCTGCAGCATGGCGCGTTCGCGCTGCTTTTTGGCCTAGGAGTGGTGCGGCTGAGTTTCTCCCTTTTCAACCCAGAACTGAGTTATTTCAACTCCATTCAACCCATTGTTATGCTAGGGTCTTCAGACAACTATCATAGCACATGCCTTTAAGATCTCTAAACTAGTGTAGATCTTCATTTAGAATTACTTTCGAAATCCTTTTTATTTTTATTTTGAAAATTCGTATGAAATCATGCTTAGGCAATTCATTTCTTGCATAGCTCATTAGGTCATGACTTTAGATTCACTTTTATGCGTAAATGATCCTAGTACACCCGCCCACAATTTTAAATGAGAAAGAAATTATAATTTCACTTCTGAGGACCAGCGCGGCCGCGCTGGTTTTGACCTGTGAAGTGGCGCGACCGCGCCACTTCGAATTCAGCCCATAATGAACTCTGTTCTTGCCGAATCCATCTAATTCAATCCAAATTTATTCTAACATGATTTCTAAATGTATTCTTATGAATTTAAACCATCAGAAACAAAATTTCTAATCCAATTCACATTATCTTAATCAAACCCAAGTATTGAATTCATAAATTCTAAGTTTTTGAAAAACTTTACATTGTAAACCAAAATCTTCAATTCGTAAATTATACTTCCAAAATTTAATCAACGCTATATACTTCTTACAATCATGTATATAGACATATATAAACAACATCCACCAAAATCCACTTTTCAAAGAAAACTCAAGAAATAAAAAAAAAACTAAAAACTCAAAGTTAGATTATCACCTTTTGATTCCTTCGTAAACCAAATAGATGATCAATTATTTGATCAATCTTCTCCTTCTTCCTTTGATTTCACAGAGAATCTCTCCGATTTCACAGAGAATTTCTTCTTTCAATTTCTCAATTTCTCCCCTCTTCTCAGCTCAATGGAAGTTACATATATTCTAATGTGGCTTTCAGTTATGAAAACCAAAGGCCTCAACTGTTATAGAATATAAGGAGTCTAGGCCACGTTTGGCAAAACTAATTTAAAACTTCATTCTAATTTATTTTCATAATATACCTCTTACTATATGATACATTGTCACACTTTAGTTTAATTAATCGTATTCCCTTTATTTGGGCAACACCATATTTTCATAGCCAATTACTCACCCCCTAATTTAATTATTTAATTAAATTAGAACATTACCATTCCATTAGCGTAATAAAAATACGCACCCATTATAAAATTATTTACATCAATTATTTAATATCATCATACTTAAATAAATTATTCTAATAATAATTTCCATCAAAATATTTATATTATTTAATAAATATCCCAACTAAAATATTTATTTTATTTGATAAATATTTTAGCTAGTTACGAAATTCACAATCGTATTACATTAACATGTTACATTTACATGTCACACATTGCTTTCTCATTATATCAAAACAAATATATATATATATATATATATATATATATATATATATATATATCTTCATCTAAGTGAATTACTCTCATTAATAATGAAATTTAATTCATAAAAATATCATTGCCAACAAAACATAATAATCAAATTATATTATTTTCACCCTAATTAAATTAACAACAATATTTAGTAAATTTCCTTTTTCGTAACAATTTCAATTACTTACTTCAATAGTTTAATTAACTATTGAACTTCGTTTCCATTTCTCAATATATATAAATATATGTTTCCAAAGTATGTTCACGCCAAATCACATAATCAAAATATATCGCACATCAATATAAACTCAACTCGACACATAAGAAGAATTTTTATTTATTAAATTCTCATTTTAATAGCTTCTGAAAATCTGGGTTGTCACATCCTTCCTTCCTTATAAGGATTCCGTCCTCGGAATCACCGAAACTCTCCTTACTCGGTTGTCGATAAATTTTCTTCAAAATTTTATCGTTGAATATCTTCAATGTATTACCTTAATATAAGCTTTATAATTTCTACACCACCCATTCTCTCAATAAAATCTTGTAGGTTCTATTTCATAATCTCGGTTTTATTACAAAATAACCATAATCGCATTCAACACATACCATAACACATTCTTACATAAATAGTTATCCTTATTTAACAATAGTCATACAATATTATCACATAAATCATTTAAGGCTATATTTCTAGCCATACAAATATTTGGGGTGTCACATTCACCCCTCCTTCTAAGAATTTCGTCCTCGAAATTAAGGCATAACCATCTCTATTCATTCTACCCATCAAAACTAAGTTTTCGAGTTAACCTAACAATCTTTTCTATAACAACTACTCATCATTTTCCTCCTTTGAGAATCTCACCTCAATCATCACCTTCAAACATCATTTCTTTTGAATCTTCACAATTGTTCAATATTTGTGAAGCAGTATGAATAACGAGGAAAGAAAACGTTGCCATCATGCTGAGAGGACATAAAGACTTTGAACAGTTTTGAAAACCATCAGAATATCCGTCAATCACAAAGACTGAAAAAACATTCTCTGCAAGTACTTTAGGTGATCAACCTATCATACTCTTTGTCGTGCACAACATTTAAATTTTTGACGCATAAGCGTAAATTGGGACTATATACCCGGCATCGGTTGTTCATCCTTAGTCTTAACATCGGAGTCCGCACCAAGAAACAAAATTTGGATTGGAAGTTTTTTTTTTATTATTCATCATCTCTCATCAAAGGTGTCTAGCCGAAACAAATAACATAGACTTTCTTCAAAAATTCGGACATCAATCAAAACATTTAGCCAATTCAATTGGCACACTTTTCATAATTTAAAGAAAACCAAAAATCGTTTTACGATTTTGTCATTCTACATCATAGCATAGTGGGTTGACGATCTTATAATCACATCCGGCACTAGGTTCGATTGTATGGATGACTCCATCGTTAATTAATTCTACACCATATTTCATGATGCAAATGATTGCATAAAATACATTTACTTTTATTAAATCATTTTTGTCTAAGCCGAAACGAATGACTTTGACATATGAATAAACAGAACTTACTAACGGTAATGACCCCAATAATACGGGTTCCTTAGCTCACCATAACAAATGAGTTCAAGAATACTTCAAGAACTCATCATCATACCATGGGCCCAAAACGAGCTAACCATCGTAATCACTATGGGCCTAAGAACTTCCATAGATTTTGATGCAAAAATCAATTTTGTCTAGCTGAGACAAATAGCATAGACATATCAACAACAACACTAAAAAAAATTAACGGTTCAACAATTGAACCAATCATTTCAAAGGCACACATAAGTGCGAATACAAGCACGATTTTAGAATCTAGCATAGTTAGAAGATTTAAAATACCTATACCTTCACCATCATCTTCAATTTCTCTAATGATTCATTGCTTATTAATTCTATCTATTTCTATCATCCTTAAAGCTTACTATACTAAAAATCATCAATTCTTCATCCACAACCTCTCTATATTCCAGTATAGTTCATCAAACTTACCACATACTATGAGTTCAGGAACTTACCACAATCATATGGGTCTAGGAACTTATCCTAGTCAGACCAAAATCGTCCATTCGCTGAGGGTTCCACTATACGATTATGAGTCACGAACTTACTGTGACAACCCAAATTTTCGAGAAATATCGCTAGAGTACTATTTATTGGATTAAATAAACAGTTGAAGGATATTATTATTGAACGAGTTATTTGGCGTAAGGCACTAACCCAAAATATGGGAGAGATATATGTGCAATGATGTATATGATTATGGGGAGTTAATCGTGAAGAGCAGCGATCGCGGATCGTGAATACCCTTGTAATTTGGGTTTATTAATATTATTAAATGGATTAAATATTATTTTTTTTGTGACATGTTTAAGGGTTATTTTATAACCTCGGTGATGTCAATGTATGAATTTTTATGCATTATTGAACCGTAGGAGTGAGTAATTGATTTCGCGAAGAATAGCAAAATCACTATTTGTGGGGCACGTTTCCCGAGACACTATTCACGCCACAAGATTTTTGTGTCTTTTTTGATTTTAATAAATTTCATTAATACGTGCGTGCGAATGAATAATTTTTCCAAGTGTCGGAAATTTTATTTGAGCTGATACGTGGTTTTATCCGTATCCGAAATGTATTATATGGGTGACCCGAATAAATGGACAAATTCATAATAATTATTTTAATGCATCCCAATAATTTATAGGAGTACCCATTTTAATTTTGGGTGGAGTTATTTACCAGTCTTGGTACAAAAGTGGGAGTATTCGGGTATATTTTTGAGTATTTGGGAATTTATTTTTGCTTGTTACTCCAAGTGGGAACCAACTAAACCTTTTAGACCAATGAGAATTGAGGAGCTAAGGTGTGGTCGGGTGGGGAGGGTTTGGTGCTAGACCAAATGTATTGAGCAACCAAGTGTTCCCCCTTCATTCTCCCGAAGCAACCCTTTCACTCTCCCAAAACCATCAGCCATCCTCCTCTCCCATTCCAAGTTGGTTCTGCAGTAGAGAGTAGGGAGTAGAGAGAGAGAGAGAGAAAAGAAGAAAAATTTGAAGAAGATGAAGAAGAAAACGTACGGGTGAAAGTGAAGAAGAAGTGAAGAGTAGAGGAAGCTAGAGGAAGAAGAAGAGTCACCAATAGACTCAATATCATCTAGGAGGATCATTCAAGAGGTAAAATCCTAACCTCAAACTCCTTTCCTCCATTGTTGAGTTTTAGAGGTTTTAAAGCTTTCTTGATGGGTTTTGATTTTATGGAAATTTCTGGTTGTTGTTGTTGTTTGTGGTTGTTTCTATGTGTTGTTAAGAGACTATATAAGCTATTAATAACATTAAAGTGGAACAAAAATGAAGAAAATCCGTACCCTTGCTTAATGGAGGATGAACTTTGACAAAAATAGAACCTTGGACCTACAGACTATTTTAGACAATCTGTAGCTCAGATTCTGTGTTGTTTTAATTTGTTTGATGTTATTGAAGTGTAGTTCCATGGGTTACGAAGTTAACCAAGTTAGAATGAAGTAAAAAGATGTTAAAACGAAGATTTGGTGATGATTTTGGTGAAGAACAACAAGAACACAAAAATATAACATGAGTTAGTACTTTGGCCTAATATTTGGCCATGTTAATGTTAATGAGTAGCTCTAAATTTTTGATATGTTGTAGCCCATGAGTTAGGAGTCCATAGAGTCCGAAATAGACCAATTTAAACGTGTATATAAAGAGATATAAAGATCGGAGCGGGGAAGGGTCAGATTTTCGCGACTGCAGAATCTGCAGATTGATGGCCTGTATGAATGGCGCAGCTGTGCTGTTCATAAGGCCAAATTGGGCGCAGCTGCGCCGAACACGTGTCAGGCGCAGACGTGCCCGAGTGGACTGTTTTGACCCCCTTTAGCAAAATAGGCATAACTTTCTCATCCGAACTCGGATTGAGATGATTCAAGATGATTCGGAAAGAGGAAGAGTAGACCTACAACTTTAGTTATTTAAGGTTTTCGATTTGAGGTCTGTATCATGGCCTAAATTAGCCATTTATAGGACTGATGCGTAATTGGGGTCAATCGGAGGGCGTCGGGCACGCGCATTATCTCACGTAATACCCCCGACCCTGTAAAGTGATGTTCTAACTTTCATAACATGATTATTATGAGTTATAATGATATTTATCATTAACCAATAAGTATTAGATAAATCGAATGAGCGTGCTAAGCGTACGCAATCGCGTGTCGCTTGGGCATTCGGGTAGGCACGATAGGCGTACGAACGTACAAGCGTCGTAACGTCGTAACAAGTGTGTATAACCTTGTTTAATATTTTGTTTCTAATAATAATGAAACATGATAGAGTGTTATAACCCAATGTATGATCATGCTAAGCACATGCAAAAGAGGCGAATTAGGCGAGTTGCGTGTAAACGCCGAAACGCCGCGTAAAGTGCTAATGAACTTAAATAGTGTTTCGATTTAAACAAAATGAACATTATAAGATATAGAGTAGGATTATAATATAAACCATTATATGAAGCCTTTTTAGTGGCTAATTGTTATTTTATTGTTAAATAAATTGTGTAGGATATTTAAAGGACGAGCCATCATAATTTGGCAAGGAACGCTTAAGGCAAGTTCTTTCAGTAACTTGTTGACTTGTTTAAATGTATTGATATACATGACTTGATTACTAAATCTTCCGCTATTATGTGGATTATATGGGAGCATGATTAAAGTGTTTAAAATGCGCAATTATGTGATTGTATTATTCTATGTGGAACTTGAATTACTGTAAATATACAACGTGAGATGCATGAGGTATGCTATGAGATTCATGATGCATATATATAGATGAATTACATAAGATTTATAATGCATGAGTAACATGCATAGTATGAGAATCATGATGCGTGGATAAATGCAAACTTATGTGTTACGTGAAGCATGAAATGTGAAAACTGTTAGTTCTTGCTGAGCCGTCGTGCTCATTCTTGCAAAAATAAAACTTTTGCAGATTTATGATGCAATGCAATTATCTTGATATCGTGATGATAAGGAATAGAGGCACAGGGATACAGGAAGGTTGTTAAATGTCCCCTTATTGCAATTATTTAGCTGTGATGATGGTATATGATGTACATGATTTTGACTATGTAAACTTTGAGTTAAAAATGAAGGTTATCTTCTATAATAGTAAGATGTGATTAAGTTAGTTACTTGTTATAGTAAACTACAAGGATGACAATGATGTACAAAGGACATTTGCATAACGGATTTATACTTGTTGAACAACTTTGTGAATATTCAGAGATTGAATAAAGTCAGGATCTGAACCTTGCGTTCACATAGGAGATTTTTGTAAATGATCAATGGTATTTATTCAACCTTGATCATAAGTGTTTGAGTTAAATGTCACGAAACCTGAGATTGAGAAGAGTTTGAGGTAATAATTGTGAAGGCTTGTATTGATGTGGACTGTTATATATACAACAGGAGTAGTATTAAATTGGTAATGATCATTAAATGATGTTTTAGTTATGGTTCCGAGGCTTGGGACGACAATATTTATATTATATTAATGTAAATATGTTATTATTCCGCATTAAGTTATTGTTAGATTGTTATATGTGTGGCACAATGATACACCGAATTCGTGGATAAGGTAACTCGGATTTGGAGGCGTCAAAGGTTGGTATCAGAGCTGATAGGTTATAAACCTTAGGTAAGAGTACCTTAGGCTATAACTGTAGTGAAGGAAGATGATAATGATGAAGATAGTGAAGGAATAAAACTCAAATCGAGTTTAATTGATAGTAAATGAATTTAGAAAATTCATAGTAAGAGTTGAGATATATATAAGACGATTCAAAGAAGAATCTTGATGCGTTATAAAAGATCAGAATTAGGTGTTACCTGACTCCAATGATAAAGATGATAAATGTTGATAAATAGACGAGGTTTATAAGACTAAAATGTAATAAAATCATATATTATGATTAGAGAGAAGAGTATAGAAGATCGTAGGATGAAACGATCGTAGAATAAGGAAGATCGTAATGTAAAACGATTGTAGAGTAAGATCGCGAAGTGATTGGATTAAGTCATAGAATGGCAGATGATCAATTGAATGATTAAAATTTTTAGCTCAATGTTATAGATAGATGGTACTATGAGATAGTACGAGTAAAACTCGGAAAGAGTTATGGATGATGAAACACGAATTAAATTCGTGTTAAGTGACGAGTAAGCTAGGATTGGGGGTGATTTCAATTGAGGACTCATATTAGTGGCTGAGTTGTACAATTCCTTGTTTGGGCGGAGAATTCGTGCTTGGTTTGAGAACCACTTAGCTTCCTATATCGGTATAGTGGTTAAGTTAAATAATTCCTTGTATGGGATGGGAATTTGTGCTTGGTGCAACAACCGCTTAGCTTCCTATATTGATTAGTGGCCGAGTTGATCGATTCCTTGTATGGGCAGGGGATTGTGATGGGTTCGACAATCACTTAGCTTCCTATATTGATAATCGTTGGAACCTAGTATCGCGCTATCATTATACGTATGATGAGAAGGTGATTCTTTTCTTATATCTATATTTGATGGTTAGAGAATAATAAGATTAGGTGCGAGTTCTTGGAAACTCATATTTATGGTAAGTTCGTGACTCCTAATCATATGGTATGTTTTGAGCCCCTCAGCGTATGGACAGTCCTTGATTTGTTCTTGGACTACGTATTGCTAGGACAAATTCCTAAACTCATATTATTGTGGCAAGTTCCTAAACTCATAATGTGTGGTAAGTTAATGAACTGTATTGGGTTATAGAATAGTTGTGGAGCGAGAATTGTGAATTCTCAAAATGATGAGCATTGGTGATGATAGAAATAGATTGAATTATTAAGTAATAATGCATTGAAGAGAAATTGGAGTTGATGAGGAGACACGGATATTCCAAATCTTCTAGCTATGTTAGATTTCGAAATTTATTGACTTCGTGCTGATATTTACACTTTTATGTCTTTGAAAAATATATGGGGCCAGATTTCTGGACTAAGGATTTTTAAAAAAGTACCATTATTCATATGCCTATGCTAATTGCTCCAGCTAGGCAAAATGATTTAAAAATATCAAAATGTATTTCTAAACAATCATCAATGCTTCATGAAACCTGGTGTAGAATGACAGATGATGGAGTCATCAATGCAGATTAACCTAGTGTTGGATGTGATCAGAGTATCGTCAACCCACAATGGTATGATGTAATATGACAAAATCACGAAATGACGGAATCCTCAACGAACTATAGAAACAGTGCGGTATCATGACGTCATAAAATGATTTTTGTTTTCTTTAAACTATGAGAAAGTATGCCAATTGACTTGGCCAAAATAATTCGATTGATGTCCGAATTGTTAATAAAGTCTAAGCTATTTGATTCGGCTAGACAAATGTTGAAATATGTTTATGCAAGCATTATTTGAGAATTTATGCTTAAAACAAATTGTTTTGGTGCAGAATTTTGTAGTAAGCTGACGTGAACAACCCTATTATTGGGGTATTTGATGTCGGAAAAATCCCGACTAACCCTGTAGTGGTCAAACAATCGCCTATAGTCGTTTAGAAAAAATGTTGTGCAAAACATCAGAGTACAAAAGGCTGATCACCTAGCGTACGGAGGTAGATTACCCTTTTCTTAATTGAAATCGGTAGGGGTAGTAATACCCGTAAACCTCAATGTTCATGTTCTTTATGGCCCCCAACAGGGGTCGATTACCTTTTTCATAATTGAAATCGGTAGGGGTAGTAATACCCGTAAACCTCTGTGGTCATGGTCTTTATGGCCCCTCAGTATAATATGAAAAGTTTTCAAGGAATATTTTATTTCCTATTTGTTCAAGTTACTTCACAATTATCAAACAATTGTTGAAGGTTCCTATCATTCGGGAAACTGATTGTGGGAAGGGTAATTTTCCCAGGGAGGAGTAGTCGT
Organism: Aralia elata; assembly: GCA_034770075.1. Classification (NCBI taxonomy): domain Eukaryota; kingdom Viridiplantae; phylum Streptophyta; class Magnoliopsida; order Apiales; family Araliaceae; genus Aralia; species Aralia elata. The sequence continues at coordinate 61,586,259 of CM068388.1, read as the reverse complement.
ACAATGCGACAATTTTAAGTGAATCCTTAAAAGAGGATAGTCTAAAGGTTAGATTGAAAACATAGTTATGATGAGTAGAATGAGTAGAAATGATTAAGCTGAAATTTCGAGGGCGAAATTCTTAGAAGGAGGGGTGAATGTAATATCCTGAATGTTTACGAGGTAGTAAATCATGATATTAAATTATTATGATGATTGTGGATACAATGACCCTTAGAAAGGGAATTGATGGGTTATGGAGAAGGTAATACTCATAATACAATTGAGTTTGATAAAGGTTATAGAATAAAACCTACGAGAATCTGTTGAGAAAAAATAGATTAAATAGGTAATATAAACCTATGTTATTGTAGTACGTTGAAATGATTCAACGATAAAAAAATATTTTGGAAGAAGGTTTACGCAAACCGAATATTTGATATTTGTGATTCCGAGGACGGAATTCTTATAATGAGGGAAGGATGTGACAACCCGAATTTTCGAGAAATATCGCTAGAGTACTATTTATTGGATTAAATAAATAGTTGAAGGATAATATTATTGAACGAGTTATTTGAGGTAAAGGCACTAACCCAAAATATGGGCGAAATATATGTCCAACGATGTATATGATTATGGGGAGTTAATCGTGAAGAGCAGCAATCGCGGATCGTGAATACCCTCGTAATTTGGGTTTATTAATATTATTAAATGGATTAAATATTATTTTTTTGTGACATGTTTAAAGGTTATTTTATAACCTGGGTGATGTCAATGTATAAATTTTTATGCGTTATTGAACCGTAGGAGTGAGTAATTGATTTCGCGAAGAATCGCAAAATCACTATTTGCGAGGCACGTTTCCCGAGACACTATTCACGCCACAATATTGTTGTGTCTTTTTCGATTTTAATAAATTTCATTAATACGTGCGTGCGAATGAATAATTTTTACAAGTATCGAAAATTTTATTTGAGCTGATACGTGATTTTATCCGTATCCGAAATGTATTATATGGGTGACCCGAATAAATGGACAAATCCATAATAATTATTTTAATGCGTCCCAATAATTTATAGGAGTACCCATTTTAATTTTGGGTGGAGTTATTTACCAGTCTTGGTACAAAAGTGGGAGTATTCGGGTATATTTTTGAGTATTTGGGTATTTATTTTTGCTTGTTACTCCAAGTGGGAACCAACTAAACCTTTTAGACCAATGAGAATGGAGGACCTAAGGTGTGGTCGGGTGGGGAGGGTTTAGTGCTAGACCAAATGTATTGAGCAACCAAGTGTTCCCCCTTCATTCTCCCGAAGCAACCCTTTCACTCTCCCAAAACCATCAGCCATCCTCCTCTCCCATTCCAAGTTGGTTCTGCAGTAGGGAGTAGGGAGTAGAGAGAAAGAGAGAGAAAAGAAGAAAAATTTGAAGAAGATGAAGAAGAAAACGTACGGGTGAAAATGAAGAAGAAGAAGTGAAGAGTAGAGGAAGCTAGAGGAAGAATAAGAGTCACCAATAGACTCAATATCATCTAGGAGGATCATTCAAGAGGTAAAATCCTAACCTCAAACTCATTTCCTCCATTGTTGAGTTTTAGAGGTTTTAAAGCTTTCTTGATGGGTTTTGATTTTATGGAAATTTCTGGTTGTTGTTGTTGTTTGTGGTTATTTATATATATTGTTAAGAGACTATATAAGCTATTAATAATATTAAAGTGGAACAAAAATGTAGAAAATCTGTACCCTTGCTTAATGGAGGATGAACTTTGACAAAAATAGAACCTTGGACCTACGAACTGTTTTGGACAATCTGTATCTCAGATTCTGTGTTGTTTTAATTTGTTTGATGTCATAGAAGTGTAGTTACATGGGTTACGAAGTTAACCCAGTTGGAATGAAGCAAAAAGATGTTAAAACGAAGATTTGGTGATGATTTTGGTGAAGAACACCAAGAACAAGAAAATATAACATGAGTTAGTACATTGGCCTAAGATTTGGCCATGTTAATGTTAATGGGTATCTCTGAATTTTTGATATGTTGTATCCCCATGAGTTAGGAGTCCATAGAGTCCGAAATAGACCAATTTAAACGTGTATATAAGGAGATATGAAGATCGGAGCGGGGAATGGTCAGATTTTCGCGACTGCAGAATCTGCAGATTGATGGCCTGTATGAATGGCGCAACTGTGCTGTTCATAAGGCCAAATTGGGCACAGCTGCACCGAACACGTGTCAGGCGCAGACATGCCCGAGTGGACTGTTTTGACCCCCTTTAGCAAAATAGGCATAACTTTCTCATCTGAACTCGGATTGAGATGATTCAAGATGATTCAGAAAGAGGAAGAGTAGACCTACAACTTTCGTTATTTAAGGTTTTCGATTTGAGGTCTGTATCATGGCCTAAATTAGCCATTTATAGGACTGATGCGTAATTGGGGTCAATCGGAGGGCGTCGGGCACGCGCATTATCTCACGTAATGCCCCCGACCCTGTAAAGTGGTGTTCTAACTTTCATAACATGATTATTATGAGTTATAATGATACTTATCATTAACCAATAAGTATTAGATAAATCGAATGAGCGTGCTAAGCGTACGCAATCGCGTGTCGCTTGGGCATTCGGGTAGGCACGATAGGCGTACGAACGTGCAAGCGTCGTAACGTCGTAACAAGTGTGTATAACCTTGTTTAATATTTTGTTTCTAATAATAATGAAACATGATAGAGTGTTATAACCCAATGTATGAGCATGCTAAGCACATGCAACAGAGGCGAATTAGGCGGGTGGCGTGTAAACGCCGAAACGCCGCGTAAAGTGCTAATGAACTTAAATAGTGTTTCGATTTAAACAAAACAAACGTTATAAGATATAGAGTGGGATTATAATATAAACCATTATATGAAGCCTTTTTAGTGGCTAATTGTTATTTTATTGTTAAATAAATTGTGTAGGATATTTAAAGGACGAGCCATCATAATTTGGCAAGGAACGCTTAAGGCAAGTTCTTTCAGTAACTTGTTGACTTGTTTAAATGTATTGATATACATGACTTGATTACTAAATCTTCTACTATTATGTGGATTATATGGGAGCATGATTAAAGTGTTTAAAATGCGCAATTATGTGACTGTATTATTCTATGTGGAACTTGAATTACTATAAATATACAACGTGAGATGCATGAGGTATGCTATGAGAGGCATGATGCATATATATAGATGAATTGCATAAGATTTATAATGCATGAGAAAGATGCATAGTATGAGAATCATGATGCATGGATAAATGCAAACTTATGTGTTACGTGAAGCATGAAATGTGAAAACTGTTAGTTCTTGCTGAGCCGTCGTGCTCATTCTTGCAAAAATAAAACTTTTACAGATTTACGATGCAATGCAATTATCTTGATATCGTGATGATAAGGAATAGAGGCGCAGGGATACAGGAAGGTTGTTAAATGTCCCCTTATTACAATTATTTAGTTGTGATGATGGTATATGATGTACATTATTTTGACTATGTAAACTTTGAGTTAAAAATGAAGGTTATCTTCTATAATAGTAAGACGTGATTAAGTTAGTTACTTGTTATAGTAAACTACAAGGATGACAATGATGTACAAAGGACATTTGTATAACGGATTTATACTTGTTGAATAACTTTGTGAATATTCAGAGATTAAATAAAGTCAGGATCTGAACCTTGCGTTCACATAGGAGATTTTTGTAAATGATCAATGGTATTTATTCAACCTTGATCATAAGTGTTTGAGTTAAATGTCACAAAACCTGAGATTGAGAAAAGTTTGAGGTAATAATTGTTAAGGCTTGTATAGATGTGGACTGTTATATATACAACAGGAGTAGTATTAAATTGGTAATGATCATTAAATGATGTTTTAGTTATGGTTCTGAGGCTTGGGACGACAATATTTATATTATATTAATGTACATATGTTATTATTCCGCATTAAGTTATTGTTAGATTGTTATATGTGTGGCACAGTAATGCACCGAATTCGTGGATAAGGTAACCCGGATTTGGGGGCGTCACACTTACCATACGTATGAGTTTCCAAGAACTCGCATCGAATCCTAATATTCTCTAACTATCAAATATAAATATGAGAAAAGAATCACCTTCTCGTCATACGTATAGTGATAGCGCGATACTAACATTACAATGAATTGTCAATATAGGAGGCTAAGTGGTTGTCAAACCAAACACAATCCCCTGCCCATATAAGGAATTGTTCAACTCAGCCACGAATCAATATAGGAAGCTAAGCGGTTGTTACACCAAGCACAAACTCCCCGCCCTTACAAGGAATTGTATAACTCAGCCACTAACATGAGTCCTATTGTCCGATTTATATAATGACAAATACGCGCAAGTATACGTGGTCAACAAGTAATAAAGAGTAAGTAGAGTATCGATCCCACGAGGAATTATTATTAATCTTTTTCAAGTACTAACCTTTTATCATTTCAATCTTATTTAAGTAAATGACAACTGTTTTTGTTGTTTTGCATTAATAACGATAACAAATAATCTAAGAACTATAGAAAGCTTTAAGATAATGAAATCTAATATTAACAAGTCTAAGATTGCAATTTTCCCTAACACTTCACTTGAATATCCTAACTCTCTCTTTTCAACTAGTTAAATCACAAGAATTGTTACCCGAGAAATCACAAGTATGTCTAAGCCTCTCTCGATGGTCAAATACGTATTCCTCATTACGGTGTATAGATATATCTCTATTCCACACACTAGCAAGATTCTCATATCAAGAACAATTAGTAAGGTGTATGTCACAAAACCTCATTAACTACTCCATCAATTACCAACTTTCGCAGTAAAAATCATTAAGCATGGATTCCCCAATGGATACATGTTGTATTTAGGTATATGTCTATCCTAAATACAATCAAATTATCCATTCATGAGGGTAATAAATAAAACACACGTCAGTTAATTTCATAAATTACCCATAACAATATCTAATTTTCACATTATATCATAACAAGGTCTCAACCTATACTTCCTCTCTTAATTTCATATAAGTTCCCAAGGTAATTACTAGCTAGGTAATTAATAAATAAAGCACAAATTATGATACCCAATTCACAAATGATAACCAATATCAAAGAGAGAGCATTCAATTCAAACTAGGAGTTGGGTTCTATTGAAATCTTAGAAAATAAGTTCTAGGTCATGGTAACTACAAATAACATCATATTCAATTTATACATCATGTTGGATTACAAAATAGAAGGGAAAACTAGAGATAAAACCACTTTTGTAGATTTTCATATGATGTTTGATGGATTGATGATGAACCCTTGTTTCTCCTCCATTGTTTTGCAATCCTTGATTCTTTAGCTCCTTGGCCTTGCTTGATTTAGCTTGATTTTAGTACTTTGGCCCTCTAATTTGATGTATTGTGTAGCCTCCTCTCTCTAGAGTTGCTTATTTCTATCTCCAATTGATACCTCTTTCGTGCCTCCAAGAGCTGATATAAGTCCCTGGATGCCTAACCTAGCTTAGCACACCAAATTTGACCAAAATCCCACACATTTTAGCTTTCTGCTACAGGCGAGCTCGCCCCGGCGAGGATTTTGGCCTACATTTTCTCGCCCCGGCGCGAACTCGCCGCGGCGAGGAATTTGTGTAGGAAATTCTCACCCCGATGAGCTCAGGTAAAAAGGCCATAATGTCTTCGTCCGAACTCGGATTTAGGCCATTAAGTAGGCTATGGAAAGCTAAGAAATAGCTCTACAACTTTCATAACTGGAGCGTGACGAGATACAGGCCGTAGCAAGGCTCAAATTGAGACCGAAGCAACTGCTGTGTAAAATCCATGCCAAATCTGATGGTAAAAAGACCATAACTCTCTCATACCAACTTCAAATTGGATAACTCTAGATGCTCTGGAAAGCTAAGACAAAGATATACAACTTTCATTCTTTGAGTTTTGAGAGATTCAGATTGGATCATGGGTGAAATTGAGAAACAAGCAGCTGGAAATGTTATATCTTCATCTTCATCAGCTACACCACGATCATCATCTGCTTCAGCGAGAATTTTTGAGACAGTTTCAGAAGCTTTGAGAGCAACACCTTTATCTTTTCTCTTGTTCTCCGAGAGGGTCTCTGCTCTTTGATTCAGCTCGAGCTCGTAGGTAAGGAGATTTCTATAGAGCTTATGCACAGTTATCTCGTGTAAATTCTTCAATTCTCTGATAACAGTGGTCTTAACATCTCATTTACTTGGAAGAGCTCTCATGAACTTTATGTTCAGGTTTTTGTTGGAATAGACCTTACCATAAAATGTCAAGGAGTTGAGGAGCACATTGAATCGCTCATAAATTGCAATGATATTCTTTTTGGGGACATGGGATAACATCTCATATTGTTGTTTTAGGAGAGATTACATGTTCTCTCTGACTTCTTCTATGCCCTCATGCATCACTAATAGGGCTTCCACACTTCTTTGGCTATGGTGCAGTTGACAACATTTTCGAAGAGCTCATCTTCCAAAGCCCATGAATAGGATGTTCTTAACCCTCTTATCTAGTTGCACCAGCTTCTTCTTATTTTTAGTCCACTCTACGCGCTACTTGACTGTTACTTTCTTGGGATCATCTGTTGTTGGAGCCAGTTTGGTAGGGACATATGGATCGTTCAACATAATATCAAACAAATCATCAACAATAACATCCATATGTGCCTGCATATGTACTTCCAGTTAGCAAACTTTTCCTTATTTAGAATGAGTAACTTATTTCCACCACCAAGCCCCGAACTAGTTTTGTTTAGTGCTATAGATCAACTCAAAATGTAAGCTTTATGTTTAAGAGAACCTGCTCTGATACCACTTAGTGTTTCCCAGAGGCACTTAGAGATCTAGAAGGGAGTTGAATAGATCTTTTTTAAAAATTGATTGATTAAGGATGTATTACTAGATAATTAAATAGTTACTGCTAATTATGCATAATGGAATATATTTTTGGAAAACCCCTTAGAGATTAATGAAAATTCACAGTTTCAAATTTAGTTGAGGTTTAAAGTCACAATAATGAAAATACTAGACAAAATGTAAGAATAGTTACGTAAATGACACATGCTAATTTTTAATGGTTCAGAGACTGAATAACTCTTAGTCCAATCTTCTACTTCGATGAGTAGGAAATCAACTAAGGATATAGATCACTCAGATCTTTACAACTGAACCACTAAGGTTCCTTCGAGTCACTAAGTTTCGGAATATGGACACTTAGTCCTAGATCACTAAGATCTCTTCAAGTCACTTAGACTTGAAAGATTATCACTTAGACAATAACAAATTGTTGTTTAGAAATTGTTGAGAGGTGCTGCTAAGTTGGCTTTAAGCTTCTCTTCATTAGTACTTAGCCGCTTGAACTAGATGTTCAAAATTATAAATTAAGTTCTTTGGACTTTGGTAAAGTTTAGGCTTTTTGATTAGAGTTTGTTCTTCCTTGAATTTGAATGCTTATTACTTTTTATAGTCTACTAAAAAATCTTCCCGTTGCTAGGTACCCATTGGCACATTTAATGCTCAGATATTCTAGGAGTCTTGATGTTGACATTTAAGTTTGTGAGTTAGTTGCTTTTTGACTTGCCTGTCACAACAGCCTACATTCTCACTTACTACTCGTGAGTTGTCGCTTTCAGCAAACTAGTTGGTAGACACATCTTCTGATCCTCAATTTCTACTAAGGATGTTTGGTGAATACGTTAGGACTTTCAATATGTAACGCTCCCATGTCAGTTTCTTTGTCAAACCTGACTCTGCTCTACGAAGATGGAGGATCGTAGAGTTTACTCTACGCCTTGATCTCTGCGAAGATTACTTTATAAAGGGAGTGGTACTTTATGATGATTGACTTTACAATTTAGGAGTTGACTTTGCAATCTTGAGTTTACTGAACAATCCTTGAGATACTTTACAAATTGACTATTACTTGGTGATAGCATAAAGTACTCTGCGTTCAGTCTTCACTTAACGAACTTTGCCTTACTTTGCATCCTCTGTTCATTTTACGACTTGATCTTTACTTTACGATTTGAAGTGAACTTTACGACGAATGTAAATGCTCTACGATCCATCTAATGCACTACGAACAAAAGCTAACTCTGTGATCTATCTTGACATTACGAATTGGCAAAGTAACTTAACTATCAAATTGAACCTATCAACTATACATTAGATCAACTAAAACATATCAACCTGACATATTAGACCCTTCTATTCTAAGTCCTTAGACATCAATCATCATTAAGGACTTTATAAAATTTACTAGTACAAATATACATTAATCACATTCATCATTAAATGAAATCATTAAATTAAATATGCAAACTTTAACAGTACTTATATTTGTAGTAATTTTTTTTCATTTAGGATTAAACATTTTGAAATTTTTATTCTTCTTAATAATTACTTTTATACTTTTGTTAGTTTGTTAAAATCGATATTGTGGACTTTGAAGTACAAAGTGAAGATAATTTAGACTATGATGTAGAGGGAAGTGGGAGGGATATAGAGCTTCGAATAGAGAGCAGAGAGAATATTATTTACAATCATCATATAGCACTTGAACTCAATCCTAGGATAGATCAAGAATTTCAAACACTAGATGATGTTAAAAATTTCTATAATGGATATGCAAAAGAAGCTGGGTTTAGTGTTCAAAATTGGTCCAAAAAAAAGAGGGGTGGGGAAAGTGATGAGATCATACGGAAGGAATATGTTTGTTCAAAACAAGGAAAGAGTTTATTAATAGTAAATATTGAAACAAAAAGACGATGGGGGTCAATAAAAGAGTGTTGTAATGTAGAACGTTATATTGTGAAATCAAAATTGGGCGCATATGTGGTGAGTGTATTTGTTGAGGGCCATAGTCACCCGTTGTCAACCACCCAAAAAACTCATCTTTTGAGAACTCATCGCAATGTTTCGAGTGCCCAAAAATGTTTGTCTCAACAATTTAGCATGCTCGCCTCATCAACAATTCAATTATTTTGGAGTCCAAACAGGCCGGGGTTTGAAAATATTGGTTGTACACAACAAGATTTATATAACTATGAAAGAGATAAGCGTAATAAAATGAAGGGACATGATGGGAAAATGTTGTATGAATATTTAAAATTGAAAGAAAGAAAGAATCCTTCATTCACTTTCAAAATTGAAGTTGATGGTGAACAAAGGATTACTCATTGTTTTTTAGCCAATGCAACATCTAGACGAGATTACAAGTTTTATGGTGATGTATTAGTCTTTGATACTACATACAATATCAATCAATACAAATTGATATTTGTACCACTAATGGGTGTTAATAATCATGGTTAGACTATTATCTTTGCTTGTGCATTTTTAAGTGATGAGACTATACAATCTTTTGTATGGCTATTCAACCAAATTTTGGAAGTTCTGTCAGGTAATGTCCCTAAAATGATTATTAGTGATCAAGACCCAGCAATGATAAATGCAATTTCCTAAACTCTTCCAAGTACTTTTCATAGGTATTGTAGTTGGCACATATTAACAAAGTTTTATGAGAAGATAGATTCATTGAAATATAGTGCTTACTATAACGAATTTTCTAATTATATATAGAAATCGGAGAGTGAGGAAAAATTTGACTCAATTTGGATGGACCTTATTGAGAAGAGTGGGTTGAGTGACAACAAATGGTTACAGTCAATGTACGATATTCGTTCAAGGTGGGTGCTTGCATATGTGAACCACGGTTTTTCTGTTGACATGTCAAGTAGTCAACGAGTGAAAAGTTCCAATTCATTCTTAAAGAAATTTGTTTCTAAAAAAATTCATTAGTGGATTTTATGGTTCGGTTTAATAGGGGACTAGTACGCTAACGTCATGAAGTATTGATTGTCGATAACAGAGACATGACTGAGAAGCCTAAATTAAAAAAAATTCATGATATTTTGGTGCAAATGGTTGATATTTACACAAATAAAATGTTCTATAAATTCCAAAATGAGTTATTGGAGAGTTTCAATTATAAATTTAAGCTTGTGGGTGAGTTAAATAGTCATTGTGTGTATAAGATTCAAAGAAAAGGTGGTGAGAAATATATATAGAGGTAGGCAAATTATTTATGAAAAGGGTTTGGATTTTGTTTCATGCACATGCAAAAAAATTGAAAGCTCAAAAATTCCATGCAGACACATTTGAGCATATTTGCACAAATATCATGATTTTGAAAAATTGTCGAATGAATACATGTTGATGAGATGGACAAAATCTGAGATAGTCATAGATGATGGTGGCGTGCCTGGAGATAGTTGATGACATATCATATCTCTTCGAGCAAAGTAGATTGATTCGGTGTTGTTTGGATGTACTTGATAACGCCCTCTCAATTGTAGAAGCAAAAAAAGTTTTAATCAATGCTTTAGGTAGTGCACTTGAGAAAATTAATTTAATGGTTGGTTGTAGTACAAACGGGGTGAAAACTAATCAAATAATTGGTTCTAGTAGTGTACCAATTTTGGAGAACATGGATGGTAATTATGAACATAGTTATTATGAACCGAGTCAAGTGAGGGCAAAAAGATGAAGGGGAGAGGGGGAAAGAAAATGCACCAGCGAAGGCAAAAAAGTCTAAAACAAGACGTTAATAGATGTGGCAAAGTTGGACAAGCACATGATAAAAGAAATTGTCCAATGCTTACAAATCGGTAAGAAATTATCATTTATTTTATTTAAATTATCATATAGTTGATGTAAGTCTTAACAACGAAAATTATTCATGTAGATCATCAACCGATGGCAAAGAACATTCTAGTGATGCAAGTCCTAATAACGAAAATTATTCATCCACTGGTAATTTAATTTTACATTACTCTTCTTTTTTGGTACAAAACTTTATATTTCTAGTACTTGACATATATATATATATATATATATATATATATATTGATAGATATATCATTTTGAGTGTAACTTATGAAATTATTGAAGGTGCTAATACTGCTTCAAGTTTGGACATCAAAGCTGCTATGTTATTCAAAAAAAATGTGTTTTGAAGATATCTTTCAATGAATGCTAGTTAAACTTATTGTATTATTTTTATTTTTGAAGACATGTTGTGGTGAATACTAATCCTTTATGATTTGTTGTATTAAATAGGAAGATTTCTTCTTTTTTTTAACGAATTTAAAATTATTTTTATAGTAAAATGTTATTTGTAATAAAAATTTAATTAATATTGTTAACATAAAAATAAAATAAATTATAATAATATATAAAATTAAAAAATCAAACTCGGTATGTTATAGATTGACTATAATATATATATATACATATACATATATATATATATATATATATATAAACTTATGTGTGTGTGTGTGTGTGTGTGTGTGTGTGTGTGTGTGTGTGTGAGAGAGAGTAATACCCATGCCTTTCTCCCACATCGCCTGATTTACCAACCCTCTCTCCTTTATTTGTCTATATATATATATATAATTAATACTTTTGTTTTATTTATTAAATAATAAGGATTTTCTTATTTTAAGAAAAGACTTTTTGTAAGAGGGACTCTTTGAAGGATCTCCTTACTTAAAATTTTCAGTATCGAGAGCGTAGACAGACTACGAACCTCATAATTTCGGGTATATTTTTTCTTTCTTTCTTGTGTATTTATTTAGTTAAATTTTCTGTATTATTATTATTTTATAACTTTAATTAGTATATTTTAGTTAGTTTGTTAGTCAATATTTTGGTATTATTTTGGCTAGATATTAAGTATCAAAATTATAAGAAAATATTCTCTTTAATTTATTAATCTAATAAAATAATATGGAGGGTTCAATATATGCATAAAAATAGTTAAATACTAATATTGTAGTATTTAATAAAATATATTATTTTTGTGAATAGATTATATTAAGCGAGTCTAACCAATTGCATCTGTAATTGTGGGTATTGCATTACGTATTCCAGGTACGGATTCCGTACTCCATCAGTAATACTCTTGTAAAATTTAATTAATTCGTTTTGTTACTCGTTCCAAACTCTGTTATTATTTCACATAATTGTTTCTTGTGAAATTAACATAATAGTTTTATTTTAACGTTGATACATAGAACTCATGTATAATATTATTTTGATATTTGTAGATATGTATATGTGAATATATTTTGGAGGCTTGTATCGATGATTTATTTATTTTGACATATATATATATATATATATATATATATATATATATTAGAACCCCATTTTTTGTTGGTATTATGTCGTATGTGTTGTGACCTCATATCTTTGTTAGAATATACCGTAGGGTATACTTGAGCTATAACCACCTGTGGAGGTACCACAGACATGTCCTCTTACCACCTAGGCATGACACTTTTCGTGGCAGTGTGATTAGTCTGCGGCATCTCCGTTTTGTGCTCCAACGGGAGTTGGCCATTTGGTGAATTATTGTGAGAGGCGTATGTGTCGACCCTAGTTTTATGTTCTGTTTTGTTCTGTAGATTGGTGATGTTGTGCCAAATACACCTTCCGAATTTGCATGCATTTGGATTCGCGGTCCAATGTGTGATTACCTATGTGGCATTACTCTAATTTTTTGTGTGGCATTATTTGACTTGCATGTGTGGTAAGGTATATTTCTGAGCCCGGTATGAAATAACATAACATATTTTAGGTTATTATAATACAACTCAGTTCAGTTTAGTTGATTTTGTTATTCATTTCAGTTCAGTTCATAAATTGGTACTCTATATTTGTATTGGACATTTGGCTCATGCTGTATTTTTCTTCCGACAGGTACTTAAGGAGATCACGGGCAAGTGTGATGAGAGCTCCTCACCTAGATGATTTAGATATTTTGGTTATATTTTGATGTTTGAGTCTCTATTTAGAGTTGTATTGAACCTTTATTAAGAATAGGATGTACTAAACAGTATATATTTTGAGCCGGTTGGGCAGTTATTAATACCTCTTTAGACTAATCTTTTACAGTTTATAATTTTGATATTAGTTGTATTTGTGTGTAGCCTCCTTTCCTATTTTTAGAAAGGGGTGTTACAGAGTTGGTATCAGAGCATAGGTTCTTTCTTGTAGAAAACCTATTTAGGTTCAACCTTGAGCATAGGTTCTTTCCATTTGATATTTCGTTTAGCTATCATATTAATCAGATTCAAATTATTTTGCTTCAGTCCGTTGTTTTCTTTATTAGATGGCTCATAGATCCGCTAGAGTTGTTGGGAGACAAGAAAATAGTAGGGGAAGAGGCATGCGCTAACCCGATGTACATTCTGATATGCAACATGATGTGCAGCCTAATAATCAAGATAATGCTCAATTGGCAGTTTCAGTAAATCAAGTGAACAATCAGGCTTTGCGGCAATTGGTGACACAAGTCGTTCAGGCAATGCAACAACCGATGCCAGAAATTCCTATGTCGACGCCGGGTTTTCGCTTCTCCTCTTTTTGGTCTCTTCCAATTTTAGCCTTTTGGTTTAGATGACGTTTGGAAAAGGTCGGCATTGAGGTCGACGGGGTTTTGAAAGATCGTTTTTATGATGAGCCAATTAACCAGAGTCGCCAGTTGGTATATTTGAAATGGATGTACCAACTCATCCGAGTTTTCGTTTTTTATAAATCGCTGGCTCATGTGTGACTCCGAATTAATTGGTCTGCGAATCGAGATTCATAGAGTTCGGGGGCTTGCTTAAGTGAGGGGAAGGTGTTAGGCACCCCTCGACTTCCGTGAAACACGGTTACCGCAATCTTGATGTTTTCCTATCCTTTAATTCATGAAATGTGTGTGTGCGCGCGCTTGTGTGTGGGTGTGTGTCTATGTGAATGTTATGGTGAGTTTGTATGAAAGAGTCATTTGGATTTTAGGGAAAATCGTGTTTTAATTTGAGTACGCTTCGGAATGTCTTTTCGATGTACCCGAGAAAGCTTTATTCTTTATGAGAAAGGTTTGATTTTAGTTGTCCAAAACTATGGGATTTTCATTAAGTGTCGTTTTAACAAAAAAAACAAGAGTTTTAAACCTTCGTCAAAATAGGAATCGAGATCTATACGTTGCTTTCATAAAATGATGGACAATTTCTAGGATCTCTTTCACCCTATGCACAAAGGTTTAATAAAACGTCAATTATTTATAAAATCATTTCGTGTGTTGTTTTGGAAAACGATTTTTTTCTTTAGCTTTCTCGTTATATAGGAATCGACATTCATTAACGTTTCTCAAATTTTAACCTCGTGATTCTAATATCCTACTTTGATTGATTTTATGAAAATCTTATCATTTAGCTTTGAAATCAATTTCGTGTCGTAAATCAAATCAAGCATTAAAATGCGTTGGGGCTATTCATGGGCATGTAAGCCATCAAAATAATCCCAAACGCCTACAATCACAAGTTCCACTAATATGGGGCCTTAAATCCGATTCTCGCTTTGGCGTCGTTTTAAGGCCCGACGGTTACACGTTACAAGGAGGCTACATCCTACCCGCTATATACAATCAAGACATGTCCATCATCGGATTTGGACCACAGGGTCGTTTTCCTAGGCTCACAACCACGATTATTACATACTCACAAATCAAACATTACAATAAATAACCAACGCGGAAATTCTAACAATATCACGACATCCTAAATAGCAAATTGAAGGAACCACAACCAATACATCTCTTATACAACAAAACAAGAAATCAAAACATGAATATCATCGGGTTATTAAGAAGAATTTTGTTCCAATGGAACCCTCGCAAATAATCCCTAATTCATTGTTCAATAAGATACATGAAAATTATATCTAATTTACCCCAAATCAATAGGACATGAATTGCTAGAACAAATAGAAATTTTCACCTTGCAATTGATCTCAAATGGATGTGAACTTGTGTATTTGAATAGGATAAATGATGTATTTGATACAATCAAACTCAAAAGAATTAATTCCACTCTTTTTTTCCTCTTCTTTCTCCTTATTTTGTTGCAAAATCTAGCTATTTTCTCTCTATTTCCGTATTTTTTTGCTGCTGCTGCAAGAAATTCTTCTTCTTCAAAACTGCTGAACCTCCTGTATGCTGCCGAAGCTGCCTTAAATAGGCTGGCCAGAGCCAGCCGCAGATCTATCTGCGGCTGGCCGCAAGATGGATCTGCGGCTGGCCAGCTGGCACGCCTCCCATCGCACTCAGCTGCTGAGTGCTGATTTCCCGGTTTTCGTGCTGGCGCACTCACTTGGCCGCAGATCTATCCGCGGCTGGCGGGCTTGACTTTCTCGATTTTCGTGTCACGCCTCGATTTTCGTACCGCAACGTCGGTTTTTCGCTGACAGGCTCGTATTCCGCAGTCCGGGAACTTCCGGGAGACGTGCCACCTCATTCGGAAATGCCTGCCTCGGACGGTCATTGCTGTCACGTCGACTTGGGCTGCCCAAAAATCATTGCGGCGGGACCGGGCGCTCGCCCTTGTGCCCGCTCCTTTGCTCCCGCAAGCTGGTTCAATTGACGATTTCGCCCTCCTGTCACGGTTAGTAGAAGGAAACGCAAAATTTGGGTGTCTACAGCTGCCCCTCTTTATCATGTTTATGAAATGATAAATGAAATGAACAGGATAAAGAGTAGACACTCGATGTATGAATGACAGTGCATAAGAATGACAGTACATACATGATGCAACACACATATAGCTTATGATGCAACATAAGATGCAATGCATGCAAGGCATTCGTAAGAGTGTCAATGTATCAACCCCTTGACCGTGTTTGTTAGTCGTAGGGTTCACTCTCTCAATCTATCGTCTCGTTCGGGGCCGGGTATCGTCGCCGGTCACCCATCTCGTAACCCCCGGTTATCGTCGCCGGTTGGTTATCTTGTCGGAGCCGGTTATCGTCGCCGGACATCCATCTCATGATCGCCGGTTATCGTCGCCGGTCGATCGTCTCGTCGGGGCCGGGTATCGTCGCCGGTCACCCATCTCGTAACCCCCGGTTATCGTCGCCGGTCGGTTTATCTATCGGAGCCGGTTATCGTCGCCGGACATCCATCTCGTGATCGCCGGTTATCGTCGCCGGTCGATCGTCATGTCGGGGCCGGGTATCGTCGCCGGTCACCCATCTCGTAACCCCCGGTTATTGTCGCCGGTTGGTTATCTTGTCGGAGCCGGTTATCGTCGCCGGACATCCATCTCGTGATCGCCGGTTTATCGTCGCCGGTCGATCGTCATGTCGGGGCCGGGTATCGTCGCCGGTCACCCATCTCGTAACCCCCGGTTATCGTCGCCGGTTGGTTATCTTGTCGGAGCCGGTTATCGTCGCCGGACATCCATCTCGTGATCGCCGGTTATCGTCGCCGGTCGATCGTCATGTCGGGGCCGGGTATCGTCGCCGGTCACCCAACTCGTAACCCCCGGTTATCGTCGCCGGTTGGTTATCTTGTCGGAGCCGGTTATCGTCGTCGGACATCCATCTCGTGATCGCCGGTTATCGTCGCCGGTCGATCGTCATGTCGGTGCCGGGTATCGTCGCCGGTCACCCATCTCGTAACCCCCGGTTATCGTCGCCGGTTGGTTATCTTGTCGTCGCCGGTTATCGTCGCCGGACATCCATCTCGTGATCGCCGGTTATCGTCGCCGGTCGATCGTCATGTCGGGGCCGGGTATCGTCGCCGGTCACCCATCTCGTAACCCCCGGTTATCGTCGCCGGTTGGTTATCTTGTCGGAGCCGGTTATCGTCGCCGGACATCCATCTCATTGATCGCCGGTTATCGTCGCCGGTCGATCGTACATGTCGGGGCCGGGTATCGTCGCCGGTCACACCATCTCGTAACCTCCGGTTATCGTCGTCCGGTCGGTTATCTTGTCGGAGCCGGTTATCGTCGCCGGACATCCATCTCGTGATCGCCGGTTATCGTCGCCGGTCGATCGTCTCGTCGGGGCCGGGTATCGTCGCCGGTCACCCATCTCGTAACCTCCGGTTATCGTCGCCGGTCGGTTATCTTGTCGGAGCCGGTTATCGTCGCCGGACATCCATCTCATGATCGCCGGTTATCGTCGCCGGTCGATCGTCTCGTCGGGGCCGGGTATCGTCGCCGGTCACCCATCTCGTAACCCCCGGTTATCGTCGCCGGTCGGTTATCTATCGGAGCCGGTTATCGTCGCCGGACATCCATCTCGTGATCGCCGGTTATCGTCGCCGGTCGATCGTCATGTCGGGGCCGGGTATCGTCGCCGGTCACCCATCTCGTAACCCCCGGTTATCGTCGCCGGTTGGTTATCTTGTCGGAGCCGGTTATCGTCGCCGGACATCCATCTCATGATCGCCGGTTATCGTCCCCGGTCGATCGTCTCGTCGGGGCCGGGTATCGTCGCCGGTCACCCATCTCGTAAACTTTTCACTTCAACACGTCAAATGGTTGCAAGGGAGCAAGGTGGGACCCACCAGGGCCAGCCGCAGATGGATCTGCGGCCAGCCGCAGATGGATCTGCGGCCAGCCGCAGATACATCTGCGGCCATGATCGGGCCTTAAATCCAACGCGGCTCCTCCAGATCTGTCACTTTCAACTTGTAATTCAAAGAGATTCTCTCGATTTTTCTTGTTCGCAAGGGCTTTTTTGTCGATTTTTCAACTTTCCTGCAAAAAAAAAACTGTTCCGGTAGGATTGATCTACACGCTACAGGTAACACTTTGACCGGTCACTTTTCGATTTCGTCAATGTTTTGCTATACATTTGACTATTTGCATGTTTAGAGATAAAATGTATGCTTTACAATGCTATGTAATTGTACCATCATATATAACATGCTATGTATCAACTATGTGAGTCCCTATTTTATGTTCATGAGGCGGTCCCACATATTGTTATTTCTTTTCTGCAATAAAAATCATGCATTACATGCTGTAATTACATATATGAATGCAATTTAAATCTGTTTTGAGGGCTTTGATTGATGGAAAACACGCTTGGCTTATGCCTGGGATGTTCAATTTACAAAACGGAACTCTGCCGATTTTTTTTTTTTTTTTTTTTTTTTTTTTTTTTTTTTTTTGAAGCATGCATCAATGTTGCATTAATCATATGATGAGGCTGGAAATTTAGAAATGTTTCATTACATAATTTTAAAAGGAAACTTACCTTCTTTCTCGCCCGTTCTATTCCAGCTATGGATCGTGGATGCGCCCAGTTGCTCCTCCGCCTCTCGGACGTCGGGTGAGCGCCGTCGTAGGGCTGCACCCACTCCTGTTCCTCCTCGGACCCGTCAGGCTCGTCGTTTGACGGAGGCTGTTATTCGTCCTGGTCCTCCGGACGTTGAGGAGGCTGCTGTTCCTCCGGAGGTCGCGGCAGAGGGGCCATCCTCCAGCACTCCGGCTCCATCTACTCATCAGGCTCCTTTCTGGCGCCTCTGTGCAGATACCCGATCTTTTGGGTCGGGATTCTCAGTCGTCACCCCTCGGCATCTCTCGTGGCTAACGAGGTATATTTCAGCTCTATTTCTGATTTCATTCTCAATTTCTCCATTCTCACTTTTATCCGGATTGACCCCTTGGTGATTGCCCCAGGTACCCCGAGTTTACCCAGCCGAGGGGTAACTGGTTTCAACATCTATTCCCTTTACGCGGCCCTGCACAGTGATTATCGGGCGATGGTGGACTCTTGGGGCTTCCGACATTTCTTCACTATCATCCCCCGCCAGTGCCCCTGGGGTTACATGAGGGCTTTATCCGAGCGATGGTTCCACCAGACGCAGTCTCTTCATCTCCTCGACTGCGAGGTCGTGCTAACCCCATGGGATTGGAGGTACATTACTGGCATTGAGTTTACCGGGTCCCGCGTCCCCTTGGATCTGGATATCACTCCTGTGGAGGTTCGAGCTTTGCTGGGCTTCGCTGCTGAGGACCGGGTCTTTTAAGGCCCGTAGCATTCGATCTGGTGCCTTGGCAGTCGATGCAGTCGGGGGTCTCTATGCGCTGCCTATTCCAGCAGATCAGGGCACCAGGGACATTCTGCTACGAACGCCTGTTCCTGACCATCATGAGGGGTTGTTTTCTGGGGAAACAACTCCTCCACCATTCATTTCAGCGTTCGTCGTAGGAGCGGTCAGAGATGTGGACCGCATCCGGTGATTATGACTGGGGGTCATTCACCTTTGCCTATTTCCTCCACGGCATGCGTCTACGCTCAGAGGGACAGACTGATGCCTGGCTCGGCTTCTACCATTTTCTGTTGGTGAGTCCCCTCCTCCTCTCTCTTACTGTATTTCTTTTCCTTTCATCTCTTTTCTGTATTTGATAGTGTGACTCATGCCTTGCCTTGCTTCTATTCACAGTTCTGGGCTTATGAGCGGCTTCCATGTCTGAGGCCTATCACTACTCTGGGCCCGGACACTTATCCTCGGGGTCGGCGATGGCATCACAGCCACTCTGGAGGAGGTCCCCGTGTCGGGTTAGCTTTGCACATTGTCGCATTCCAGCTGGAGCTGATCACGGCTGCAGAGGTCGTCTGGATTCCCTATCTCTTCCGATCATCTGACTGTGGGGTTTGCTGTACGGGCTTCCTTCCGGCCTGGAGTTCGAGCTTTCCACCCGTCGCCTCACTATAATTGCAGAGTGTTGGAGGCTGGGGTGATGTATCTGGGAGAGCGCGCATTCAGATGCGTCACTGGAGAGATCCGCATCCCGCACTCCCTTTCCTTCACTACTTTCTGGCCGCCATGGATTCTCAGCCTTCAGAGATCATGCTTGCCGGGGAGGATGGTCGGATGCTTTCCACAGGTCCCACTACGAGTGATGCATTCCGTACATGGTGGGTTGCCCCGTACCATCGGTCCTCAGACTCGGGCCAACTTTCTTCCTTGGAGAACATGGTTCCAGGCTCGGTGACGATGACCGATTGGGCTGCCTGTGTTCGGACCCCTACCCACGCTGATTCAGATCGCCTCATTGACCCGTCAGGTAGTATCCAGTTGTCGCTGTTTATTCGAGGATTGGGCCGGGCCCCGGAGGAGGCTTACACCTACGATCCTGACGGTGCAGGTTATGATGCAGGCCCGAGTTCATCTGATGCCACAGCGCATCCCTACATCCCTGATATGATGAACTTTGGTCCTCCGAGCTCGACGACTCCAGGGGATCAGTTCGAGGATCCTGCTTTCATAGATGATACTGATTTTATTTAGACCAGGATAGGATAGGGCCTTTTGTATCGGGCACCTGCTTAGATTTCTTTCTTTTTCATTCATGCACTATGTACTGAACTCATTTATTTATTTACGCACAGTTCTTTTTCATCTCTATGGAATTCACCTGTTTCATTATTAACTGTAATGATGCATGCTTTTATTTATGGATAGAGAATGACCCCTGTACAGTCTTTTTGATACTATTTTTTTCAACAGATGTCGTCCTCGGATGCCGTGGTTCGTTTGGATTCCATTCCTCCCACAGGATTGATTGGCAGCCCTCTTCCGCTGGTTGGACAGTTTACTGCCGGCAGACAGGATTATCGCAGATGGTCTTTTGGGACATTCTTGGTCCTTACTGACCTTTCAGGTGCCAGCGGGTTTTGTGGATGGTCTGCTGAGCCATTGGGCCCCTGCCCGTCAGGTGTTTAGGTTTGGGACAGTAGAGCTGACCCCCACCTTTGAGGAGTATGCTCGCTTCACCGGCTTGCCGTTGGATGGTCCCTGTGCTAGGGTTACCGTTGGTTCCATGCGCCGTCAATTCTTGACTTTTACCGGTTTGCGGAGGGCTGTCTTATTACCGGTAATCACATCAGACCATATGGTTCCTCTTCAATTCTTGATTGACCGATTTGGCTCACCTGACAGTTTCCGTCCTTTCCTCGGTGATTTTTTCCGTGTCCGAGGAGCGCTGGGATGCCTTGCGATGGGGGCGTTCTGATGGCGTGTGTCATCTCAGTTTTGTATGTGGCTGCAGGATCCGTTCACTTGGTCTTGCGGTGTGTTGCGGCCTTTAGGGCCCTTCAGGAGGATCACACCATTCTCCCCATGATATTGGCGGATACACCTATATGTCGGCCACATATTGCCAGTCCTTCCGAGGAAGATTCTTCCGAGGGAGCCCAACCTTGCTGTATATGTGGTTCATGAGTCATCTTAGTCCCATCGGCCATCTCCGTCGCCAAGGGTTTTGCTTCAGCCATGACATAACCACGCAGTTTTCGCTTCGTCCCGCGAGTTGTACTGATGTGGCCTCCTGGACATCATTTTTGTCTATCATTGAGGACCCCTTTCATCTATTGGTTTACTCGGGATATTGCTCCTTTAGGAGCTTCTTGACTCATGTGCCCGACCTGGATTTCATTCCCACTGCTGGTTTGAGGGGCGTGACGACTTATCATCCCCTGGCGGTCATGGGGCAGTTTGATCAGACACAGGATTTCCAACCTCTTCACGGGTGCGGGCCGACTACCGATTCCTTATATTCATCCCAGACAGAGAGAGAGATTCTACTGCGGGTAATATGATCTTTGGCCCTCAGTAGGATCCTGGCCGAGTATAATGATAGTTGCCCCATCCAGACATTCGCCTTATGTACAATGGGTTGCGCGGAGATGCGGATGTGGTTGGTGTGAGGTCAGATCGGGACCTTTGATGACTCTGGAGTGACCTGCCCAGATGATGCCATATATTCATTCGATCTCAGCCGATTCTCCCCCTAGTCAGGACACTGAACATAGCCCCGGATCCGTCTGTCCTTGATTGCTATTGAATCTGAGAGGGATGCCGCCATTGCTGAGAGAGATGCTGCTATTCTAGCCAGAGATGTGGCCATAGCTGACAGAGATGCCATTGTTTCTCAGGCTAGGACAGTCATAGATGCACATTCTGGGACTGTCAACCGAGCCACTGCCTTACTGGATCGTATTGATATGATGGGGCAGCAGATTGCAGGAGATGCTGATGTTTCAGATCTATCCACCACCCTGTCCATCCTGCTTCGGCTAGTTTCAGATTTGTAGATTATTTTATTTCCTGCATAGACTATGTTGGTTTCATCAGTTATTGAAAGAGAAATCTTGTAATAAAACGACTTATATATATATAGACATGCATTTAAATTTAGTCATTTTCCCCTTTTGTCGTATCATTGCCCTCCATTGGATCATCATTTTATCCAACTGACCATGATTTTGACATTTCGCCCTCTTTCTTTCCTCAAGACTTGATGGAGATTTGACAGATATTGCCGCACACCTTTTGATTTCGTCGGATTGAATCTCAGATTTTGGATAACTGTTTGGGTTGGATCAGGGTATGTATTCTGGGATGAAACTGGTTAGGCAGTTGGTTTCGGGAAGGTTTTGAGGGTGTAGGAAGGTTTTATCGGGCTATCGAAAATTGGTTTTTGGTTGGGGAAAGGATTATTTTTTAAAGGATCGGACCGCGCCATGATGGCTGCCTACGTACCCCCACAAGTTGGGAGATCAGGTCCTACGTAGTTCGCTCTCAAAGGAAAAAAAGAACTGATAATTTAAGCGTAGAACCGCTTCACCGAGTCAGCATTGAGGGGTTGTGGAAATACCTCACCATCCATTTCTTGCAATATGAGGGCTCCTCCGGATAGTACTTTCTTAATCACGAATGGTCCTTCCCAATTCGGGGCAAACTTCCCCCTGGCTTCGTCCTGACAAGACATAATTCTCTTTAGCACCAGGTCATTCTCCTTGAATTTCCGAGGTCTGATCCTTTTGTCATATGATCGGGAGATCCTCTGTTGATATAGCTGGCCGTGCCAAACAGCAGCCACCCTCCTTTCATCAATTAGGGCCAATTGGTCGTATCGACTTTGCATCCAATCCTCCTCGCCTATTTGAGCGTCGATCACTATTCTGAGGGACGCCATCTCAACTTCAACTGGCAGAACAGCCTCCATTCCATATACCAAGGCGTAAGGGGTTGCTCCCGTAGAAGTACGCGTGGATGTTCGGTATGCCAGCAGGGTGAGGGGTAACAGATCCGGCCATCCCCGATGATTAGCAGACATTTTCGCCATGATCTTCTTGATGTTCTTATTGGCCGCCTCCACTGCCCCATTCCATTTTGGGACGGTAAAAATGACGGAATTGAGGTGCTTTAAATCTTGAACTGGTCACACAGTCCCTTCATGAGGGCATTGTTTAAATTCTTGGCATTGTCAGAGACCACAACCTCAGGTTGCCCATATCGGCAAATGACATTATTCCTGATGAAGCTGACGATGACCTCCTGCGTTACTTTAGGGAAAGACGCTGCCTCTACCCATTTGGTGAAGTAATCGATCATGACGAAAATGAACCGGTGCCCGTTGCTTGCTTTGGGCTCTATTGGTCCGATTACATCCATTCCCCACATCGAAAATGGCCACGGGGAGGTCATACAGTGCAGTTCATGGGGAGGCGTATGGATCACATTACCGTGCGCCTGACATTGATAACACCGTTTGACATGATCTTCGCAATCGGCCCTCAGCGTCAACCAATAATGCCCTGTCCTCAAAATCTTTTTGGCAAGCATCGGTCCACTCATATGGGGCCCACACACTCCACCATGTATTTCATTCATAATCTTTCGGGCTTGTGTTTCATCTACGCACTGCAACAGTCCCAACCCGGCATCCCTTTTGTAAAGTGAATCGCCACTCAGGTAAAACTTCATCGCCATCTTTTGAATTCTCATCCTTTCAGTCCGATTTGCCTGATCGGGAAGGGATCTGTCTCTCAGATATTCCCTTATGTCGTGATAACCAGGGCCGCCCTCGTCAACACCACCTCGTTTGATAACACTGCCACATTTTCCTCATATGCCGGGGCATTCTGTACGGTGATCTCAATCTGTGGACTGTCTCTACTCTTGATCACGTGGATTAAGGAAGCCAAAGTCGCCAATGCATCGGCAAAATCATTTCGTCCCCCGAGGGAATATGGCGGAAGGCGATATCTTCGAACTCTTGCATAAGCTGTGGTGACACAACGATGGTATGGAAGTAACCGAAGCTCCTTAGTGTTGTATACCCCAATTGCTTGTCTGATTACCAATTCTGAATCCCCGAACACCGCTAGTCTTTTTACTCCCATGTCACGGGCCAATCGGAGTCCCAAGATACACCCCTCGTATTCAGCGGTGTTGTTCGAATTGCTGAAACGAAAGCTTGGTGGCCACGGGATATTGTTCTCACGGTGATAGAGACTAGGACCGCTCCGGCTCCTGCCCCCCTCGGCATTCATGGCACCATCAAAATACAGCTTCCAGAATTGTCCCTCGTCATCACATTTTTCGTGCGATACCCAAAATATATCCTCGCCCGGAAGAGGAGTTTCTAAAGGCTCCGTCCCTCCTGCCGGGGCTTCTGCCAACTGATCTGCAATTCCCTGCCCTTTCATGGCCTTCTGGGTCACGTACACCATGTCAAACTGTTGTAAAATTAACTGCCATCTTGATAGTCGACAATTCAGCATGGGCCTTTCGAAAATATATTTCAGGGGATCCATTCTTGATATCAGGTACGTTGTATGCCCATGGAGGTAGTGCTGTAATCTCCCTGCAGCCCAGGCCAGGGCACAACAGGTCTTCTCAATGGGAGTGTAATTCTGCTCACATTGGCTAAATCTTTTGCTGAGGTAATAGATGGCCTGCTCTTTTCCCGCCTCATTTTTCTGTCCCAACATACATCCCATCGCGATGGCATTTACCGATATATACATAAACAGAGGGATCCCATCCTTCGGGGGTACCAGCACTGGTGCTTCAGTCAACTGCTTTTTAATGGTCTGAAAAGCCTTCTGACATTGCTCATTCCACTCTTGGGAAACCCCTTTTCTTAACAGTTTGAAAATGGGCTCACATGTAGTCGTCAAGTGGGATATAAAACGGCTGATAAAGTTTATCCTTCCGAGGAATCCCCTTATCTCCTTCTCTGTGCGAGGCGCTGGCATATCCACAATGGCCTTAATCTTTGCTGGATCCAACTCAATGCCCCGATCACTAACCAGGAAACCCAAGAGCTTGCCGACTGTACTCCGAAAGCGCACTTGGCTGGATTGAGTTTCAAATTATACTTTCTGAGCCGATCGAATAGCTTTTTGAGATGGGTTATATGATCAGATTCTACCTTCGATTTCACAATAATGTCATCCACGTAGACTTCTATCTCCTTGTGCATCATATCGTGGAACAAGGCCATCATGGCTCTCTGATAAGTAGCCCCTGCATTTGTGAGCCCGAAAGCCAGTCGTCTGTAGCAGAAAGTGCCCCAGGGGGTGATGAATGCGGTCTTTTCCCGATCTTCCTCCGCCACCATTATCTGATGATATCCTGCGAAGCAATCCACAAAAGAGTACATTTCGTACTGGGCTGTGTTATCCACCAGGATGTGTATGAAAGGCACCGGGAAGTTATCTTTGAGACTGGCCTTGTTTAGATCTCTGTAATCCACGCATACCCTCACCTTTCCTCCAGGTTTAGCCACTGGGACCAACATTGGATAGCCATTCCGGGTAAGTGGACACCATAATGATTCCCGCCCTGAACTGCTTGATGATCTCTTCCTTCACTTTTAAGCTCCACTCAGGTTTCAACTTCCTTAGTTTCTGCTTGACAGGCCTGAAACCCTCCTTGATGGGTAACCGGTGCACCACAATGTCGGTGGACAATCCGATCATATCCTCGTGCGACCAGGCAAAGACATCCTCATATTGGCTTAGTAACTCAATTATTTCTGCTTTTTGGCTGGGGTTAAGGTCTGTCCCTATCTTGAGTTCTTTTGGATTGTCAGGGGTTCCAATATCAACGGTGATGGTTTGGTCCAAGTTGGGTTTGGGCTTATCCTCGACCCATCCTTTGATCTCGTCAGGTGCGTCGTCGTAATCTGTCTCGTCTTGTTCAATGCCCATTAAATCGAAATCCAGCTCAATGTCAAAATCATAATCATCATTCAAATTTGAAGGACCATCTGTTAGGCAAGGATTACTCAAATGGGTACACCTGACATGAAACAAAATACTTGTCATATATAAATCATTTTTTCACGACGATCGCAATTTTAAATAACACGAAGAAACGACACAATTATGCAGAAATAAAACAACAACAAAATAAAACTTCTTCATTCCCCCTCATCTGGGGTCAACCACCCTGCCGTCGAGCTTTACCCCTGTTTGGATATCACTGGTTTCTGGGTCCAATTGTCGAATGGTCAGGTCAGCTGAAATGCGCTGGATGACAGAGGTCCTCACATCGGACACCTCCCCGATGATTACGGATACGTCGCCTGAGTTCTCCTCCATACCCTCTCCAGGAATAAATCAGTCCTGCCCAATCGATGACAGGCACAACTTGTTGGGCTCCCGGTGGTATGACAATATTCATCCCCTCCTTACTGCTTGTTGATTGTCCGGGGATGTAGCATTTGGTTTCAAACTCTTTTGCGACCTCCTGCAGGAAACTTTCCCTCCGGGCCGACTCATTACGTGTGGGGGTTAACTCTTCATTCCCTGCCCCAATCATAGGTCCGCTGATCCCCTGCTCATTGTTGGCTTTGGTCGCTGGACTGCCAATTAGTCGAATCGGAGTAGCACCCTGACGGTGTCCCCGTACTGCGCCCACATGGTATCCCAATCCTGCTTTGCCTATCTGCTGTGGTAGGTGGATGGGCTTGGTGATTCCCTGACTGCTTTTCCCTAGTCCCTGTCCAGGTTGGAAGTTCATTTTAATCATTTCCTTTGCCACAAAGGTGAGTTCCGGAGAGACCCTTGGTTTCACAGCTGGAGCTCCCAGGCATCTATAATGGGGAGTGCTAATCTCTAGTGCTTGAAAGCTGGCAGGCGCTGCTGACTCATCCACATTGATTACCGGTAGGCCACTCCTGGGAGGAAAAGGGTCATCACATTCGGCCGAGATTGTTACCAGATTCCCATCGATGATCAACTTGATTTGTTGGTGGAGCGTGGAAGGAACTGCCCCGGCCATGTGTATCCACGGCCTCCCTAACAGCAGGTTGTAGCTTGCCGTAATATCTAAGACTTGGAAGGATATATCAAAAGTACAGGGCCCTATCTCCACTGGCAATTCTATCTCTCCGATGGTATCCCTCCGGGATCCGTCAAAAGCCCGAACCACCACATGACTGGCCCGTAGGCGCTTGGGACTGATGTTCATTTTCTTCAGCGTGCTGAGAGGACATATATTCAATGCCGATCCCCCGTCGATCAGCACCCCATTCATGACATATCCTGAGGAGATTACCGCGATGTGTAACGGTTTTCGGTGCCCCCTTCCCTCTTTGGGAATGTCCTCATCCGTAAAGGATATTGCATCGGTTTCCAATAAGTGGCCTATCAGCTGGCCGAAACCCTCCTCACTAATTTCTTTGGACACAAATGCCTCCTCCAGAACTTTCATCATGGTTTTGCAATGCTCACTGGATGACAACACCAAGTCCATGACTGATGTTAGGTTTGATTCCTCATTTAAGATCTGGATCCCCCTCATTTCCGGGTGATCCATCCTTTTCAAAAACTCTATGGCCCTTTCCTCGGACACCTCTTCATTTTTTCTCTTTTGGCTCTCCAGAACTCGCCCGGGAAGATATAAGGGGTTCCCCTTGGTCGTCACGGAAGCACAACTGGCCGCTTCCTCTGGTATTCCCCCATAATTCCAGGGTATAGTCTTCAGACTACTGATAGGGAGCTGTGGCCTTGCAGCAAAAATGATGGGCCTCGGAGCTGTCAACTTGATAGGTCCCTCTATGTTATTCGTACTTACCCCTATCAACTTGATGGGCGTTATCCTCGCACTCCCATGGTCATGTATCACATTTATCATCTCCTCAACTTTCTGCACATAGTTCAACCTTGGCGGCCCCCCAGCCTCACTTGCCTCCGTCGCATTGACTCCCCCCCCATCATGTCTTGGCAGGGGATTTGCCTTAACATTCGGGGAATCCGGCTGTTCCACCACAATTTCTCCACTGTCAATCAGGTTTTGGATTCGATGCTTTAACGTCCAGCAATCCTGTGTATCATGGCCAGGGGAACTGGAGTGGTATGCACACCGCTTGCTCGGGTCAAACCTTCTACCCTTTGGGTCACTCGGGGGTGCCAAACCAACAATCTTCTTTTGGGCTACTAATACCGCTAATACTCGTTCAAGCGGCTCCCCGAGCGGGGTGAATACTCGGTTTTGCGAGGCCTCATATCTTCTTCGCCCCTCTGCTCTTTGATCTGAGAAATTGGGCTGTCGGGGTGGGCCCTCACCCCCTCTGTGCCTGTACCGGAAGATGGCTTTCTGCTTTACTGGACGACCCTTGTAGGATGAGGGAGACATCCTCTTCCTTCCTCTTTTGGACTCTCCGGGAAGTGCTACCATAGTTTCCATTCTGTATTTGCTCGGCAGCAGTTTCTAAAGCAGTAAGATCCCGGATTTTACCCGATTTCAACCCCATGTCAACCATCTCTCCATGTTTAATCATTTCCGCAAAAGGTCTTCCAATCCCTGAGATGACCCTCTCATAATACGGTGCCTCCTGAATGTCTACAAAGGTCATTACCATCTCTGATTCGCTCATCGGGGGAGTTACCTGGGCAGCCATGCCCCTCCATCTTTGCGCATATTCCCTAAAGGATTCCCTAGGCTGTTTTTTAACCTTTGTCATTTGGTACCTGTCAAGAGCCATCTGGGCCTGAAAGCTGTATTGGGTTAAGAAGGTATGGGCCAATTCCTCCCAGTTGTGGATTCGGGCGTTGTCGAGGCGGGCATACCATATTCTTGCCTCCCCTGTTAAGCTTTTCTGAAATAGCTGCATTCTTAACCCCTCGTCTTCGGCATAAGCCCCGAGTTCTCCAATGTATATTTTCAAGTGTGTATAGGGGTCTCCCTTTCCATTGTATTTTTCAAACTCGGGAACTTTGAACTTTTCTGGATATCTGGCCCCGGGGAAAACACATAAATCTGAGTAATTAACCCTGCCCAGGGAGCCTATGCCCTTTAGAGATTGGATGGTTTCCTCCATGTATTTCATTTTTCTCCGAAGGTCGTCATGGTCCCCTTCCTCTGGGATAGTAATCACTGTCCTGCTAGGTATGGGAACGGCCTTTGGGATGACTGGCTCGTCCTTGAGTCGGGGTTGGTCCTCTTTCAGCAAGTTTGTACCATTTTTAGGAGGATTCTGATCATCCCCTGGTGGTGGAGTATTATGCGATCCCTGGTTTACCGGATCCTGTCTGATTAAGAACTGTTCCTTTAACATTGTGGCCATTTCCATCATCTGTCTTTTAAAATCATCAAACTCCTCCCGAGATATGGAATTATGGTTAGGAAGATCAGCCATTTCAGATGTAGAGACCTGGGCTTTCTTAGACTGCGAACGAGTTTGAGGAGCAATCCTACAGAAACAACGGTTTGAAGTTTAGTCCCGGGAAAATGAACACATGGATGCATGCTAAAGCTGTAAAATTTTTGTGTGTTTTTTTTTTTTTGGGTTTTTTAATCTTTTTCTGCAAAACAACACGTTAGCGGTCCTTTATTGAGACACTGCATGCTAGATACAATTTATTATGCTTCCCGGGTCGTTCCCTGCAAAACACAGAGGTTAGTATTTTCTTTTGTCATAAAGGGGAAGCATATATGAATATTTTGCAATGGGATTATGACATTTATACGCATAAACGTAAAAGGGCATGAAGAGACTTTTCCTGCGTTGGGTTTATCAGAGGCTGACCTACCCTAGGGTTACTCTCACGGGCTTTTCGGCATGAAGGTTCCCAAATCTTCGCAATCTACTCGTTTGAGCCCTTTCGATTGGAGCGGATTTGAGTGGTGCGTTTCCTGAGCCATCTCCGGGGAGCAGCCCCATCGAGTCCAGTAATAAGCAACCGACAGGTTCGCCTCAGGAGGAGGTACTCTCTCAACATACATTCACATTCATCGTCCTCACCGCATGCAAATGATTTCTTTAAAGTAAAGTCATTTCATTCAATCATTCATTCATTGGACACAACACACATTCACACAACAAAACCAAAAGATCAAAATATCGCATGCACACACATATTCATGAATTTTTAAAGGATAGAATAGCATCAAGATTTTAATGCGGCTTAAGCCCTCTAATGTCCCCAGCAGAGTCGCCAGCTGTCGACGCCGGGTTTTCGCTTCTCCTCTTTTTGGTCTCTTCCAATTTTAGCCTTTTGGTTTAGATGACGTTTGGAAAAGGTCGGCATTGAGGTCGACGGGGTTTTGAAAGATCGTTTTTTTTTATGATGAGCCAATTAACCAGAGTCGCCAGTTGGTATATTTGAAATGGATGTACCAACTCATCCGAGTTTTCGTTTTTTATAAATCGCTGGCTCATGTGTGACTCCGAATTAATTGGTCTGCGAATCGAGATTCATAGAGTTCGGGGGCTTGCTTAAGTGAGGGGAAGGTGTTAGGCACCCCTCGACTTCCGTGAAACACGGTTACCGCAATCTTGATGTTTTCCTATCCTTTAATTCATGAAATGTGTGTGTGCGCGCGCTTGTGTGTGGGTGTGTGTCTATGTGAATGTTATGGTGAGTTTGTATGAAAGAGTCATTTGGATTTTAGGGAAAATCGTGTTTTAATTTGGAGTACGCTTCGGAATGTCTTTTCGATGTACCCGAGAAAGCTTTATTCTTTATGAGAAAGGTTTGATTTTAGTTGTCCAAAACTATGGGATTTTCATTAAGTGTCGTTTTAACAAAAAAAACAAGAGTTTTTAAACCTTCGTCAAAATAGGAATCGAGATCTATACGTTGCTTTCATAAAATGATGGACAATTTCTAGGATCTCTTTCACCCTATGCACAAAGGTTTAATAAAACGTCAATTATTTATAAAATCATTTCGTGTGTGTTGTTTT
Source organism: Aralia elata (assembly GCA_034770075.1). Lineage (NCBI taxonomy): Eukaryota > Viridiplantae > Streptophyta > Magnoliopsida > Apiales > Araliaceae > Aralia > Aralia elata. Next base: position 61,555,378 of record CM068388.1, on the reverse strand, counting down.
GGAAAACGATTTTTTTCTTTAGCTTTCTCGTTATATAGGAATCGACATTCATTAACGTTTCTCAAATTTTAACCTCGTGATTCTAATATCCTACTTTGATTGATTTTATGAAAATCTTATCATTTAGCTTTGAAATCAATTTCGTGTCGTAAATCAAATCAAGCATTAAAATGCGTTGGGGCTATTCATGGGCATGTAAGCCATCAAAATAATCCCAAACGCCTACAATCACAAGTTCCACTAATATGGGGCCTTAAATCCGATTCTCGCTTTGGCGTCGTTTTAAGGCCCGACGGTTACACGTTACAAGGAGGCTACATCCTACCCGCTATATACATCAAGACATGTCCATCATCGGATTTGGACCACAGGGTCGTTTTCCTAGGCTCACAACCACGATTATTACATACTCACAAATCAAACATTACAATAAATAACCAACGCGGAAATTCTAACAATATCACGACATCCTAAATAGCAAATTGAAGGAACCACAACCAATACATCTCTTATACAACAAACAAGAAATCAAAACATGAATATCATCGGGTTATTAAGAAGAATTTTGTTCCAATGGAACCCTCGCAAATAATCCCTAATTCATTGTTCAATAAGATACATGAAAATTATATCTAATTTACCCAAATCAATAGGACATGAATTGCTAGAACAAATAGAAATTTTCACCTTGCAATTGATCTCAAATGGATGTGAACTTGTGTATTTGAATAGGATAAATGATGTATTTTGATAAAATCATACTAAAAAGTATTATTTCCACTCTTTTTTTCATCTTCTTTCTCCTTATTTTGTTGCAAAATCTAGCTATTTTCTCTCTATTTCCGTATTTTTTTGCTGCTGCAGAAAATTCTTCTTCTTCAAAACTGCTGAACCTCCTGTATGCTGCCGAAGCTGCCTTAAATAGGCTGGCCAGAGCCAGCCGCAGATCTATCTGCGGCTGGCCGCAGATGGATCTGCGGCTGGCCAGCTGGCACGCCTCCCATCGCACTCAGCTGCTGAGTGCTGATTTCCCGGTTTTCGTGCTGGCGCACTCACTTGGCCGCAGATCTATCCGCGGCTGGCGGGCTTGACTTTCTCGATTTTCGTGTCACGCCTCGATTTTCGTACCGCAACGTCGGTTTTCGCTGACAGGCTCGTATTCCGCAGTCCGGGAACTTCCGGGAGACGTGCCACCTCATTCGGAAATGCCTGCCTCGGACGGTCATGCTGTCACGTCGACTTGGGCTGCCCAAATCATTGCGGCGGGACCGGGCGCTCGCCCTTGTGCCCGCTCCTTTGCTCCCGCAAGCTGGTTCAATTGACGATTTCGCCCTCCTGTCACGGTTAGTAGAAGGAAACGCAAAATTTGGGTGTCTACATCCTAATCAAGGGAACCCCAGAAATTGTGGTTCGCAGACAAATGAAGAAGAAGTGAATACTATTGGGGTTAATCCATCTGTTGTTCCAATGTATTTATGGTTAAAGAGGTTTCAAACACAGAAACCACATTCATTCACTTCAGCTCCAACTCCAATTGATGCAGAGAATTGGGTTGCCCATTTAGAAAAAATATTTGACATGCTAAGATGCTCGGATAACTAGAAAGTGGTGCTGGCTACTTATAAATTAGAGGGGGATGCACAATGGTGGTGGAAAGCAATGAAAGTAACAAAGGGTGATGGATTTGTGGAGGCACTTACCTGGGCAGAGTTTTGTGATATCTTTTACCAACAATACTTCTCAGCTGTTGATAAAGACGCTTATGGTAGAGAGTATCTGTCTATTCAGTAGAAAGAGGATGGGTCCGTTACGGATTTGATTACAAGGTTCACTAGGTTGGCAAGTTTTGCAAGAACCTTAGTTGGGACTGCAGCAGAACAAGCTGAAAAATTTAAGTGTAGAATTCATTATAAATATCATCAACATCTCATTAACATTAAATTCGAAGATGTGTCAGCAGTGGCTAATGTAGCCAAGAATATTAAGATGGAACGATAAGACTTTTGAGCTTCTAAACCAAAGGGAAGTCGGAAGAGGGATAAAGATGACCAACAGAGTCAAGTTTTGAGTTAGCAGGGGAGAAATCAGAATGGTCAGTGGAACAAGAACCGAGGTGGTCAACAGGGATAGTGGTGTGGCCAGAATCAGAACACAAGCTATCAACAGTTACCTCAACAAGGTCATAATTGTCAACAATGGCAGAATCGCCAACAAGGGCAAAATCAGGGTCATTACCCATGGTGTGCTGTCGCAAGCACCCAAAAATAAAATCTTACTGCAAAAGATATTAATGTAGTAGTGCAACTAAGAGTCGATCCCACAGAGAATGATTAGTTTAAATTTATATTTTGTAAACCAAAAAGGGGGGTTTGGAATTTTATTTTACTAATTAACTAAAACAAAATAAGAATAAAATAAAGATTTTAGTTCTTCCGTTCAATATCACCTTATCATAGCAATATTTATCCTTCAACGAAATTAATAGCCCTAGGTAACAACAAGCTCTACTACCCGAAACTCCCCATCATTATCACTCAATGAAACAAGCTTTTCACAAGATTTTAACCATTATACAACCTAGAACAAGCTCTCTAGATTTAATATAATAGTAGCATTAAGATTTAGGGAATTATACTATTCCAAGCAACAATCACACAAGCTCGGATTATTTAACTCGCCTTCCAATAATCATAGCAATACTCAAAAGCTTGACCACAATCGTGTATCACTAATTGCTACCAATGATTAGGAACAATATCAATTACACGTAATACTATCCCTTGATCTAGCAGATGATATCAGTTAACCAATTTAATCCTGCAGAAACTAAATTAGTTAAGCCAAATAACATTCAACAGTGAAAACAGATTATCAAGAATGAACTTCATATAAGAAGGAATAAGTAGTATAAATAAAATTCAACATCCATTTGGAATTAAATAAAAGAAATGAAAAGAGTTCATAGCAAATATGCAAAATATAATTTACAAGATATTCAACAATAATAGAATACAAAAATAAAGGAAGAGTTTAGAGAAGAAAAACTATGTTTTGATATCCGGCTGTCACTTCGGATCATAATCTTCAATCTCCAAGCTTTCGTCTTCGATTCTAGGCTTCCATAAGTGTTGATCTCTTGCTTGCTCTTGAATTATAAAAATGGAGAGGGGAGTAGCCTCCCCCTGGAGATCTATTTCCTCTCCCTACTCCTATACTAACAAACTAATGTAGAGAATGGATACAAGGAATTGGTGTATGAATTGGTGGTGAATTAGTATATAAATTAGCAATATACAAGCTTAGCTTCACTTGGTATTTATATGAACTCGTGGTGTGCTAACCCATCATCATAAGTCAAGATTAAACACCCAATCTACTCATATGCATCAACCAACCAAGGAAGAATCCACCCAAAAAGCGTGTCCATGTGATGCACAAATAGTCCAAATCTAACAACTAAACTGATCAACACCTTGTAAGCCAATTTTGAATTTGTAAACCACCAAATTGGACCTTGGACACAGAATAACAGTTGTACCTCTAGATGTTCTAATGAATTTGGGCTTTTGAATCACCTGATTTGGAGTTGGAAAGCTCAAGTTATGGCCCAAATACTCCAACTGGTCCGAACAGGAATTTAGCCTACGTGGGATTCGAATCAGCTGTCTAAAAAGTAATATTTGGAGGCCGAAATGAACTTGAATTTTTTCTCATCATACCATTTCGGAAAGCTTGAGAAGTCTACTAAAATCTTCAAGAAGAACACATTCTCATTTGGAAACTTTAACACCATCGAAATCGCAAACGAAGCTCCAGAGGTCAATCTGTCCAATCGAGTAATTTCCTGGAATATTCAGCTTCGACGACTGTTGGTTAATTGCCCGTAACTCTCTCATCCGAGCTCTGATTTGGGCGTTTCAAGATGTTCCGGAAAGGTAAGAAATAGATTAACCACTTTCCTTCTTTGAGCTTTGAGAGATATTGGTTGGACGAAGGACAAAATGGAGCCTCAAGTGGACGGACTGATTTGAAAACAATCCAACAGTGTGGAAATAACTTATTTTTCATTTAATAGCTCCATTTGCAAGCTAAATCAAAATATTAGAATAGTGAGTACATTTAGGTGTCAAATAAGTATAAAAGACTAGACATTAAGAGATAAAAACATAACATATTTTATAATTATCATATTCCCCCACACTTATCTTTTGCTCGTCCTCGAGAAAAACAAACACAAACTATAAATTCTACTAATAACACCTAACTTGAGCAATGAGACAAAAAGTTCGAACAATGACCTCAAAGATGTCAACACATGATAACTATAGCAAACTTTTAAAATATCGCAAAGTCTAGGATTTTAACTTGTTTGTTAGTCATACATCGCTTTAGATCCTTTCCGTGTGTGTGTGTATCCATTTGCACTAAACCAATAATAGCTCAGATGAACTTATGCAACCACATTGCTTTATGAAACAAATCAAAATAAACTCGAAAAACAACATGTTTAATACATCACTCATCGCAAACATAAACAAATTGGAAATTCCAAAAATTTTGAGATCAACAGACTCTAGGTAAGTGCATTTTATGCTCCATCTTATCCTAAGTCCACTCTTATGGGCGAGTGCATTTTACGCTCCATCTCAACCCATCGCAAGATTTGCGATTTATTACTTCTTTCATTTTATTTATTTATTTTTATTTTATTTTATATAGGTGAATGCGTTTTACGCTCTATCTCCCCTAAACATATGTTTATGAGTGAGTGCGTTTTACGCTCCATCTCAACTCACCACATGACCAACAAATCAAATTTGAGTACATTGCTACGAGTGATGTTTAAACGTGTTTAAGAGCTTATTGATCTCTCACACAAGCATTCGGTCATATATAAGCTTTCTCTAAGTGTATCATTAGTTCATTACAAATGGATAAGTGATCAAATGTGTTTGGGATCACAAACAATGTAATAACCAACAAAAAAAGTTAAGCACACAGACTGAGCAACATTTGTCCATTTTTCATGAGTTACATTTTATTTAATCGGGCTTCTATCATTGTTCGTAGTTCTAAATCAAGTTAATGCTCAAGAAACACAAAATAATAACCCTAAATATTTATTTTATTTTTTTAAAAAAAAATCATATATTTTTTTATATAAAAACACTTTTTTTTATAGAAACACACAAATACTAAATACTAATAAAACCACAAATACTAAATACTACCTCCAAACTTAAAATTGATATTGTCCTCAATGTAAACAATTAACGAATCAAATGCAAATGACTTCCTTGGAAATATGTCAATAATCGTGGGGCATTGGAACTGTAGAATGACCTAACACGATAGATAAAACAAAAATAAAATCAAGTGAAATAAAATTAGATGAAAGGGATGCGAAATTTGGGTTGCCTCCCAAATAGCGCTTGGTTTATAGTCGTCAGCCCGACTTCTTTATTTCTTATTTGAGACCTTGAGATCGTCGCGAACAAAACAAGAGTCCCTGGGAAATTAAAAAAATAATACGAGTTTAAATTAAGATAGAAAATTGCTAAAATAAAATAAGGTTCACAAAAGCACAAAAATAAAACTAAAATCATTCCCTGGCAACGGCGCCAAAATTTGGTGTGCTGTCGCAAGTACCCAAAAATAAAATCTTACTGCAAAAGATATTAATGTAGTAGTGCAAGTAAGAGTCGATCCCACAGAGAATGAATAATTTCAATTTATACTTTGTAAACCAAAAGGGGGGGGTGGAATTTTATTTAACTAATTAACTAAAACAAAATAAGAATAAAATAAAGATTTTAGTTCTTCCATTCAATATCACCTTATCATAGCAATATTTATCCTTCAATGAAATTAATAGCCCTAGATAACAACAAGCTCTGCTACCCGAAACTCCCCTTAATTATCACTCAATGAAACAAGCTCTTCACAAGATTCTAACCATTATACAACCTAGAACAAGCTCTCTAGATTTAATATAACAGTAGCATTAAGATCTAGGGAATTCGACTATTCCAAGCAACAATCACACAAACTCGGATTATTTAACTCGCCTTCCAATAATCATAGCCATACTCAAAAGCTTGACCACAATCATGTATCACTAATTGCTACCAATGATTAGGAACAATATCAATTACACGTAATACTATCCCTTGATCTAGCAGATGATATCAGTTAACCAATTTAATCCTGGAGAAACTAAATTAGTTAAGCTAACTAACATTCAACATTTAAAACGGATTATCAAGAATGAACTTCATATAAAAAGGAATGAGTAGTGTAAATAAAGTTCAACATCCCTTTGGAACTAAATAAAAGAAATGAGAAGAGGTCATAGTAAATATGCAAAATATAATTTACAAGATATTCAACAATAGGAGTAGGGAGAGGACGTAGACTTCGAGAAAGACAAGGATATTCCTATTGTAGACACCCAAATTTTGCACTTCCTATACTGACCATGACAGGAGGGCAAATTCGGCAAATGGCCGGCCTACGAGACGGAAGGTGGACATAAGTGCGAACAATCAGAGCCACCACGACGACTTGCGATCAAGGCTGACACGACAACGGGCGAAGCAACCACCCATGAATGATGTGGCACTTTTCCCAGCGGTTCCCGGACTGCAAAATGCAAGCCTGTCGGCGAAAACCGACGTCACGACACGAGAATCGAGGCATAGCCCGAAAATCGAGAAAATTATCCCACCCAGCCGCGGATTGATCTGCGGCCAAACGATTAAAATAATGGTGGTGCGCACGGGACTCGAAACTAGGAAACCAGCTGAGTGCGATGGGGGGTGGGCCAGCCAGCCGCAGATCAATCTGCGGCCAGGCCGCAGATCAATCTGCGGCTGCCCTAAACCAGCTTATTTCAGCTCAGTTTCTTCATTTCATCCAGGGGGTTGGCAGCGGCGGAAAGAGAAGAAGAAGGCAGCTGCAGCAGCTCGAAAAAGAAGGAGAAAACAGAAAGAAAATGAGAGAAATTAAGAGAGAAAAGAGTAAGAAATAGTGAGAAATTGTACCCATTTTGTGAGATTACATATCATATATTTCTACTCTATTCAATACACAAATTCATATATATTGTGGGGATTATTTGCAAGGTGAAAAAATCCTTTGTTTTAGCATTTTGTTTTACCATTTTTGTTAAGCTTTTGTCATCCGAATTTTATTAAATGTAGTTGTTCTTGTATATTATTGTGAATCCTTGGATTGAGGGCTATTAGTGAGGGTTCCAAATGGAACGAAATTCCTCCTAATAGCCCGATGATATCCATTTAGTGAATTTTTAGCTCGTTATAATGATGTATTGTGCATAGATTGTTTAGATTGCTATTTTTAGGATCTTGTGGGTGTGTAGCGATTTTGGATGTGAGCCTAGGAGCGCGACCCCGTGGTCCAAATCCGATGATGGACATCTATTGATATATGTAATAAATTCGATGTATCTTTCATTGTAAATATGTAATCGTCGGGCCTTAAAACGACGCCAAGGCGAGAATCGTGTTTAAGGCCCCGAAATAGTGAAACTTGTGATCGTAGGCGTTTGGGGTTATTTTGATGGCTTACATGCCCATGAATAGCCCCAACGCATTTTAATGCTTGATTCGATTTATGAGACGAAATTGATTTCAAAGCTAAACGATAAGATTTTTGTAAAATCAATCGAACTAGGTTATTAGAATCACGAGGCTAAAATTTGGGAATGCTAATGAACGTCGATTCCTATTTAACGAGAAAGCTAAAGAAAAATCGTTTTCAAACATTAGAAAAATGGTTTTATAAAATAAGAAATGTTTTATTAAATCTTTGTGCATAGGGTGAAAGAGATCCTAGAAGTTGCCCATCATTCTATTTACGAAAGCAACGTATAGATCTCGATTCCTATTTTGACGAAGGTTTAAAACTCTTGTTTTGCCAAAACGACACTTAATGAAAACCTTACAGTTTTGACAATTAAAATCAAACCTTTCTAATAAAGAATAAAGCTTTATCGTATATGCTGAAAAGACATTACGAAGCGTTCTCGAATTAAAGCACGACTTTCCCTAAAAATCCAAATGATTCTTTCATGCAAACTCACCACAACATTCACATAGGCACACACACACACACACACACTCGCGCACACACACACATTTCATGAATTAAAGGATAGGAAAGCATCGAGATTGCGGTAACCGTGTTTCACGGAAGTCGGGGGGTGCCTAACACCTTCCCCTCGCTTAAGCAAGCCCCCGAACTCTATGAATCTCGGATCGCAGACCAATTAATTCGGAGTCACATATGAGCCAGCTATTTACAAAAAACGAAACTCGGATGAGTTGGTACATCCATTTCAAATATACCAACTGGCGACTCTGGTTAATTGGCTCATCATAAAAAAGCAATCTTTCAAAACCCCGTCGACATTAATGCCGACCTTTTCCAAAAGTCATTTAATCAAGAGGCTAAAATTTGGAAAAGACTAAAAAAGGACACGCGAAGAAAACCCGGCGTCGACAGCTGGCGACTCTGCTAGGGATATTAGAGGGCTTAAGCCGCGTTTAAATCTTGATGCTATCCTTTATTCATGAATATGTGTGTGCGTGCGATATTTTGACCTATTGTTGTGTGAATGTGTGATGCTGTCCAATGAATGAATGATTGAATGGAATTGCTTTACCTTAAAGTAATCATATGCATACGGTGAGGACGATGAATGTGAATGTATGTTGAGAGAGTACCTCCTCCTGAGGCGAACCTGTCGGTTGCTTATTACTGGACTCGAAGAAGGCTATTCAACCTTTTGATCGGGTACAAAGCCTTAATTCAAAGCAACGTTTGCGACAGAATCGACCTCATGTGACAGCCTTCACTTTGCATTTGCACAAACTTTCAGTTGTGGGGTATAAAACTATGACGACGCTGATAGCAATTAACACGTAGTCAGACAGTCAATGATTATCAAGCTAATATCAAGAAGTCAGACGATAAATGATTATCAGGCTAATGTCTCGAATCGTGGCCTGGGTTATTCGAGTAATTAAGCCCGAGGGGTGTCTCTACACCTGGTGCCCTAAAGCCATCTGGTTTGGGAGTCGCTGGCCCAACACTCGTTACATGGGTAACTCAGAGCCTAAGAAAACGAGCATTACAGTAGAGGAGGCCCGAGCAGATTCGAATCGTGGCATGGGCTACTCGAGTAATTAAGCCTAAGGGGTGTCTCTGCATCTGGTGCCCTAAAGCCGTCTGGTTTGGGAGTCACCGGCCTAACACTCGCTATATGGGTGACTCAAGCCTAAGAAAACGAATCTTGCGCAAGGTCAAGCAAAGAATGAATGGTGCAGACCACCAGCTTGTCTCGAACCGTGGCCTTTGGTACTCGAGTAAATAAACCCGAAGGGGTGTCTGTACACCTAATGCCCCAAAAACCGTCTGGTTTGGGAGTCATTGGTCCAAAACTCGTTAAATGGGTAACTTTGAATAGCCTAAGAAAACGAGACAAGTGAAGTGGGCTAATAAAGAGAAAAGATAATACGAAAAAAAAACTCTCAGCCTTAAACAAGAGGTCATGGAAGAGAAACCCCTACTAAATGCTGCATCGCACAGTGCATTTGTTATATGACGTTAATCCTGCTAAGGACGTTGTCGAGAATGGAGACAGAATACCTTTGACGAGGGAAGGTAGTTCTTTTGAATTCGACCTTACTCACGTATAATGACCATGAATGCTTGAAGGTGTTCTTACGATTTCCTAACCCGTTAAATAGAAAACCCTCAATTCACGAGGGATCGGAAAAACTTCCAATCTAGTACATTCACGGTTCACAACTTGCTAGATTGTGCGATCAACAGATATTCGATTTCATGTGCTTTGACTGCATTTACTCTTTTGTCGAGATTATAATATCTTTGTTTTGAACTAACACTAACGGCCCGAGCCTTCAAGTTTCGGCATGTGTTAGTCATCTGATGTGCAGGATCTGGCAGAGTTGTGGATAACTCAGCACGGTCAACATCGCGAGTTTTCGATAGAAATTCTTGGTAGCGACACGCACCAAGGCAGGGGCAGTTAAGAATTGTGAAATGGGAGGAAGCTGAGGCTGCACGGAACTTCTTGTCATTGGGCCTCTCCCCAATCCTGACTATCACTGCCTCGACATCCAAATGATCCACGTGCATGAGCATATACATGGATGATATAATACGGGACAACAGCATATCGACCAGCAGAAATGATCAAAAGGCCAAGGAGCCCAACACAGCTGTCGATCAGCACAGAGAGCAAAACAGACTGCCTCAACTCGATGGAATGAAGACGACCAAGAACAGGCAGAGTACAAAACCAATGTTGAAGTCTAGAAACTACACTTCACGACGAGGCGTGATCCAATCAAATGTTGGCAAGCAACGACGACCTTCGAATCATATCATTTGACTGAACAGGGGTCGTTTCTATCTAAAACATATGTTGTGCACATGCATCTGTCCATACCATATCTGCCAGATCATGCGTAACATCTTTTTCATGCATGCAGGTATGATCAAAATGAAAATCTTCAGGAAAGTACAAGCACGTCGCCTTCAACCTCACAAATGATCAGACCGTGATGGCTTTTGCGGCATAGTACGTGGACGATGTTGGTGGGAGATCTGGGACAGAAGCCGATCACACATCCTACTTCAAGAAATCCCTCAAAATCAAATCAAATAAACAACAAACCCTGGGAAGGGCTGAGATCCACGCAAACCACAACAAGATGGTGAGCACCCCTGGGAAGGGCTGATATCCACAAAAAGAAAAAAGACAAAAAACAACAAACCCTGGGAAGGGCTGAGATCCACGCGAGCCACAACAAGATGGTGAGCACCCCTGGGAAGGGCTGATATCCACAAAAAGAAAAAAAAAGACAAAAAACAACAAACCCTGGGAAGGGCTGAGATCCACGCGAGCCACAACAAGATGGTGAGCACCCCTGGGAAGGGCTGATATCCACAAAAAGAAAAAAGACAAAAAACAACAAACCCTGGGAAGGGCTGAGATCCACGCGAGCCACAACAAGATGGTGAGCACCCCTGGGAAGGGCTGATATCCACAAAAAGAAAAAAAAACAAAAAACAACAAACCCTGGGAAGGGCTGAGATCCACGCGAGCCACAACAAGATGGTGAGCACCCCTGGGAAGGGCTGATATCCACAAAAAGAAAAAAAGACAAAAAACAACAAACCCTGGGAAGGGCTGAGATCCACGCGAGCCACAACAAGATGGTGAGCACCCCTGGGAAGGGCTGATATCCACAAAAAGAAAAAAAACAAAAAACAACAAACCCTGGGAAGAGCTGAGATCCACGCGAACCACAACAAGATGGTGAGCACCCCTGGGAAGGGCTGATATCCACAAAAAGAAAAAAGACAAAAAACAACAAACCCTGGGAAGGGCTGAGATCCACGCGAACCACAACAAAGATGGTGAGCACCCCTGGGAAGGGCTGATATCCACAAAAAGAAAAAAAGACAAAAAACAACAAACCCTGGGAAGGGCTGAGATCCACAAAAAGAAAAAAGACAAAAAACAACAAACCCTGGGAAGGGCTGAGATCCACGCGAACCACAACAAGATGGTGAGCACCCCTGGGAAGGGCTGATATCCACAAAAAGAAAAAAAGACAAAAAACAACAAACCCTAGGAAGGGCTGAGATCCACGCGAGCCACAACAAGATGGTGAGCACCCCTGGGAAGGGCTGATATCCACAAAAAGAAATAAAAGACAAAAAACAACAAACCCTTGGAAGGGCTGAGATCCACGCGAACCACAACAAGATGGTGAGCACCCCTAGGAAGGGCTGATATCCACAAAAAGAAATAAAGACAAAAAACAACAAACCCTGGGAAGGGCTGAGATCCACGCGAGCCACAACAAGATGGTGAGCACCCCTGGGAAGGGCTGAGATCCACGCGAGCCACAACAAGATGGTGAGCACCCCTGGGAAAGGCTGATATCCACAAAAATAAAAAAAAGACAAAAAACAACAAACCCTGGGAAGGGCTGAGATCCACGCGAGCCACAACAAGATGGTGAGCACCCCTAGGAAGGGCTGATATCCACAAAAAGAAAAAAGACAAAAAACAACAAACCATGGGCAGGGCTGAGATCCACGCGAGCCACAACAAGATGGTGAGCACCCCTGGGAAGGGCTGATATCCACAAAAAGAAAAAAAAACAAAAAACAACAAACCCTGGGAAGGGCTGAGATCCACGCGAGCCACAACAAGATGGTGAGCACCCTGGGAAGGGCTGATATCCACAAAAAGAAAAAAAAGACAAAAAACAACAAACCCTGGGAAGGGCTGAGATCCACGCGAGCCACAACAAGATGGTGAGCACCCCTGGGAAGGGCTGATATCCACAAAAAGAAAAAAGACAAAAAACAACAAACCCTGGGAAGGGCTGAGATCCACGCGAACCACAACAAGATGGTGAGCACCCCTGGGAAGGGCTGATATCCACAAAAAGAAAAAAAAAGACAAAAAACAACAAACCCTGGGGAGGGCTGAGATCCACGCGAGCCACAACAAGATGGTGAGCACCCCTGGGAAGGGCTGATATCCACAAAAAGAAAAAAGACAAAAAACAACAAACCCTGGGAAGGGCTGAGATCCACGCGAACCACAACAAGATGGTGAGCACCCTTGGGAAGGACTGATATCCACAAAAAGAAAAAAGACAAAAAACAACAAACCCTGGGAAGGGCTGAGATCCACGCGAACCACAACAAAGATGGTGAGCACCCCTAGGAAGGGCTGATATCCACAAAAAGAAAAAAAGACAAAAAACAAAAACCCTAGGAAGGGCTGAGATCCACGCGAACCACGACAAAGATGGTGAGCACCCCTGGGAAGGGCTGATATCCACAAAAAGAAAAAAGACAAAAAACAACAAACCCTAGGAAGGGCTGAGATCCACGCGAACCACGACAAAGATGGTGAGCACCCCTGGGAAGGGCTGATATCCACAAAAAGAAAAAAAAACAAAAAACAACAAACCCTGGGAAGGGCTGAGATCCACGCGAGCCACAACAAGATGGTGAGCACCCCTGGAAAGGGCTGATATCCACAAAAAGAAAAAAAAGACAAAAAACAGCAAACCCTTGGAAGGGCTGAGATCCACGCGAACCACAACAAGATGGTGAGCACCCCTAGGAAGGGCTGATATCCACAAAAAGAAAAAAAAGACAAAAAACAACAAACCCTTGTAAGGGCCTGAGATCCACGCGAACCACAACAAGATGGTGAGCACCCCTGGGAAGGGCTGAAAACCCTGGGAAGGGCTGAGATCCACGCGAGCCACAACAAGATGGTGAGCACCCCTGGGAAGGGCTGATATCCACAAAAAGAAAAAAAAAACAAAAAACAACAAACCCTGGGAAGGGCTGAGATCCACGCGAACCACGACAAAGATGGTGAGCACCCCTGGGAAGGGCTGATATCCACAAAAAGAAAAAAGACAAAAAACAACAAACCCTAGGAAGGGCTGAGATCCACGCGAACCACGACAAAGATGGTGAGCACCCCTGGGAAGGGCTGATATCCACAAAAAGAAAAAAGACAAAAAAACAACAAACCCTGGGAAGGGCTGAGATCCACGCGAGCCACAACAAGATGGTGAGCACCCCTGGGAAGGGCTGATATCCACAAAAAGAAAAAAAAGACAAAAAACAACAAACCCTGGGAAGGGCTGAGATCCATGCGAACCACAACAAGATGGTGAGCACCCCTGGGAAGGGCTGATATCCACAAAAAGAAAAAAAAGACAAAAAACAACAAACCCTGGGAAGGGCTGAGATCCACGCGAACCACAAACAAGATGGTGAGCACCCCTGGGAAGGGCTTGATATCCACAAAAAGAAAAAAAAGACAAAAAACAACAAACCCTGGGAAGGACTGAGATCCACGCGAGCCACAACAAGATGGTGAGCACCCCTGGGAAGGGCTGATATCCACAAAAAGAAAAAAAAGACAAAAAACAACAAACCCTGGGAAGGGCTGAGATCCACGCGAGCCACAACAAGATGGTGAGCACCCCTAGGAAGGGCTGATATCCACAAAAAGAAAAAAGACAAAAAACAACAAACCCTGGGAAGGGCTGAGATCCACGCGAGCCACAACAAGATGGTGAGCACCCCTGGGAAGGGCTGATATCCACAAAAAGAAAAAAAAAACAAAAAACAACAAACCCTGGGAAGGGCTGAGATCCACGCGAGCCACAACAAGATGGTGAGCACCCTTGGAAGGGCTGATATCCACAAAAAGAAAAAAAGACAAAAAACAACAAACCCTGGGAAGGGCTGAGATCCAACGCGAGCCACAACAAAGATGGTGAGCACCCCTGGGAAGGGCTGATATCCACAAAAAGAAAAAAGACAAAAAACAAAAAACAACAAACCCTGGAAGGGCTGAGATCCACGCGAACCACAACAAGATGGTGAGCACACCCTGGGAAGGGCTGATATCCCCAAAAAGATAAAAAAAGACAAAAAACAACAAACCCTGGGAAGGGCTGAGATCCACTGCGAGCCACAACAAGATGGTGAGCACCCCTGGGAAGGGCTGATATCCACAAAAAGAAAAAAAGACAAAAAACAACAAACCCTGGGAAGGGCTGAGATCCACTGCGAACCACAACAAAGATGGTGAGCACACCCCCTTGGGAAGGGCTGATATCCACAAAAAAAAAAAGACAAAAAACAACAAACCCTGGGAAGGGCTGAGATCCACGCGAGCCCACAACAAAGATGGTGAGCACCCCTAGGAAGGGCTGATATTCCACAAAAAGAAAAAAAGACAAAAAACAACAAACCCTGGGAAGGGCTGAGATCCACGCTAACAACCAAAGATGGTGAGCCAACCAGGGAACGGCTTATATACACAAAAAGAAAAAAAAAACAAAAAACAACAAACCCTGGGAAGGGCCTGAGATCCACGCGAGCCACAACAAGATGGTGAGCACCCCTGGGAAGGGCTGATATCCACAAAAAGAAAAAAAAAATAAAAAACAACAAACCCTGGGAAGGGCTGAGATCCACGCGAGCCACAACAAGATGGTGAGCACCTCTGGGAAGGGCTGATATCCATAAAAAGAAAAAAAGACAAAAAACAACAAACCCTGGGAAGGGCTGAGATCCACGGCGAGCCACAACAAGATGGTGAGCACCCCTGGGAAGGGCTGATATCCAAAAAAAGAAAAAAGACAAAAAACAACAAACCCTGGGTAGGTCTGAGATCCACGCGAACCACGACAAAGATGGTGAGCACCCCTGGGAAGGGCTGATATCCACAAAAAAAAAAAAAAAAAGACAAAAAACAACAAACCTTGGGAAGGGCTGAGATCCACGCGAGCCACAACAGTTGGTGAGCACCCCTGGGAAGGGCTGATATCCACAAAAAAGAAAAAAGACAAAAAACAACAAACCCTGGGAAGGGCTGAGATCCACGCGAACCACAACAAAGATGGTGAGCACCCCTGGGAAGGGCTGATATCCACAAAAAGAAAAAAAGACAAAAAACAACAAACCCTAAGAAGGGCTGAGATCCACGCGAACCACGACAAAGATGGTGAGCACCCCTAGGAAGGGCTGATATCCACAAAAAGAAAAAAGACAAAAAACAACAAACCCTGGGAAGGGCTGAGATCCACGCGAGCCACAACAAGATGGTGAGCACCCCTGGGAAGGGCTGATATCCACAAAAAGAAAAAAAAAACACAAAACAACAAACCCTGGGAAGGGCTGAGATCCACGCGAGCCACAACAAGATGGTGAGCACCCCTGGGAAGGGCTGATATCCATAAAAAGAAAAAAAGACAAAAAACAACAAACCCTGGGAAGGGCTGAGATCCACGCGAGCCACAACAAGATGGTGAGCACCCCTGGGAAGGGCTGATATCCACAAAAAAAAAAAGACAAAAAACAACAAACCCTGGGAAGGGCTGAGATCCACGCGAGCCACAACAAGATGGTGAGCACCCCTAGGAAGGGCTGATATCCACAAAAAGAAAAAAAGACAAAAAACAACAAACCCTGGGAAGGGCTGAGATCCACGCAAGCCACAACAAGATGGTGAGCACCCCTGGGAAGGGCTGATATCCACAAAAAAAAAAGATAAAAAATAACAAACCCTGGGAAGGGCTAAGATCCACGCGAGCCACAACAAGATGGTGAGCACCCCTAGGAAAGGCTGATATCCACAAAAAGAAAAAAGACAAAAAACAACAAACCCTGGGAAGGGCTGAGATCCACGCGAACCACAACAAAGATGGTGAGCACCCCTGGGAAGGGCTGATATCCACAAAAAGAAAAAAAGACAAAAAACAACAAACCCTAGGAAGGGCTGAGATCCACGCGAACCACAACAAAGATGGTGAGCACCCCTGGGAAGGGCTGATATCCACAAAAATAAAATATGAAAAAAACAACAAACCCTGGGAAGGGCTGAGATCCACGCGAACCACATCAACAACAAGATGGTGAGCACCCCTGGGAAGGGCTGATATCCACAAAAAGAAAAAAGACAAAAAACAACAAACCCTGGGAAGGGCTGAGATCCACGCGAGCCACAACAAGATGGTGAGCACCCCTGGGAAGGGCTGATATCCACAAAAAGAAAAAAAGACAAAAAACAACAAACCCTGGGAAGGGCTGAGATCCACGCGAGCCACAACAAGATGGTGAGCACCCCTGGGAAGGGCTGATATCCACAAAAAGAAAAAAAGACAAAAAACAACAAACCCTGGGAAGGGCTGAGATCCACGCGAGCCACAACAAGATGGTGAGCACCCCTGGGAAGGGCTGATATCCACAAAAAGAAAAAAAGACAAAAAACAACAAACCCTGGGAAGGGCTGAGATCCACGCGAGCCACAACAAGATGGTGAGCACCCCTAGGAAGGGCTGATATCCACAAAAAGAAAAAAAAGACAAAAACAACAAACCCTTGGAAGGGCTGAGATCCACGCGAACCACAACAAGATGGTGAGCACCCCTGGGAAGGGCTGATATCCACAAAAAGAAAAAAAAAACAAAAAACAACAAACCCTGGGAAGGGCTGAGATCCACGCGAGCCACAACAAGATGGTGAGCACCCTTGGAAGGGCTGATATCCACAAAAAGAAAAAAAGACAAAAAACAACAAACCCTGGGAAGGGCTGAGATCCACGCGAGCCACAACAAGATGGTGAGCACCCCTGGGAAGGGCTGATATCCACAAAAAGAAAAAAGACAAAAAACAACAAACCCTGGGAAGGGATGAGATCCACGCGAACCACAACAAGATGGTGAGCACCCCTGGGAAGTGCTGATATCCACAAAAAAAAAAAAGACAAAAAACAACAAACCCTGGGAAGGGCTGAGATCCACGCGAGCCACAACAAGATGGTGAGCACCCCTGGGAAGTGCTGATATCCACAAAAAGAAAAAAGACAAAAAACAACAAACCAGGGTTAGGGCTGAGATCCACGCGAACCACAACAAGATGGTGAGCACCCCTGGGAAGGGCTGATATCCACAAAAAGAAAAAAAAGACAAAAACACAACTCACCCTTTGTAGGGCTGAGATCCACGCGAACCACAAACAAGATGGTGAGCACCCCTAGGAAGGGCTGATATCCACAAAAAGAAAAAAAGACAAAAAACAACAAACCCTTGGGGAAGGGCTGAGATCCACGCGAAAGCCACAACAAGAGGTGAGCACCCCTGGGAAGGGCTGATATCCACAAAAAGAAAAAAAAACAAAAAAACAACAAACCCTGGGAAGGGCTGAGATCCACGCGAACCACAACAAGATGGTGAGCACCCCTGGGAAGGGCTGATATCCACAAAAAGAAGAAAAAAAGACAAAAAACAACAAACCCTGGGAAGGGCTGAGATCCACGCGAACCACAACAAGATGGTGAGCACCCCTGGGAAGGGCTGATATCCACAAAAAGAAAAAAAAACAAACAAAAAAACAACAAACCCTGGGAAGGGCTGAGATCCACGCGAGCCACAACAAGATGGTGAGCACCCCTGGGAAGGGCTGATATCCACAAAAAAAAAAGACAAAAAACAACAAACCCTGGGAAGGGCTGAGATCCACGCGAGCCACAACAAGATGGTGAGCACCCCTAGGAAGGGCTGATATCCACAAAAAGAAAAAAGACAAAAAATAACAAACCCTGGGAAGGGCTGAGATCCACGCGAGCCACAACAAGATGGTGAGCACCCCTGGGAAGGGCTGATATCCACAAAAAGAAAAAAAAAACAAAAAACAACAAACCCTGGGAAGGGCTGAGATCCACGCGAGCCACAACAAGATGGTGAGCACCCCTGGGAAGGGCTGATATCCACAAAAAGAAAAAAAGACAAAAAACAACAAACCCTGGGAAGGGCTGAGATCCACGCGAACCACAACAAGATGGTGAGCACCCCTGGGAAGGGCTGATATCCACAAAAAGAAAAAAGACAAAAAACAACAAACCCTGGGAAGGGCTGAGATCCACGCGAACCACAACAAAGATGGTGAGCACCCCTAGGAAGGGCTGATATCCACAAAAAGAAAAAAAGACAAAAAACAACAAACCCTAGGAAGGGCTGAGATCCACGCGAACCACGACAAAGATGGTGAGCACCCCTGGGAAGGGCTGATGTCAAAAAGAAAAAAGACAAAAAACAACAAACCCTGGGAAGGGCTGAGATCCACGCGAGCCACAACAAGATGGTGAGCACCCCTGGGAAGGGCTGATATCCACAAAAAGAAAAAAAAAACAAAAAACAACAAACTCTGGGAAGGGCTGAGATCCACGCGAGCCACAACAAGATGGTGAGCACCCATGGGAAAGGCTGATATCCATAAAAAGAAAAAAAGACAAAAAACAACAAACCTTGGGAAGGGCTGAGATCCACGCGAGCCACAACAAGATGGTGAGCACCCCTGGGAAGGGCTGATATCCACAAAAAGAAAAAAGACAAAAAACAACAAACCCTGGGAAGGGCTGAGATCCACGCGAACCACAACAAGATGGTGAGCACCACTGGGAAGGGCTGATATCCACAAAAAGAAAAAAAAAGACAAAAAACAACAAACCCTGGGAAGGGCTGAGATCCACGCGAGCCACAACAAGATGGTGAGCACCCCTGGGAAGGGCTGATATCCACAAAAAGAAAAAAGACAAAAAACAATAAACCCTGGGAAGGGCTGAGATCCACGCGAGGCACAACAAGTTGGTGAGCACCCCTGGGAAGGGCTGATATCCACAAAAAGAAAAAAGACAAAAAATAACAAACCCTGGGAAGGGCTGAGATCCACGCGAACCACAACAAAGATGGTGAGCACCCCTGGGAAGGGCTGATATCCACAAAAAGAAAAAAAGACAAAAAACAACAAACCCTGGGAAGGGCTGAGATCCACGCGAACCACAACAAAGATGGTGAGCACCCCTGGGAAGGGCTGATATCCACAAAAAGAAAAAAAGACAAAAAACAACAAACCCTGGGAAGGGCTGAGATCCACGCGAGCCACAACAAGATGGTGAGCACCCCTGGGAAGGGCTGATATCCACAAAAAGAAAAAAAAAAAAAAAACAACAAACCCTGGGAAGGGCTGAGATCCACGCGAGCCACAACAAGATGGTGAGCACCCCTGGGAAGGGCTGATATCCATAAAAAGAAAAAAAGACAAAAAACAACAAACCCTGGGAAGGGCTGAGATCCACGCGAGCCACAACAAGATGGTGAGCACCCCTGGGAAAGGCTGATATCCACAAAAAGAAAAAAGACAAAAAACAACAAACCCTGGGAAGGGCTGAGATCCACGCGAACCACAACAAAGATGGTGAGCACCCCTGGGAAGGGCTGATATCCACAAAAAAAAAAAAAAAAAAAAAGACAAAAAACAACAAACCCTGGGAAGGGCTGAGATCCACGCGAGCCACAACAAGATGGTGAGCACCCCTGGGAAGGGCTGATATCCACAAAAAAGGAAAAAAAGACAAAAAACAACAAACCCTGGGAAGGGCTGAGATCCACGCGAACCACAACAAGATGGTGAGCACCCCTGGGAAGGGCTGATATCCACAAAAAGAAAAAAGACAAAAAACAACAAACCCTGGGAAGGGCTGAGATCCACGCGAGCCACAACAAGATGGTGAGCACCCCTGGGAAGGGCTGATATCCACAAAAAGAAAAAAAAGACAAAAACAACAAACCCTTGGAAGGGCTGAGATCCACGCGAACCACAACAAGATGGTGAGCACCCCTAGGAAGGGCTGATATCCATAAAAAGAAAAAAAGACAAAAAGCAACAAACCCTGGGAAGGGCTGAGATCCACGCGAGGCACAACAAGATGGTGAGCACCCCTGGGAAGGGCTGATATCCACAAAAAGAAAAAAGACAAAAAATAACAAACCCTGGGAAGGGCTGAGATCCACGCGAACCACAACAAAGATGGTGAGCACCCCTGGGAAGGGCTGATATCCACAAAAAGAAAAAAAGACAAAAAACAAAAACCCTAGGAAGGGCTGAGATCCACGCGAACCACGACAAAGATGGTGAGCACCCCTGGGAAGGGCTGATATCCACAAAAAGAAAAAAAAACAAAAAACAACAAACCCTGGGAAGGGCTGAGATCCACGCGAGCCACAACAAGATGGTGAGCACCCCTGGAAAGGGCTGATATCCACAAAAACAAATAAAAACACAATACAACAAACCCTGGGGAGGGAGCAGAGACACGCGAGCCACAACAGGATGGTGGGCACCCCTGGGAAGGGCTGATATCCCATAAAAAGAAAAAAAAAACAAAAACAACAAACCCTGGGAAGGGCTGAGATCCACGCGAGCCACAACAAGATGGTGAGCACCCCTGGGAAAGGGCTGATATCCAAAAAAAGAAAAAAGACAAAAAACAACAAACCCTGGGAAGGGCTGAGATCCACGCGAACCACAACAAGATGGTGAGCACCCCTGGGAAGGGCTGCTATCCACAAAAAGAAAAAAAAAGACAAAAAGCAACAAACCCTGGGAAGGGCTGAGATCCACGCGAGCCACAACAAGATGGTGAGCACCCCTGGGAAGGGCTGATATCCACAAAAAGAAAAAAGACAAAAAACAACAAACCCTGGGAAGGGCTGAGATCCACGCGAACCACAACAAGATGGTGAGCACCCCTGGGAAGGGCTGATATCCACAAAAAGAAAAAAGACAAAAAACAACAAACCCTGGGAAGGGCTGAGATCCACGCGAGCCACAACAAGATGGTGAGCACCCCTGGGAAGGGCTGATATCCACAAAAAGAAAAAAAAGACAAAAAACAACAAACCCTTGGAAGGGCTGAGATCCACGCGAACCACAACAAGATGGTGAGCACCCCTAGGAAGGGCTGATATCCACAAAAAGAAAAAAAGACAAAAAACAACAAACCCTGGGAAGGGCTGAGATCCACGCGAGCCACAACAAGATGGTGAGCACCCCTGGGAAGGGCTGATATCCACAAAAAGAAAAAAGACAAAAAACAACAAACCCTAGGAAGGGCTGAGATCCACGCGAGCCACAACAAGATGGTGAACACCCCTGGGAAGGGCTGATATCCACAAAAAAAAAAAAAAAGACAAAAAACAACAAACCCTGGGAAGGGCTGAGATCCACGCGAGCCACAATAAGATGGTGAGCACCCCTAGGAAGGGCTGATATCCACAAAAAGAAAAAAGACAAAAAACAACAAACCCTGGGAAGGGCTGAGATCCACGCGAGCCACAACAAGATGGTGAGCACCCCTGGGAAGGGCTGATATCCACAAAAAGAAAAAATAAAAAAAAAAACAACAAACCCTGGGAAGGGCTGAGATCCACAGCGAGCCACAAACAAGATGGTGAGCACCCCTGGGAAGGGCTGATATCCACAAAAAGAAAAAAAGACAAAAAACAACAAACCCTGGGAAGGGCTGAGATCCACGCGAGCCACAACAAGATGGTGAGCACCCCTGGGAAGGGTTAATATCCACAAAAAGAAAAAATACAAAAAACAACAAACCCTGGGAAGGGCTGAGATCCACGCAAACCACAACAAGATGGTGAGCACCCCAGGGAAGGGCTGATATCCACAAAAAGAAAAAAAAAAGACAAAAAACAACAAACCCTTGGAAGGGCTGAGATCCATGCGAGCCACAACAAGATGGTGAGCACCCTGGGAAGGGCTGATATCCATAAAAAGAAAAAAGGAAAAAAACAACAAACCCTGGGAAGGGCTGAGATCCACGCGAACCACAACAAAATGGTGAGCACCCCTGGGAAGGGCTGATATCCACAAAAAGAAAAAAGACAAAAAACAACAAACCCTGGGAAGGGCTGAGATCCACGCGAACCACAACAAAGATGGTGAGCACCCCTGGGAAGGGCTGATATCCACAAAAAGAAAAAAAGACAAAAAACAACAAACCCTTGAAAGGGCTGAGATCCACGCGAACCACGACAAAGATGGTGAGCACCCCTGGGAAGGGCTGATATCCACAAAAGGAAAAAAGACAAAAAACAACAAACCCTGGGAAGGGCTGAGATCCACGCGAGCCACAACAAGATGGTGAGCACCCCTGGGAAGGGCTGATATCCACAAAAAGAAAAAAAAAACAAAAAACAACAAACCCTTTGAAGGGCTGAGATCCACGCGAGCCACAACAAGATGGTGAGTTCCCCTGGGAAGGGCTGATATCCACAAAAAGAAAAAAAGACAAAAAACAACAAACCCTGGGAAGGGCTGAGATCCACGCGAGCCACAACAAGATGGTGAGCACCCCTGGGAAGGGCTGATATCCACAAAAAGAAAAAAGACAAAAAACAACAAACCCTGGGAAGGGCTGAGATCCACGCGAACCACAACAAGATGGTGAGCACCCCAGGGAAGGGCTGATATCCACAAAAAGAAAAAAAAAAGACAAAAAACAACAAACCCGTGGAAGGGCTGAGATCCATGCGAGCCACAACAAGATGGTGAGCACCCCTGGGAAGGGCTGATATCCACCAAAAAGAAAAAAAGAACAAAAAACAACAAACCCTGGGAAGGGCTGAGATCCACAGCGAACAACAACAAGATGGTGAGCACCCCTGGGAAGGGCTGATATCCACAAAAAGAAAAAAAGACAAAAAACAACAAACCCTGGGAAGGGCTGAGATCCCACGCGAACCACAACAAAGATGGTGAAGCACCCCTGGGAAGGGCTGATATCCACAAAAAGAAAAAAAGACAAAAAACAACAAACCCTGGGAAGGGGCTGAGATCCACCGCGAACCACGACAAAGATGGTGAAGCACTCCCTGGGAAGGGCTGATATCCACAAAAAGAAAAAAGACAAAAAACAACAAACCCTGGGAAGGGCTGAGATCCACGCGAACCACAACAAGATGGTGAGCACCCCTTGGAAGGGCTGATATCCACAAAAAGAAAAAAAGACAAAAAACAACAAACCCTGGGAAGGGCTGAGATCCACGCGAGCCACAACAAGATGGTGAGCACCCCTAGGAAGGGCTGATATCCACAAAAAGAAAAAAAAGACAAAAAACAACAAACCCTGGGAAGGGCTGAGATCCATGCGAACCACAACAAGATGGTGAGCACCCCTGGGAAGGGCTGATATCCACAAAAAGAAAAAAAGACAAAAAACAACAAACCCTGGGAAGGGCTGAGATCCACGCGAGCCACAACAAGATGGTGAGCAACCCCTGGGAAGGGCTGATATCCACAAAAAGAAAAAAGAAAAAAAATAACAAACCCTGGGGAAGGGCTGAGATCCACGCGAGCCACAACAAGATGGTGAGCACCCCTGGGGAAAGGCTGATATCCACAAAAAGAAAAAAAAGACAACAAACAACAAACCCTGGGAAGGGCTGAGATCCACGCGAGACACAACAAGATGGTGAGCACACCCTGGGAAGGGCTGATATCCACAAAAAGAAAAAAGACAAAAAACAACAAACCCTGGGAAGGGCTGAGATCCACGCGAGCCACAACAAGAATGGTGAGCACCCCTGGGAAGGGCTGATATCCACAAAAAGAAAAAAAAAGAAAAAACAACAAACCCTGGGAAGGGCTGAGATCCACGCGAGCCACAACAAGATGGTGAGCACCCCTGGGAAGGGCTGATATCCACAAAAAGAAAAAAAGACAAAAAATAACAAACCCTGGGAAGGGCTGAGATCCACGCGAGCCACAACAAGATGGTGAGCACCCCTGGGAAGGACTGATATCCACAAAAAGAAAAAAGACAAAAAACAACAAACCCTAGGAAGGGCTGAGATCCACGCGAACCACAACAAGATGGTGAGCACCCCTGGGAAGGGCTGATATCCACAAAAAGAAAAAAAAAGACAAAAAACAACAAACTCTGGGAAGGGCTGAGATCCACGCGAGCCACAACAAAGATGGTGAGCACCCCTGGGAAGGACTGATATCCACAAAAAGAAAAAAAAAGACAAAAAACAACAAACCCTGGGATGGGCTAAGATCCACGCGAACCACGACAAAGATGGTGAGCACCCTTGGGAAGGGCTGATATCCACAAAAAGAAAAAAGACAAAAAACAACAAACCCTGGGAAGGGCTGAGATCCACGCGAACCACAACAAGATGGTGAGCACCCCTGGGAAGGGCTGATATCCACAAAAAGAAAAAAAGACAAAAAACAACAAACCCTGGGAAGGGCTGAGATCCACGCGAGCCACAACAAGATGGGGAGCACCCCTAGGAAGGGCTGATATCCACAAAAAGAAAAAAAAGACAAAAACAACAAACCCTTGGAAGGGCTGAGATCCACGCGAACCACAACAAGATGGTGAGCACCCCTAGGAAGGGCTGATATCCATAAAAAGAAAAAAAGACAAAAAACAACAAACCCTGGGAAGGGCTGAGATCCACGCGAGCCACAACAAGATGGTGAGCACCCCTGGGAAGGGCTGATATCCACAAAAAGAAAAAAGACAAAAAACAACAAACCCTAGGAAGGGCTGAGATCCACGCGAGCCACAACAAGCTGGTGAACACCCCTGGGAAGGGCTGATATCCACAAAAAGAAAAAAAAGACAAAAAACAACAAACCCTGGGAAGGGCTGAGATCCACGCGAGCCACAATAAGATGGTGGAGCCACCCTAGGAAGGGCTGATATCCACAAAAAGAAAAAAGACAAAAAACAACAAACCCTGGGAAGGGCTGAGATCCACGCGAGCCACAACAAGATGGTGAGCACCCCTGGGAAGGGCTGATATCCACAAAAAGAAAAAAAAGACAAAAAACAACAAACCCTGGGAAGGGCTGAGATCCACGCGAGCCACAACAAGATGGTGAGCACCCCTGGGAAGGGCTGATATCCACAAAAAGACAAAAAAGACAAAAAAAAAACAACAAACCCTGGGAAGGGCTTTGAGATCCACGCGAGCCACAACAAGATGGTGAGCACCCCTGGGAAGGGCTGATATCCACTAAAAGAAAAAAAAACAAAAAACAACAAACCCTGGGAAGGGCTGAGATCCACGCGAGCCACAACAAGATGGTGAGCACCCCTGGAAAGGGCTGATATCCACAAACAGAAAAAAAAACAAAAAACAACAAACCCTGGGAAGGGCTGAGATCCACGCGAGCCACAACAAGATGGTGAGCACCCCTGGGAAGGGCTGATATCCACAAAAAGAAAAAAAGACAAAAAACAACAAACCCTGGGAAGGGCTGAGATCCACGCGAGCCACAACAAGATGGTGAGCACCCCTGGGAAGGGTTAATATCCACAAAAAGAAAAAATACAAAAAACAACAAACCCTGGGAAGGGCTGAGATCCACGCAAACCACAACAAGATGGTGAGCACCCCAGGGAAGGGCTGATATCCACAAAAAGAAAAAAAAAGGCAAAAAACAACAAACCCTTGGAAGGGCTGAGATCCATGCGAGCCACAACAAGATGGTGAGCACCCCTGGGAAGGGCTGATATCCATAAAAAGAAAAAAGGAAAAAAACAACAAACCCTGGGAAGGGCTGAGATCCACGCGAACCACAACAAAATGGTGAGCACCCCTGGGAAGGGCTGATATCCACAAAAAGAAAAAAGACAAAAAACAACAAACCCTGGGAAGGGCTGAGATCCACGCGAACCACAACAAAGATGGTGAGCACCCCTGGGAAGGGCTGATATCCACAAAAAGAAAAAAAGACAAAAAACAACAAATGTGACGCCCCCAAATTCGGGTCTCCAAATACCCGGATCTGGTCATCACGATCCAATACAAACATTCACCTTTAACAACATATGATATCTAAAAGTGCGGAATATAATAAACATACATTGTTCATTACAAGGTGTCACTAGTCCCAGAATACGATTAACCTTAAACGTTTACACAAAACATACCTTAAATAGCCATCAAGGTTTAAATTACATTAACCGAAATTAACTAACACATAAATCTAAAGTTTGCTACTAGAAATCTATCATTTCATCTTTTCTTTCCCTTTGTTCTTCCCTGACGTCTCGGGTTTAGCTGCAATGAAGTCATGATATAGCAAGAATGAGCAACGAGTTTGCCCAGCAAGTTTAAAGTACAACATGAAGATATATCATGATGAAGGGATGATAAAAAGGGATTTCAACAATAGAATAAATCAGAAGCAAGAACAATAAATGCTTTTAGAACAATTGATAGTCAAATAGACTTTGAACGATAACTTCCAGAGGAGTCAATAGCTGGTTGACCCTCTGGTTACTGGCTACAGAATAACGTACTTGAGGGGATCAGCCTCGCGTACCCTATGTATATGCATAACATTTAATTCTGCTATTTGTACCTTATATACGGTACGTGGGGTACTCCCCTATAAATAAAGGGGTGTTTCATACAGTCTAAGAAATCCTTTACATTGATTGGTTCGGATAGCTTTTATAAATTCTCACAAAATTGTCTGAACCGAACAAGGGTTCAGACTTAACCCATGAATGGTTTCATAAAACTTCTGAAATCTAATTCAATATTCGAATTCAAATGCATGAGAGCGAATACCAATAAGTACACAGATGTGGAATAATTTTAAAAGTAATTAGACCCACTTATAGCATGCTTGGAGATAAAAATTCAAGCTTAAAGAATACTTGCAATAATATATACCTTTTTGCATGAACTAAAATACTGCATAAGGTTTTAGAAGTATTACTCAAGGTAAAAAAAAATTGAGTAAGGAAGAACTTGCAATAATCAAAAGTTCGGAGATAGAGGACTTGCCTGTCTTGCTCAGCTACAGATAAATTATAGCATTAATTAATTGATCTCGAGTCACATATCATTGGGTAAAGTCGATTTAATCAATTAACAGTTGTGTATATGACACCTCTCACTATACCTTTTACTCAACAGGTAAAATTCACCATTTAAATTTAATTACTAATTCACATTAGTTAATCATAAATTTATTAATGACCTTTATCTATCTTAAACAGATAATAATTAATCATGGTCACTATCATTTGAATACTCAATTTGTTACCTTTAACAATCCTTATAAATTTATTTTGGTTTAAAGATAACAGAAAACCATAAATCAATTATTTAGTCGCCTTACTCTTAATTGCCACTACCTTAAGGGTAATTTAGTAATTGTTGTACTTGTCCTTTATTTCAACATTAATTAATGTATAAATTTACACACTTAATTATTATTTAATATTAATAATCGCTAAGTGTTTATTATCTTTATTTATTAAGGGCCACAGCTAAATATTTAACTTATAAATCTCCCTTTATACTTAATCATTATTTCATTAATGATTAAGTAGTTAATTTCCTTCTTACTCAATAATTAATACTTAATTATTATTATTATTAATTAAATACTTATTACCTTAAAAAAAATTATTTTATTAACTTTACTCATATTTAATTATTATTATTAAATAATAATTAAATATTTATTATCTTTATTTATTATTAAATAATAAATAATTATTTTATTAACTTTACTCATATTTAATTATTATTATTATTTAAATAATAATTAAATATTTATTATCTTTATTTATTATTAAATAATAAATAATTATTTTATTAACTTTACTCATATTTAATTATTATTATTATTAAATAATAATTAAATATTTTATTATCTTTATTTATTATTAAATAATAAAATAATTATTTTATATTAACTTTACTCATATTTAATTATTATTATTATTAAATAATAATTAAATATTTATTATCTTTATTTATTATTAAATAATAAATAATTATTTTATTAACTTTACTCATATTAATTATTATTATTATTAAATAATAATTAAATATTTATTATCTTTATTTATTATTTATTAATAAATAATAAATAATTGTTTTATTTACTTTATTCATATTCAATTATTGGTTAATGCTAATTAACTAATAATTTAATTAATTAACTTTGTTTCATACTTACTTTATTATAATAATTAAATATTCATTATAATACATAATTGGTAACAATTTCTCAGTGTATTTATTAACTCCAATAATCATACCAACATAGTGCAATACTAGCTGTTTGCAGAGTTCAATTTAACTACTAGAACCCTAGGGTCCTTTACTATACAAGAGTTTTCCCAGCAATACAAAATCCAGCCATACCTAACACAACCCAACCTAGCATCAATCTCCTAATTCCATTAACCAACACACTGAGAGATGTATGTTATAGTCAATCAGCTGCTAAAATGTCTCTAGGTCCAATATTTCCCAATCAAAAGTTAACACAGCACAACCTCCAAACAATTTCTAACCATCATTAATCTAACACAGCAAAACAATTAAATCCAATACAGTATTATTTAGCCGATTTGTTGGCCTAAACAACAACAACAAAATTTGATTTTCAACCCAATTCAGTCGATCATCACATAACTAATTACAGAAAGAAAATGAAGAAAATGAAAAGAACACAATCGAATGGCCTGAAACCTTAGGGTTCCTCAATATACAGAGGTCTAAATCGAACAGTACATCCTAACATCAGACAATAATACAAATTGAAAAATTAAAACAGAACACTCATCTCAGTCACTTGAACTACTTAATACCTTGGGGTTGAATTGGGTCGATTTTGTGTCCTGGCTGCTATTCTCCTCCTTTTCCCCAAAGTAGTTGACAAAATCAGACATTCACTCCTTAAGAAATTTTCAAACCCTAATTGTTTTTAAAATTGGGGAACTCACGGACCAAAAGATTCGGCAGTTTTGGTTTAGGGGTTTGAGGTTCAATTTATAGATAAAGCTTTACCCAAATGGTTCGGATAATACCCTAGCGCCTGAGTCATTAACCGACGGTAGGAGGATAGTGGTCGCCGATCGATCCCATCGCCACCACCTGTGAACTTGACGACTTCAACCCTCGAGCGTTGTACCTCCACCGGTCCAATCACTGAAAACTTGGGACCTTTGGTCCGCCGATTAAACGATCGGTCGCTCGATGCCTCCTCCGTTCGTCCGATGGTTCTTCAATCCCTTGCCGGCGCCTTCCTCCTTCCCGTTCTTTTCTCGACTGATGGACTGATTGAGGGCTGGGGTTTTGGCTCGATTTAACAGAGGCGATTGAGGGTTGATCTTCCCCCTTCTCCTTCACTGGTTGCGACTGATTGAAAGCCAGAGTTCACTCTGGTTGGATTTTCCCCCAATTTGGTTTTCTTTGCTTCGCCAATTCTCAATTGATTTGTCACTGAAAACTTCCCCCAAAATTTGTTTGCCGGTTATAATATCCTGATATCCCAATCACCATGGGTCGACCCGTCTGGAAATGAATTGGGCTTAAACCCGGTTGGGTCGGCTGATATAGAAAAGAGAGATGGTCCAAAAAGGAGTAAAGAGATTTTTGGGCTCAGTTAAGGTGGGTTTGGCCCAACGGGAAATAAAAAGAATTGGGCTCAGCTCTATTAGAGTCTGGGTCAATTAATAAAAATAAAGGGATGGCCCAAATAAATTTATCCACCTTATATCCCTAACATTTTTAAATTAATTACTTAACAAATAATTTAAGTATTTAAAGTATTTATTTTAATCATAATTCTTCATTCGAATTATTTACTACAACATGATAAAATTAATTATTAATTTTCGACTTTTCGTGCAAATAAATTCTTAGGGTTAACTCACTATTTTAATCAAGCTAGTAATGAGTCCCTTTAATTCACTTAAAAAAAATTATTGGACCACGTATCTATCTAAATAATAATACCCACATGGTTCCAATTAAATTCGTAAAAATTAAATATAATGAATTTATTTATTCAAATAAATTTGGTACAATGTTTAAAAATTCCTGGACATTACATCCTCTCCCCCTTATAAAAATTCCGTCCTCGGAATTTCTATCTAAGGTTACTCGAATAACTGGGGTAATTAGCTCTCATCTTCTCTTCGAGTTCCCACGTAGCTTCTTCCACCGCGTGATTTCTCCAGAGAACTTTCACCGAGTAAATGATCTTGTTCCTCAGCTTCTGCTCTTTTCTATCCAGTATTTGAACAGGAATCTCCTCGTACGATAAGTCCCTCTCGACTTGAATTGGTTCATAGGAGATGACATGCTTGTAGTCTGGCTTATACGGACGCAACACTGATACATGAAACACGTTGTGGATGTGCTCAAGTTCAGGAGGTAATGCTACCTCATACGCCACTTCGCCGATCCGCCTCAAAATTTCGAACGGTCCTATGAATCTAGGGCTTAATTTACCCTTTTTTCCCAAAACGGATCTTTCCTTTCCAGGGAGATACCTTCAGAAACACAAAACTACCAACTTCAAAGTCTCGTTTCTGGCGATGTAAGTCGGCGTACTTCTTTTGGCGATCCTGGGCTTGCTACTAACCGTTGTCTTATTACTTTAACGATTTCCACGGTTTGTTGTACCAATTCCTAGGTCCCAACAATCTCCGTTCACCAACTTCGTCCCAACACAAAGGCGTTCGACACTTTCTCCCATATAGTGCTTTCGTACGGTGGCATACCAATACTAGCATGGTAACTATTATTGTAGGCGAACTCTACTAGTGGCAAGTGATCGTCCCAGCTGCCACTTAAGTCCATCACCACTGCTCGGAGCATATCCTCTAGAGTCTGAATTGTTCGCTCACTCTGACCATCAGTCTGGGGATGATATGCCGTACTCATTCTTAACTGTGTTCCCAGTCTCTCCTGCAGACTTCTCCAAAAATTTGACGTGAAGCGCGGATCCCTGTCAGACACAATGGATACCGGCACTCCATGTCGTGATACTATTTCCTTCACATAAAGTTTTGCCAGCTGTTCCAATTTGTACCTGATCTTGATCGGTAGAAAATGGGCAGACTTTGGTCAACCGATCTACGATCACCCAGATGGCGTCTAGACCCTTTTGGGTTATCGGGAGTCCCACCACAAAATCCATAGTGATGTGTTCCCACTTCCACTCGGGAATCTCTAAGGGTTGCAACAATCCGCTCGGCCGTTGATGCTCAGCCTTGATCCGTTGACAAGTTAAACACCGGCTGACGAACTCTGCAACCTCCCCTTTCAAATGCGGCCACCAATAATGTTGACGAAGATCTTGATACATCTTGGTGCTACCTGGATGTACCGAAAATCTCGTGTTATGGGCCTCCTGTAAAATTTCTTCCCCTTAGGTCCGGTACATAGGGTATCCAGATCCTTCCCTCGAATCTCAACAATCCTGCGCTGTCAACCTTATACTTCGAGGCTTTTCCCTCTGATAACTGTTTCTTAATGCCAATACATTCCTCGTCAAATTCTTGGGCCTCCTGTATCTTATCCAGTAGGGTTGGACCTACCGTCACGGCGAACACCTTTTCGTCCACCTCCATTGGATACCTAACTTCCAGCTCCAGACGTTCAAAGTCCCGTATCAACTCCTCCTGGACTGTCAGCTGCATCAATTTCACCTTGCCCTTTCTACTCAAGGCGTCAGCCACTACATTTGCCTTGCCCGGATGGTACAGAATTTCACAGTCGTAGTCCTTGATCAATTCTAACCATCGACGTTGCCTCATGTTCAGCTCCTTTTGAGTGAAGATATATTTCAGACTTTTGTGATCTGTATATATCTCGCACTTCTCCCCGTATAGGTAGTGCCTCCAAATCTTCAAGGCGAAAACTACCGCTGCTAACTCTAAGTCATGAGTCGGGTAACCCTTCTCATAATCCTTCAGCTGACGTGATGCGTACGCCACGACCTTGCCGTGTTGCATTAACACACAACCAAGACCCTTGTGTGACGCATCACTATACACTACAAAACCTCCAGTGTTGTCTGGTAAGGTCAACACTGGTGCTTGGCTGAGTCTCTTCTTCAACTCCATGAAACTCTCCTCACACTTCTCCGACCAAACAAACTTAACTGTTTTCCTGGTGAGGTTGGTCAACGGCGATGCTATCCTTGAAAAATCCTGGATGAATCTCCGATAGTATCCCGCTAATCCCAAGAAACTCCGGATCTCTGTCGGCGTCTTCGGCTGTTCCCAGTTGATCACTGCTTCTACCTTTGCTGGATCCACCGAAACACCATTCTTGTCTATGACATGACCCAGGAATTGTACTCTCTGCAACCAAAACTCACACTTAGAAAACTTCGCATACAACTTCTCCTTCCTGAGGGCTTCTAACACAATCCTTAAATGTTCAGCATGCTCCTCTTCTGTCTCCGAATACACCAAGATGTCATCAATGAATACCACTACGAACTTGTCCAAGTACTGCTTGAACACTCTGTTCATCATATCCATGAATGCTGCTGGTGCGTTCGTCAATCCAAAAGACATTACCAGGAACTCGAAGTGCCCATAACGAGTCCTGAATGCAGTCTTCGGGATATCTTCCTGCCTCACCTTCAACTGATGATAGCCTGTTCTTAAGTCGATCTTTGAAAAGTACTTCGCTCCCTTGAGTTGATCGAACAGATCGTCAATCCTAGGAAGTGGGTACCTATTCTTAATCGTAACTTTGTTCAACTCCCGGTAGTCGATACAAAGCCTCATTGAACCGTCTTTCTTTTTTACAAACAGGACTGGTGCTCCCCATGGTGACACGCTCGGCCTGATATAACCTTTATCTAACAGCTCCTGCAGTTGCATCATCAACTCTTTCATCTCTACAGGTGCCATTCGATACGGCGGCTTCGATATTGGCGCAGTTCCTGGTGCCAAATCGATAACGAACTCAGTTTCCCTGTCCGGCGGCAGCCCCGGAAGCTCTTCGGGGAAAAAACATCGGGGAAATCCCTCACGACTGGTATTTGGCTTATCTCACCCCCGACCTGGCGAGTATCAATCACATGGGCCAAATAGCACACGCAACCTTTCTTAAGTAATCTCCTCGTTTGCATCATAGTAAGACAGCAAGATTTACTTGGTGACTTACTACCGTAAAAAGACCACCTTCGACTTGTTAGGAGTCTTCAGGTGTACACACTTTTCTTTACAGTCAATAACTGCCCCGTGGGTCGATAGCCAATCCATTCCCAGGATTACATCGAACTCTCCCAGCCGAATTGGAATCAAATCCACATTGAGCTTAAATCCTCGCAATTCAACACAGCAATTCCTATGAATGTGTTCTACAGGGACAATTTCTTTGTTTGCTACTTCTACGTTCATAGGGTGTTCTAACCTTTCACGGGGTAAATTTAACTGACTAGCAAATTCTTCGGAAACAAAAGGAGCAAGTAGCACCCGAATCAATTAAACACATATGCATTTATATCATTGATTGGGATGATACCTGACACCACGTCCTTGGATTCCATGGCATCCTGAACCGTCATGTTGAACGTGCGGGCTGTTGGCCTGTTGGCTTGACTGGCTGGTGCCCCATAGCTCAGCCGGTTATTGTTCCCGCTGTTGCTGTTGTTGTTTCTGTTGCCACTCCCGAGGTCACCTTTCCTCTTCGGACAGTCCTTGATTTGATGGTCAGGTGCTCCACATGAATAACATCCCCCCTTTGGTTTGTTCTGACATTGGGGAGCCATGTGCCCCGGTTGCCCGCATTTGTAGCAAACGCTTTTTCCCCTTCATACACTCCCCCGTGTGGTTCTTACCACAATTACTACACCTGCCTGGTTTCCTCGCCTCCCCTCCAGACTGGTTTCCTCCGGGTTTATTGCTCCCGAAAGATTGGCTCTCACTCCATTTCCGTTTGTTGGGGTTACTGCCCCCACTGCTTCCTGCCTTAGGGCCCTCATGTCCCTTCTTCTTCTCGTGATTGTACTTGGCCAGGGCCTCACTGCCACCCTCTGCAATGATTGCCCTCTCCATTAATTCTGCGAATGTTCTAATTTTTAATACAGCCACAGAACGGTATAACCATGGCTTCAACCCTGCTCAAACCTGCGACCTTTCCTTTCCTCGGTGCTGACTTGGTGAGCTGCAAACCGTGCCAACTCATTAAACTTAGCTGCGTACTCAGCCACAGACATGTTTCCTTGTTTCAGCTCCAGGAACTTGATCTCCATCTCCTGCTTCATGCTCTCTGGAAAGTAATTTTCCAAGAACATTTCCTTAAAACGATCCCAAGCGACAGTGCCTTCTTCCACTCGACCTCTGTTGGCCTTCCACCAGTAGTTTGCCTCGCCTTTTAGCATGAAAGTGGCAAAACTTGTTTTCTGTTCCTCTGCCACCCTTGCCACTTCAAAGACCTTCTCTATTTCTTCTATCCAGGTCTGTGCTTCAATTGGGTTAAGAGTTCCCTTGAACTCAGGTGGTCCGACCAATTTGAAATCTTTAAAGTTTGCCAGATGATGCGCTGGCTCAGCTGCTGCTTGAGTCACTACAGGTGGTGGTCTGGATTGCATAGCCTCGGCCAGCATCTCCGCGAACATTCTCATGGGGTTGGTTTGATCTCCAACCTCACTTTCTGACTCTTCGACCTGTCGGTTACGTGGTCGTCCCCTTGGCGGCATGTTTGGATAAGGAAAATCCGCTGACTTTTACCTATAGTGTTATATTTTACATGACATGTTATTAAAATAAACAATTAAAGGTAAAATATTTATCAACACATTTGATTTAAGTGACACATCTGCATTTATATTCATATACCACCGTTTGTTACAAGACGAAACCTGTGGCATACTGCTATAAATGCGCCACTGTGTTCTACCAAACATCCCCTAAAACAAAAAGTGGGGAATGATACTGCCCATCTCTAAGGCAACAAAAGTTGGGGTTTGACTACTACCCCAACAAGAAAGCAAATAAAATGTTTCACAATACAAATATGCATACGTCCCTAATATAACAAAAGTGGGACTGACTGTACTAAAGGAAAATCAACTGCTCCATCAAAATCACTGCTCATCACGACGGATCCGAGCCTGCTGACCAGAGAATGCTCCATCCCCGACCCTGCGACGAACAGAGCGACTGGACTCCCCTATCTCGGCCCGGGGTCTCCTGTAGGCTGCATCTAGGGCATGGCCTAGGGTCTCTATCCTCACCGCCCCAGCCTCTAACCGGTCCTCCAATAGGTCAACTCTACTTGCTGCTCTGACCCAGGCATCCCTTACTCGGACATTCTCAGCAACCTCTAGCCCAATCTCGAACCTCATAGCCTCCTGTTTCGCCCTCAGGTGGGCGATCTGTAAATCCCTCTGCTCCAATCTCTCCCTCAACTCAGCGTTTCGGGCCACTAGCTGATGTAGCAGTGGTCCGACCTGCTGTGCCGAGGACTCGTAACCCTGCAGCTGTACCTTGGCCACTCCCAAGTCATGGTCGAGCTGGTAGGCCAGGGTCCCTGTACTGGTCCTCCATATACTGATGGGTCTGGTTCTGCTCCTCCAGATGAGCAATCCGAGCCTCCAACTCTTCGTTCCTGTCAGTCAACCCCTCGATGATATCATCAGCAGTGGACCCCATGCCGTCGATCTCAGCAGGTGGCTCCTCCCCCTCGGCCTCGGGATCCTCCTCCTCAGTATCAGGGTCCTGACTACCGGACCTCATCACCCCACCTATCACTGGCTCTGGTAGCTCTCTATGGTAGTCCTCCTCCGGCTCGGACTCCTCCTGTAGCCATCCCGGGGCAATGGGAGCATACCCCACCAGCTGCTCAGCAACTACTGGTATGTCTATAAAATACTTCCTCCTCACGGGCTCCACTAGTCTCCCCTACAGCAGCCATCCTACAAACACACAAAAAACTAGCATTAGTACAACAATAAAATATATTCATTGAAGAAATGAAGTTATATTTCATTGGGTACTACTCGACTCGATGAATTCCCCAATTCATCAAAACCACATATGATAAATCTCCTCGATTTATCTCCTAACACTCGATACGAGTTTACTATGAAGGTTATAACCTAGGTTTCGCGATCCTAAAGTTTATAACCTACAGCTCTGATACCAACCTGTGACGCCCCCAAATTCGGGTCTCCAAATACCCGGATCTGGTCATCACGATCCAATACAAACATTCACCTTTAACAACATATGATATCTAAAAGTGCGGAATATAATAAACATACATTGTTCATTACAAGGTGTCACTAGTCCCAGAATACGATTAACCTTAAACGTTTACACAAAACATACCTTAAATAGCCATCAAGGTTTAAATTACATTAACCGAAATTAACTAACACATAAATCTAAAGTTTGCTACTAGAAATCTATCATTTCATCTTTTCTTTCCCTTTGTTCTTCCCTGACGTCTCGGGTTTAGCTGCAATGAAGTCATGATATAGCAAGAATGAGCAACGAGTTTGCCCAGCAAGTTTAAAGTACAACAATGAAGATATATCATGATGAAGGGATGATAAAAAGGGATTTCAACAATAGAATAAATCAGAAGCAAGAACAATAAATGCTTTTAGAACAATTGATAGTCAAATAGACTTTGAACGATAACTTCCAGAGGAGTCAATAGCTGGTTGACCCTCTGGTTACTGGCTACAGAATAACGTACTTGAGGGGGATCAGCCTCGCGTACCCTATGTATATGCATAATCATTTAATTCTGCTATTTGTACCTTATATACGGTACGTGGGGTACTCCCCTATAAATAAAGGGGTGTTCATACAGTCTAAGAATCCTTACCATTGATTGGTTCGGATAGCTTTTATAAATTCTCACAAAATTGTCTGACCGAACAAGGGTTCAGACTTAACCATGAATGGTTTCATAAAACTTCTGAATCTAATTCAATATTCGAATTCAAATGCATGAGAGCGAATACCAATAAGTACACAGATGTGGAATAATTTTAAAAGTAATTAGACCACTTATAGCATGCTTGGAGATAAAATTCAAGCTTAAAGAATACTTGCAATAATATATACCTTTTTGCATGAACTAAAATACTGCATAAGGTTTTAGAAGTATTACTCAAGGTAAAAAAAATTGAGTAAGGAAGAACTTGCAATAATCAAAGTTCGAGATAGAGGACTTGCCTGTTTGCTCAGCTACAGATAAATTCTAGCTTTAAATTAATTGATCTCGAGTGACCTATCATTGGGTAAAGTCGATTTATCAATTAACAGTTGTGTATTTGACACCTCTCACTATACCTTTTACTCAACAGGTAAAATTCACCATTTAAATTTAATTACTAATTCACATTAGTTAATCATAAATTTATTAATGACCTTTATCTATCTTAAACAGATAATAATTAATCATGGTCACTATCATTTGAATACTCAATTTGTTACCTTTAACAATCCTTATAAATTTATTTTGGTTTAAAGATAACAGAAAACCATAAATCAATTATTTAGTCGCCTTACTCTTAATTGCCACTACCTTAAGGGTAATTTAGTAATTGTTGTACTTGTCCTTTATTCAACATTAATTAATGTATAAATTTACACACTTAATTATTATTTAATATTAATAATCGCTAAGTGTTTATTATCTTTATTTATTAAGGGCCACAGCTAAATATTTAACTTATAAATCTCCCTTATACTTAATCATTATTTCATTAATGATTAAGTAGTTAATTTCCTTCTTACTCAATAATTATACTTAATTATTATTATTATTATTAATTAAATACTTATTACCTTAAAAAAAAATTATTTTATTAACTTTACTCATATTTAATTATTATTATTAAATAATAATTAAATATTTATTATCTTTATTTATTATTAAATAATAAATAATTATTTTATTAACTTTACTCATATTTAATTATTATTATTATTTAAATAATAATTAAATATTTATTATCTTTATTTATTATTAAATAATAAATAATTATTTTATTAACTTTACTCATATTTAATTATTATTATTATTAAATAATAATTAAATATTTATTATCTTTATTTATTATTAAATAATAAATAATTATTTTATTAACTTTACTCATATTTAATTATTATTATTATTAAATAATAATTAAATATTTATTATCTTTATTTATTATTAAATAATAAATAATTATTTTATTAACTTTACTCATATTAATTATTATTATTATTAAATAATAATTAAATATTTATTATCTTTATTTATTTATTTATTAATAAATAATAAATAATTGTTTTATTTACTTTATTCATATTCAATTATTGGTTAATGCTAATTAACTAATAATTAATTAATTAACTTTGTTCATACTTACTTATTATAATAATTAAATATTCATTATAATACATAATTGGTAACATTTCTCAGTGTATTATTAACTCCAATAATCATACCAACATAGTGCAATACTAGCTGTTTGCAGAGTCAATTTAACTACTAGAACCCTAGGGTCCTTTACTATACAGAGTTTTCCCAGCAATAACAAAATCCAGCCATACCTAACACAACCCAACCTAGCATCAATCTCCTAATTCCATTAACCAACACACTGAGATGTATGTTATAGTCAATCAGCTGCTAAAATGTCTCTAGTCCAATATTTCCCAATCAAAAGTTAACACAGCACAACCAAACAATTTTCTAACCATCATTAAATCTAACACAGCAAAACAATTAAATCCAATACAGTATATTTAGCCGATTTGTTGGCCTAAACAACAACAACAAAATTTGATTTTCAACCCAATTCAGTCGATCATCACACATAACTAATTACAGAAAGAAAATGAAGAAAATGAAAGAACACAATCGAATGGCCTGAACCTTAGGGTTCCTCAATATACAGAGGTCTAAATCGAACAGTACATCCTAACATCAGACAATAATACAAATTGAAAAATTAAACAGAACACTCATCTCAGTCCACTTGAACTACTTAATACCTTGGGGTTGAATTGGGTCGATTTTGTGTCCTGGCTGCTATTCTCCTCCTTTTTCCCAAAGTAGTTGACAAAATCAGACATTCACACAAATTTCCTTAAGAAATTTCAAACCCTAATTGTTTTTAAATTGGGAACTCACGACCAAAGATTCGGCAGTTTTGGTTTAGGGGTTTGAGGTTCAATTTATAGATAAAGCTTTACCCCAAATGGTTCGGATAATACCCTAGCGCCTGAGTCATTAACCGACGGTAGGAGGATAGTGGTCGCCGATCGATCCCATCGCCACCTGTGAACTTGACGACTTCAACCCTCGAGCGTTGTACCTCCACCGGTCCAATCACTGAAAACTTGGGACCTTTGGTCCGCCGATTAAACGATCGGTCGCTCGATGCCTCCTCCGTTCGTTCGTTCCGATGGTTCTTCAATCCCTTGCCGGCGCCTTCTCCTTCCCGTCTTTTCTCGACTGATGGACTGATTGAGGGCTGGGGTTTTGGCTCGATTAACAGAGGCGATTGAGGGTTGATCTTCCCCCCTTCTCCTTCACTGGTTGCGACTGATTGAAAGCCAGAGTTCACTCTGGTTGGATTTTCCCCCAATTTGGTTTTCTTTGCTTCGCCCAATTCTCAATTGATTTGTCACTGAAAACTTCCCCCAAATTTGTTTGCCGGTTATAATATCCTGATATCCCAATCACCATGGGTCGACCCGTCTGGAAATGAATTGGGCTTAACCCGGTTGGGTCGGCTGATATAGAAAAGAGAGATGGTCCAAAAAGGAGTAAAGAGATTTTTGGGCTCAGTTAAGGTGGGTTCGGCCCAACGGGAAATAAAAAGAATTGGGCTCAGCTTTATTAGAGTCTGGGTCAATTAATAAAATTAAAGGGATGGCCCAAATAAATTTATTCACCCTATATCCCTAACATTTTAAATTAATTACCTAACAAATAATTTAAGTATTTAAAGTATTTATTTTTAATCATAATTCTTCATTTCGAATTATTTACTATAACATGATAAAATTAATTATTAATTTTCGACTTTTCGTGCAAATAAATTCTTAGGGTTAACTCACTATTTTAATCAAGCTAGTAATGAGTCCCTTTAATTCACTTAAAAAAAATTATTGGACCACGTATCTATCTAAATAATAATACCCACATGGTTCCAATTAAATTCGTAAAATTAAATATAATGAATTTATTTATTCAAATAAATTTGGTACAATGTTTAAAAATTCCTGGACATTACAACAAACCCTTGGAAGGGCTGAGATCCACGCGAACCACGACAAAGATGGTGAGCACCCCTGGGAAGGGCTGATATCCACAAAAAGAAAAAAGACAAAAAACAACAAACCCTGGGAAGGGCTGAGATCCACGCGAGCCACAACAAGATGGTGAGCACCCCTGGGAAGGGCTGATATCCACAAAAAGAAAAAAAAAACAAAAAACAACAAACCCTTTGAAGGGCTGAGATCCACGCGAGCCACAACAAGATGGTGAGTACCCCTGGGAAGGGCTGATATCCACAAAAAGAAAAAAAGACAAAAAACAACAAACCCTGGGAAGGGCTGAGATCCACGCGAGCCACAACAAGATGGTGAGCACCCCTGGGAAGGGCTGATATCCACAAAAAGAAAAAAGACAAAAAACAACAAACCCTGGGAAGGGCTGAGATCCACGCGAACCACAACAAGATGGTGAGCACCCCAGGGAAGGGCTGATATCCACAAAAAGAAAAAAAAAGACAAAAAACAACAAACCCTTGGAAGGGCTGAGATCCATGCGAGCCACAACAAGATGGTGAGCACCCCTGGGAAGGGCTGATATCCACAAAAAGAAAAAAGACAAAAAACAACAAACCCTGGGAAGGGCTGAGATCCACGCGAACCACAACAAGATGGTGAGCACCCCTGGGAAGGGCTGATATCCACAAAAAGAAAAAAGACAAAAAACAACAAACCCTGGGAAGGGCTGAGATCCACGCAAACCACAACAAAGATGGTGAGCACCCCTGGGATGGGCTGATATCCACAAAAAGAAAAAAAGACAAAAAACAACAAACCCTGGGAAGGGCTGAGATCCACGCGAACCACGACAAAGATGGTGAGCACCCCTGGGAAGGGCTGATATCCACAAAAAGAAAAAAGACAAAAAACAACAAACCCTGGGAAGGGCTGAGATCCACGCGAACCACAACAAGATGGTGAGCACCCCTTGGAAGGGCTGATATCCACAAAAAGAAAAAAAGACAAAAAACAACAAACCCTGGGAAGGGCTGAGATCCACGCGAGCCACAACAAGATGGTGAGCACCCCTGGGAAGGGCTGATATCCACAAAAAGAAAAAAAAGACAAAAAACAACAAACCCTGGGAAGGGCTGAGATCCATGCGAACCACAACAAGATGGTGAGCACCCCTGGGAAGGGCTGATATCCACAAAAAGAAAAAAAGACAAAAAACAACAAACCCTGGGAAGGGCTGAGATCCACGCGAGCCACAACAAGATGGTGAGCACCCCTGGGAAGGGCTGATATCCACAAAAAGAAAAAAGAAAAAAAATAACAAACCCTGGGAAGGGCTGAGATCCACGCGAGCCACAACAAGATGGTGAGCACCCTTGGGAAGGGCTGATATCCACAAAAAGAAAAAAAAGACAAAAAACAATAAACCCTGGGAAGGGCTGAGATCCACGCGAGCCACAACAAGATGGTGAGCACCCCTGGGAAGGGCTGATATCCACAAAAAGAAAAAAGACAAAAAACAACAAACCCTGGGAAGGGCTGAGATCCACGCGAGCCACAACAAGATGGTGAGCACCCCTGGGAAGGGCTGATATCCACAAAAAGAAAAAAAAAACAAAAAACAACAAACCCTGGGAAGGGCTGAGATCCACGCGAGCCACAACAAGATGGTGAGCACCCCTGGGAAGGGCTGATATCCACAAAAAGAAAAAAAGACAAAAAATAACAAACCCTGGGAAGGGCTGAGATCCACGCGAGCCACAACAAGATGGTGAGCACCCCTGGGAAGGGCTGATATCCACAAAAAGAAAAAAGACCAAAAACAACAAACCCTAGGAAGGGCTGAGATCCACGCGAACCACAACAAGATGGTGAGCACCCCTGGGATGGGCTGATATCCACAAAAAGAAAAAAAAAGACAAAAAACAACAAACTCTGGGAAGGGCTGAGATCCACGCGAGCCACAACAAGATGGTGAGCACCCCTGGGAAGGGCTGATATCCACAAAAAGAAAAAAGACAAAAAACAACAAACCCTGAGAAGGGCTGAGATCCACGCGAACCACAACAAGATGGTGAGCACCCCTGGGAAGGGCTGATATCCACAAAAAGAAAAAAAGACAAAAAACAACAAACCCTGGGAAGGGCTGAGATCCACGCGAGCCACAACAAGATGGTGAGCACCCCTTGGAAGGGCTGATATCCACAAAAAGAAAAAAGACAAAAAACAACAAACCCTAGGAAGGGCTGAGATCCACGCGAGCCACAACAAGATGGTCAGCACCCCTGGGAAGGGCTGATATCCACAAAAAGAAAAAAAAAGACAAAAAACAACAAACCCTGGGAAGGGCTAAGATCCACGCGAGCCACAACAAGATGGTGAGCACCCCTGGGAAGGGCTGATATCCACAAAAAGAAAAAAGACAAAAAACAACAAACCCTGGGAAGGGCTGAGATCCACGCGAACCACAACAAAGATGGTGAGCACCCCTGGGAAGGGCTGATATCCACAAAAAGAAAAAAGACAAAAAACAACAAACCCTGGGAAGGGCTGAGATCCACGCGAACCACAACAAAGATGGTGAGCACCCCTGGGAAGGGCTGATATCCACAAAAAGAAAAAAGACAAAAAACAACAAACCCTGGGAAGGGCTGAGATCCAAACAATCGACCGGCAACGATAATCGGCGATTACGAGATGGATGTCCGGCGACGAAAACCGGCTCCGACAGGATAACCAACCGGCGACGATAACCGGGGGTTACGACATAGGTGTCCGGCGACGAAAACCGGCCCCGACAAGACGATCGACGGCGACGATAACCGGCGATCACGAGATGGATGTCCGGCGACGAAAACCGGCTCCGACAGGATAACCAACCGGCGACGATAACCGGGGGTTACGAGATGGGTGACCGGCGACGATAACCGGCCCCGACAAGACAATCGTCCGGCGACGAAAACCGGCGATTACGAGATGGATGTCCGGCGACGAAAACCGGCTCCGACAAGATAACCAACCGGCGACGATAACCGGTGGTTACGAGATGGGTGACCGGCGACGATAACTGGCCCCGACAAGACAATCGTCCGGCGACGAAAACCGGCGATTACGAGATGGATGTCCGGCGACGAAAACTGGCTCCGACAAGATAACCAACCAGCGACGATAACCGGGGGTTACGAGATGGGTGACCGGCGACGATACCCGGCCCGGCAAGACAATCGTCCGGCGACGATAACCGGCGATCAACGAATCCCTGGGAAGGGCTGGTATCCAAACAATCAACGACCCCTGGGAAGGGCTAAGATC
Organism: Aralia elata; assembly: GCA_034770075.1. NCBI lineage: Eukaryota > Viridiplantae > Streptophyta > Magnoliopsida > Apiales > Araliaceae > Aralia > Aralia elata. Next base: position 61,511,559 of record CM068388.1, on the reverse strand, counting down.
CAAGCAAACCCCGACAAGCGGTGACACCTGTGGAACCGTATCAAAAGACTGTACAGGGGTCACTTTTCATCAAATTTACATTTTAAATGTTGTGTCACATGCATTGAATAGAATGATAATTCTGTACGTGATCCATGCAGGTTAGGTGTCAAGGTCCTAGCCTATCAGAGTCAAAGGCTATGGCTGCCAAGAGCGATGTACGAGGACGAACTCCAAGTATGCCCTTCAAAGCTAGTCAGGAGAATAACTTCCTTTGATGACAATGGGATGGAATAAGGTGATTACGAGAGGGGTGACCGGATATGAGACCCGGCATTCACAGGACAATCGACCGGATGCGAGACCCGGCGATTACGAGACGAGCGACAGGTTAGGGATTGATGCATTGACACCTTTACGAATGTGTTGCATGCCTTACATCTTGCGTTACATCATAAGTTGTATGTGTTGCATCATGTATGCACTGTCATTCTTATGCACTGTCATTCATGCATCGGGTGTCTATTTCTTTATCATGTTCATTTCATTTAACATTTCATAAATATGATAAAGAGGGGCAGCTGTAGACACCCAAATTTTGCACTTCCTATACTGACCATGACAGGAGGGCAAATTCGGCAAATGGCCGGCCTACGAGACGGAAGGTGGACATAAGTGCGAACACTCAGAGCCACCACGACGACTTGCGATCAAGGCTGACACGACGACGGGCGAAGCAACCACCCATGAATGATGTGGCACTTTTCCCAGCGGTTCCCGGACTACAAAATGCAAGCCTGTCGGCAAAAACCGACGTCACGACACGAGAATCGAGGCATAGCCCGAAAATCGAGAAAATTATCCCACCCAGCCGCGGATTGATCTGCGGCCAAACGATTAAAATAATGGTGGTGCGCACGGGACTCGAAACCAGGAAACTAGCTGAGTGCGATGGGGGGTGGGCCAGCCAGCCGCAGATCAATCTGCGGCCAGGCCGCAGATCAATCTGCGGCTGCCCTAAACCAGCTTATTTCAGCTCAGTTTCTTCATTTCATCCAGGGGGTTGGCAGCGGCGGAAAGAGAAGAAGAAGGCAGCTGCAGCAGCTCGAAAAAGAAGGAGAAAACAGAAAGAAAATGAGAGAAATTAAGAGAGAAAAGAGTAAGAAATAGTGAGAAATTGTACCCATTTTGTGAGATTACATATCATATATTTCTACTACTATTCAATACACAAATTCATATATATTGTGGGGATTATTTGCAAGGTGAAAAAAATCCTTTGTTTTAGCATTTTGTTTTTAAACCATTTTTGTTAAGCCTTTTGTCATCCGAATTATATTAAATGTAGTTGTTCTTGTAATATTATTGTGAATCCTTGGATTGAGGGGCTAATTAGTGAGGGTTCCAAATGGAACGAAATTCCTCCTAATAGCCCGATGATATCCATTTGGTGAATTTTTAGCTCATTGTAATGATGTATTGTGCATAGATTTGTTTAGATTGCTATTTTTAGGATCTTGTGGGTGTGTAGCGATTTTGGATGTGAGCCTAGGAGCGCGACCCCGTGGTCCAAAATCTGATGATGGACATCTATTGATATATGTAATAAATTCGATGTATCTTTCATTGTAAATATGTAATCGTCGGGCCTTAAAAACGACGCCAAGGCGAGAATCGTGTTTAAGGCCCCGAAATAGTGAAACTTGTGATCGTAGGCGTTTGGGGTTATTTTTGATGGCTTACATGCCCATGAATAGCCCCCAACGCATTTTAATGCTTGATTCGATTTATGAGACGAAATTGATTTCAAAGCTAAACGATAAGAATTTTCGTAAAATCAATCGAACTAGGTTATTAGAATCACGAGGCTAAAATTTGGGAATGCTAATGAACGTCGATTCCTATTTAACGAGAAAGCTAAAGAAAAATCGTTTTCAAACATCAGAAAAATGGTTTTATAAAATAAGAAATGTTTTATTAAATCTTTGTGCATAGGGTGAAAGAGATCCTAGAAGATGCCCATCATTCTATTTACGAAAGCAACGTATAGATCTCGATTCCTATGTTTGACGAAAGGTTTAAAAACTCTTGTTTTGCCAAAACGACACTTAATGAAAACCTTACAGTTTTGACAATTAAAATCAAACCTTTCTAATAAAGAATAAAGATTTCTTGTATAAACCGAAGGACATTCTAAGGCATTATCAAAAGAAAACACGACTTTCCCTAAAAATCCAAATGATTCTTTCATACAAACTCACCATAACATTCACATAGGCACACCTACACACACACGCGCATGCATATACATTTCATGAATTAAAGGATAGGAAAGCATCAAGATAGCGGTAACCGTATTTCACGGAAGTCGGGGGGTGCCTAACACCTTCCCCTCGCTTAAGCAAGCCCCCGAACTCTATGAATCTCGGATCGCAGACCAATTAATTCGGAGTCACATATGAGCCAGCTATTTACAAAAAACGAAACTCGGATGAGTTGGTACATCCATTTCAAATATACCAACTGGCGACTCTAGTTAATTGGCTCATCATAAAAAAGCAATCTTTCAAAACCCCGTCGACATTAATGCCGACCTTTTCCAAAAGTCATTTAATCAAGAGGCTAAAATTTGGAAAAGACTAAAAAAGGACACGCGAAGAAAACCCGGCGTCGACACCTATCATACTTAGGAGGCCATTTTTAGCTACCAGGAGGACTCTCATTGATGTACAAAAGGGAGAATTGACGATGAGGGTTCAAAACTAAGAAGTCATTTTTAATGTCTTTAAAGCGATGAAATTCCCGGCCAAGGAGGAAGATTGTTTCCGAGTAGATATCATTGAAAGTACAGTGACCGATGAGTTCATGAAAGCCACACGTAGTGACCTGCTTGAGATGACATTGACAGGAGACATCGACTTGGACGAGCCCGAGAGCTATAAGTATGTTCATTTACTAGATGCAATACCAAGGATGGCAAAGTTCAAAGTACCAATTGAGCCCTTGAAAAGCTCAAATGAATCCTCATCTCATTTGAAACCATCTAAAGAGGTACCTCCTAAACTTGAGCTTAAGCCCTTGCCTAATCACCTCAGGTATGCATATCTAGGCACGTCACATACTTTACCTGTCATTATTTCCTCTGCACTAACCTCTTTACAGGAAGGAAAGCTGATAAGAATCCTTCGAGAATTCCAAGGAGCTATTGGATGGACCATCGCTGACATAAAGGGAATTAGTCCCTCGATTTGCATGCACAAGATTCTGATGGAAGATGACAGCAAGCATACCATAGAGCATCAAAGAAGGCTGAATCCCATCATGAAAGAGGTGGTAAAAGCAGAAATTCTAAAATGGCTAGACGCTGGGATCATCTACCCCATCTCTGACAGTCCGTGGGTAAGCCCTGTTCAATGTGTACCTAAGAAAGGGGGAATAACTGTGGTAAGAAATGAGAACAACGAGTTGATACCAACTCGAATAGTCACGGGATGGAGAGTCTGTATGGACCACCAATTCCATAAGTGTTGATCTCTTGCTTGCTCATGAACTATAAAAATGGAGAGGGGAGTAGCCTCCCCCTGGAGATCTACTTCCTCTCCCTACTCCTATACTAACAAACTAATGTAGAGAATGGATACAATGAATTGGTGTATGAATTGGTGGTGAATTAGTATATAAATTAGCAATATACAAGCCTAGCTTCACTTGGTATTTATATGAACTCGTGGTATGCTAACCCATGCCATTGTCCGTCTATACTCAGTTGGGATTACCCGCACCCAAGCCAACAAATGTCTCTTCAGCTAGCGGATCGTTCAGTCACCTACCCGAGAGGAATAGTGGAAGATGTTCTTGTTAAGGTTGATAAGTTCATATTCCCAGCTGACTTCATAATCCTAGACTTCGAGGAAGACAAGGATATTCCCATCATACTTGGGAGGCCATTTTTAGCTACCGGGAGGACTCTCATTGATGTACAAAAGGGAGAATTGACAATGAGGGTTCAAAACTACAGGAGATTCATTCAAGATTTTTCCAAAATTGCAACCCCGTTAACGAATTTGACTAGGAAGACGGTGAAGTTCGTTTGGACGGCGAAGTGTGAGGAAAGTTTTCAAGAATTAAAGAAGAGGTTGAGTACGGCACCTGTGTTGTCTCTACCGGACAGTACAGGAAATTTTGTGGTGTACAGTGATGCGTCATATAAAGGACTAGGTTGTGTGCTTATGCAGAACGGTAAGGTCATTGCGTATGCGTCACGACAATTAAAGGACTATGAGAAGGGGTATCCGACCCATGATTTAGAATTGGCCGTGGTGGTGTTTGCTTTGAAGATATGGAGGCACTAACTTTACGGGGAGAAGTGTGAAATATATACAGACCACAAAAGTCTGAAATATATTTTTACACAGAAGGATCTAAACATGCGTCAGAGGAGATGGTTGGAATTGATAAAGGATTATGACTGCGAAATTTTATACCATCCGGGTAAAGCGAACGTAGTGGCCGACGCCTTAAGCAAAAAAGGGATGGGAGAAATTATTCATGATTACCGCTCAAGAGGAGCTAATTACAGCAATGGCAAAACTGGAGTTGGAGGTGAAATATCCAAATGAGTGTGATGAAAAATTATTTCAATTGAGAATCAGTTCAACTTTGGTGGATAAGGTTAAGGAAGCACAAATGCAGGACGAAGAATGTGAGAAAATCATGAAAAGAATATCTAGAGGTGATAAAATGAAATTCAAAGTGGATAACGAGAGAGTATTAAGATTCGAGGGAAGAATTTGGATTCTTCCAGTACAAGAGGTTAAGGAGGAAATTTTGAGCGAGGCTCATAATTCAAGATATTCGATTCATCCGGGTAGTACGAAAATGTACCAAGATCTCCGACAACATTTTTGGTGGCCGAATATGAAGAGAGACGTTGCCGATTGTGTGGCCAAATGTTTGATATGTCAGAAAGTTAAAGCCGAACATCAGAGACCAAGTGGGTTGTTACAACCGTTAGAAATCCCAGAATGGAAATGGGAGCACATCACCATGGATTTCGTAGTAGGTCATCCGACAACTCAGAAAGGTTTCGACGCAGTATGGGTTATTGTAGATCGACTGACGAAATCAGCACATTTTCTACCGATCAAGATCAGATTCAACCTAGATCAGTTGGCGAAGTTGTATGTGAAGGAGATTGTTTCGAGGCACGGTGTTCCAATATCTATTGTTTCAGATAGGGATCCGCGCTTCACATCGAACTTTTGGAAACGACTACAGGAATGCTTGGGAACGCAGTTACGTATGAGTACGGCGTATCATCCACAGACCGACGGACAGAGCGAAAGAACGATTCAGACATTGGAAGATATGTTACGAGCTTGCATTATGGACTTCAAAGGAAATTGGGATGATCATCTAACATTGGTGGAATTTGCTTATAACAACAGTTACCACACAAGTATTGGCATGCCGCCTTACGAAGCGTTGTACGGCAGAAAGTGTAGAACTCCATTATGTTGGGATGAAGTTGGCGAACGACAATTGCTAGGACCAGAACTGGTACAACAGACCGCAGAAATCGTCAAAGTGATCAGATCAAGATTGATAGCAGCTCAGGATAGACAGAAGAAATATGTCGATCAACATCATAAGGATCAAGAATTTGAGTCTGGTAACTATGTTTTCTTGAAAGTATCTCCCTGGAAAGGAAAGATTCGTTTTGGTAAGAAGGGAAAACTGAACCCGAGGTTCATTGGACCCTTTGAAGTGTTAAGACGAATTGGTGAGGTCGCATATGAGGTAGCTTTACCCCCAGCACTGGAACACATCCACAATGTCTTTCATGTCTCGGTGTTACGACCATACAAGCCCGACTACAAGCATGTCCTAGAGTATGAACCCCTGCAAGTTGAAAAAGATTTGTCTTACGAAGAAGAGCCTGTTCAGATAGTTGACAGGAAAGAGCAAGTGCTAAGAAATAAAATTATACCTTCTGTTAAGGTGATCTGGAAGAACCACAACGCTGAAGAAGCTACGTGGGAACTCGAAGACCAAATGATGAGAAATTATCCTCAGTTATTTGCTTAATGTATGTGTAGCGATTCTGGGGACATAATCGTTATAAGGGGGAGAATGTAATGGGACGAGTTAATTGAGTCGTGATTCTGGGGACAGAATCCTTTTAAGGGGGGAAAGATGTGACGAACAAGAATTTTTATAACTTATTTTAAATATTTATTGAATTAAATAAATATTTTTTGATGATTTGATTGTTGAATTAATTGATTAATCGATGAATTTGTGGTAGATTAATTTAATTATATGTGTTTCATTAATTAAATTAGTGTGGAGAACTTTTATATTTAAAGTATGTGTTTAATTGAATTTATTTGATTAAATAAATTATTTAAAGAAGTATAATGTAATTTCTAATTAATTTAATTATTAATTAGAGATTTAGTAAATTGGCATTATTAATAAATGAGAATTTTATTTATATGATCATGTGATTTAATGTAGAATTATTCTACTTTATTTAATTAATTTTAGTAAGATTATTTTATTAATTTAAATATGTGACACGAACTATATAATAAGTAGTTTATTAAAATAAACTAGAATGGGGAATAATTGAGTAGCCAAACATGGCCTTAGGAGGAGTTGGTGCCAGTTATTAACTGACACCATGATCTGCCAGTTTATTTCACATACGTTCATTGTTACTAGTTTCTAAGAGAGGACACAGAGAGAAAAGAGAGAATTGTGAAGAATTAATAATTGCATAAGGAAATCCTTTTATCTAGTTGCATAATCTAGCACCAAATCAAAGGTAATTCTTAGATTTTGATCTTTAAATTACGTTTTCGTAAATTTCTTCGTGAATGCATGTTCTGAGTTCTCTGTAAACCAAATTGTATGACTAAATCTTTAAATAATTTGATGTTAGATGTTAGTAAGCATGTATTTATGTGTTTTATATGATTTAAATATGATTTAGAGTAATTTAATCCGTGAAATTACGTTTATATGAAAATTCAGAAATTTACAGAGTAGTTGTGTACGAATATGGTTTGAATGTATAAAATTAATACTTGTTTTTCATGTTAATGGGTTAAATTGATAACTTATTTTGTTATTACATGTATAAATGAAGAAAACAAGATTTAAACGGTTCAATTTGGTGTTTTAACGAACCTGTTATGTGTAATTTTATTGATTTCGTAAAAGCTTTGATAAAATGATAAAAACTCCAATTTTGATTCTTAGATTCATAGTTTATGTGATTTAAGTTGTTAAAATCATGCTAGTAGGCTTGAGTAACGATTATATATGAATTATAATGTCTGGATATGTTTGATTTGACATAAGAATAACAAAATTGGAAATTTTTGGTCTATTTCTGCGTTCTTCGCGAACTGCAGAAATTGGAATTCGTGATTCTCGCCCCAGTGAGAATTTTGTGAAGGAATTTCTCGCCCCGGCGAAAATTTTGTGAAGGAATTCCTCGCCCCTGCAAGAATTTTGTGAAGGAATTTCCTCGCCCCGGCGGGAGCTCGCCCCGGCGAGAGTTTGGGAAGGATTTTCTTGCCCCGGCGAGAATTAAAAAAAAAAGAGTAAAAAGACGAGAGTAAAAATTTTCTTCTTTCTTTGAGATCCTGTTATGATATCGTAGACATACCTAAAGCTTAGGCTAATGTATAAAATGAATGTTAAGGTACTGTGAATGGTGGTAAGCATAAACCCATTCAACTGAGCTATTAAAATGGAAAAATTGGATGAGAATGAGTTCTGAAGTGTTTACAATACTGTAACTAATTATTGTTACTGTTTTATAAACGGAATGTATAGGTTGATTAGAGAACGTGAGTCTTAAATTTATAGTCTACGCACGAGGCAAGTATCTTATCCTTACTTTTTATGTTTACACAAGTTCCTGAACTTAATTCTCTTATCATATATGTTTCATAATGCTATTACTTACTCGAGCAAATTATTATTTCTATTCCATTCAATTTCATGGATGCAATGACACGTTTTAAATTCCTCTTTGTAATGCTTTAGTTATACAGAACTTATTCAATTGTACCTTTTGTGAGATTTAGTTTTTGTTTCTCGAATTACACCTTTTGAACCTTGATTGACTAGCGAACCCTTTTTGATTCGACTAGTCCATAGTTGATGAGCGTTCTAAATTCTAGAAACGTTATTGAAGTAAATCCAAACCAAACTTCCTTTGGTGCGGACTCCGATGTCAAACTGAGATGAACAACCCTTATACAGGGGATTTTATTTACACGTTAGCGTTAAGATGTTGTGCACATACATGGTACAAAGGGCTGATCCCCCTGAGTACGAGAAGCAAGGTCCATATAGTCTTACGACTGTTAAAGGTTTAAAGTAGAAATACTTGATAACCTGGGACATAGTTCGTGGTCTTAAGACCCTCAGACGTTCTTTTGAATCTTATCTTACATTCTTGACTCAAAAGCTAAATCTTCGATTATTCAATATCCGTTAATTATTTCGCATGTTATTATTACTGTTGTTGTTATACTTGCTGGTAAATCATTGTTCACCCTTGCATAATAACATTGCAGCTAAAGTTGAAAGACCTGATGAGCCATCCACTAGTAAGGGCAAAGGAAAAGCAAACAAGTGATGGAGACTTATTTTATTTGATTAAATGATGTTTATGTAATAAACTTGATTTATGTTTCCGCATTGATGTTTATTAAGGTTAGATGACCTGGAATTTGTTTATGAATGATGTTGTAACCCTTTAATGGGAGATTTCTATTTTTAATTAATAGTATTTCCATTATGATTGAATGGGTAGTTAGATGTGATGCGATATATATGGATAGGGAACACCAAATCCTGAGGAAACGAAGTACCCGGATTTGGGGGTGTCACAGATTAACAATGGCCGATTCTAATATCCCCGTCAACAACCCCTCCACTTTTCCTACTACAAATCCTAACCCTACCTCCACACAAGCACCCATCTCAATCCCCCCCGAAGTCGCTCCTAACCAAATAGACACCACCTCTTCAGCCATGCCCACCGTGGTCAACACACCGCCCAGCACCTCCTCATCCGCCTCTCCATCGCCCATCAAAACTAAGGCTGAAAGGAATACATTAAAAATGCTACAAGAATACTCATCCGAAAAAGCATACATCCATATCAACACTAGATCCTCCATCACCGACCAAAATTTCATAGAAATTCACCAATAATTCCTCATTTCCCTTAGTCACGATCTCCACACTCCAAATCTGGACGAGAGAATGTATCAACGTCCCAACGGCTGGACTGCCATTTCAGAATATGCTCTAAGATACGATGTCTGATTCCCTCTCTACCCCTTCAACCTCACATTCCTCAACTTCACCGGGTTCAGGCTCGCCCAATTGGTCCCAAATTCCTTCATTCACCTGGTATGCTTCATCACCTTCTGCCAAGAATGCGACATGGAACCCTCCATGGACTTCTTCTTCACTTTGTTCACCCTAGGCCGATCCAGAGAAGTGGGGTTTCGTGAAATCAACAAGCAGCCAAACAAAGCAGCCCAAAAACGCTCCTTGATAAAAACTCCCACCAGCAACAAAGGCTGGCACTCCCACTAGTTCTACATCAGAGGACCCGAAACTCCCAAAATCCCCGACTGGGCTGAAGCCTCCAGAACTAATGTCATTTTGGACAAATTTCCCCAAAGCTCAGTCGAAGAGCTAATCCAACTTGTGGCCAAAATGCCCGAATAAGAGTGGAGCATGGACTTCCTAAACGACCAAGCGTGGCTATACAACCACAAACGTAAGCCAAATCTGATCCATCAACTCATCATATTAAATTTTCATGATCCCTATATAACTCTCTCTTATCTGCAGTTTCCCTTATCAAGCCGAAGCCCACCAAAGATATGGGCCAAACATCTTTGCCGATAAAACACCCCGAAGATATTCCTGAGTCGACCGAGGAAGCAAACCTTTACACCACCCAGCTATTGAAAGCGCCAATTCTTGCAGAACCAATCACCACTATTCCACCGCCTTTGATACCCGATGCCGAACTTTCCACTTTTATCCCCTCACCAAGTTTCACCGGAAAAACCCCGCTCGAGATGACGACAGCCAAAAAAGACGCCTTATTCAAAAAGACACGAAGGCTAGTCAAAGCACACACCAAGAAACCTTCCCAACATTTGACCACCAATCCTGCCCAACCCCCCGAAGTAAACATCATCTAACCTGACGCAGCCTAACCTCCGAAACCTATCGACATCGAAGCCCCTTTACAAAAACGCAAAGAGAGGGTCGAATCCTCTTCCGCCCCTCCCCTAAAAAACCATATACTGAAACACCTCTTGATCCCCAACCACCTTAACAATCAACCAACATCCCTTCAATCGAATTGCCCTCTCTGACTGATGAAGTACGAGAAATTTGGGAGCTTTAAACCACAATGTCTTTATGGCTCGATGACCCCAAAGATTACCCCCTGGAACTCCTTCAGTATTTTAACCTTCCAAAGGTTGATGATAGATTCAAAGACATCACAACTGAAGAGTTGATCTATGCCAACTCTATGCACATAGGACGAGTAAATAAAACTGCCCCTAGACGTTTGCTATACTTTTTCTTTTTACACACCGTACATCAAATTAACCAAGCTTAAATTGCAGTCGAACGTCGTCCTTGCCCGAACCCACCATCATCTAGAAAAAATGAGAAATAAAGAAGAAGAACTAAAGGCCGAAATTACCAACCTCCAACAACGAATGGAAGCCATAAAGTCAGGCTTCTAAAAAGAACAAAGTCTCCATGCTAACACCACCTACCGCTACGAAGAGGTGGCAGCTCTCCGAGGTAGCCGAAAAAAGAGAACAACTCCTGGCCGAACGAACCAAAGACAAAAACAGAATATGTGTAATGGAAAAATCCATTACAAACTTGTAGAATCGGCTTAAGACGATTCACTTTCAACTAGCTGAACTGCTGAAGGAACTCAACGATTTAAAGGCACAAGGGCTACCATTGACCGAAGATACCAAGCAGAAGCTGATCTCCGAATATCGTCGTCCCCCGAACTGACCGAAGAAGTCTTGAAACAGTACGGCGACGGGTACTCGAATGCTCGATAAAAAGATAAAGCCAAGATGCTTGCTGCCGGATTAGACCCTTCCATATTAGACTCTTCGGATGATGAACCCGACACCGAAAATAACCCTCTCCCTCAGCAATAAACATTGTAATTTTTCCTTACATTTTTATAACAACACTCCAAATGTACAAATCGCCAATGAAATGAAAATTTCCTTTTCCCAGAGCAAATCAACTTTATTTTATTAATGGATAATTGAAATTACATAAAAATAAACTGAGAAACTACATAACTTATTCGTAATAACGCCTAACCCTCCAAGCATGCCATGTATTCTTTATCTCTGTCCAATTCATTGCCCGAAGTCGGTAAGTCCCTAGCTTCGGCACCCCAATAATTTCATAAGGACCCTCCCAGTTCGGCATAAGTTTACCTGAATCCTGGGGGGCGGACGCCTCAACCTCGCGAAGAACCAGATCCCCGACTTCAAACATCTGCACCTTAACCCCCTTGTTGTAATGATGAGCTGTTCTCTGCTGGTAGACCGCTAGCTTTACCAATGCTGACTCCCGAACCTCATCTAATAAAACCAAATTAAGTCAAAGACCTTCATCATTGTAAAGCTCCTTGTACTGACTGACCCTGAGCGAAAGAGACCCGATCTCGACGGGGACAAAAGCATCAGTACCATATGCCAATCTGAACGGCGAGTCGCCCATTGTGGTTCTAGGAGTACTCTGATATGCCCATAAAACACTAAGTAACTCTTCGGGCCATTTTCCCTTGGCCTCATTGAACCTTCTCTTAATACCATTAAGCAACGTGCGGTTAATGACTTCGACCTGACCATTAGGTTGAGGGTGAGAAACTGAAGTCCTTCTATGCTGGATCCCCAAATCATGAAGAAATTCTTCAAATTTTGAACCCACGAACTGTCGACCGTTGTCAGATACCACAACCATGGGAATCCCAAAGTGAAACACCACAAACTCTTTAAGAAATTTGAGACATTCATGTTCTGTGATCGCCCGAAGGGGTTTGGCCTCAACCCATATGGTCATATAATTAATCGCAACAACCACGAAACTGACCTGACCCTTTACCTTCGGTAACAGCCCCAAAATAGTAACCCCCCAAACAGCAAACAGAATTAGTAACCCCCCAAACCGCAGATCCTTTTGTGGACTTCCCAAAGCACGTACTCTACTTCGGATAGGACCAAACACTTTAGTAAAGGCGAAGAGTACGCATGTCTATACAAATCTTCATCGATCAATACAAAGTTTGAACTCCTATACTTTATTTACTTTGCCAACAACCGATCCGAAGGTAACACCCATCAACCAAGTAACTTAAATATGGGGTCAACCAACAATTTGAACGTTCCACGACCAACACCTCTAACCCCTGAATGCTTAGAGACTTTAAGATTTCCAAATAAATCGATCCACTGAAAGTACTTGTACCTGAAGCGCCCAACTTGGATAATGCATCGGCAATTATATTATCGGACCGATCCACCCCTTGAAAAGTAAATGAACTGAAGTAATGTAACCGATCCTTAACTTCTGCCAAATACTTGGACATCTTCGCCCCCCCCCCCCGAACTTCATATTCTCTCGATATCTGCTTGACCACCAACTGGGAATCGCTAAATATAATCAGTCTCTGAACCTTTAGACTCTTTACTAACCGAAGCCCTTCTAGAATCCCTTCATACTCTACCTTATTATTGGTCGCCCGAAACCGAACCGGATTGCTTGTTGAACTTTAAATCCCTCCGGAATTGTCAAAATAACGCCTGCTCCACTAAAATCTGAAGTCAAAGACCCATCCACATACAAAGTCCAAGTGGTCTGAGCCGGTCGAATGTCCAAAACTGAGCCCACTACCTCAGGCTGATCGACTGAATCATCTTCGAAAACCGAGCATTCCACCATGAAGTCACCCAAAGCCTGACCCTTTATTACTGTCCAAGGATGATATTCTAAATGAAACTGGGTCAACTCCATAGCCCACGCAACAAGCTGACCCAAGATATCCGGTTTGTATAATACCTTCTTTAAGGGTTGATCCGTATATACCACTAGTAACTGACCCTGAAAATAATGTCGAAGCTTCTTACTTTCAATGATAAACGCATAGGCGAACTTCTCCAGGTTCAGATATCTAGTTTCTGCATCACGGAGGGCATGACTAACATAGTAAACGGGGAACTGCTTTCCTCCTGCTTCCCGAACCAAAACTTCCCCGACTATTAACGAACTAGCGGCCAAATGTAGATACAAAGGTTCCGAAGGGATCGGTTTCATGAGCAACGATGCAGAGGACAAATATTTTTTGATCCCTTGGAACGCATCTTCACACTCAGAATTACACTGGAAAGTCTTCTCATTCTTAAGACCCTTCAGAGTATCAAAGAAGGGCAGGCATCTTTCCGTCGACCTCGACAAGAACCTCCAAAGTGCTGCAATCCGACCCGTTAGCCTTTGTACGTCTTTAAATGACTTCGGGGATTTCATGTCCATGATAGCTTTAATCTTTTCGAGATTTGCCTCAATTCCCCTCTTGCTTATTATACACCCCAAAAATTTCCCAGACCCGAGGCCGAAGGTACACTTGGTAAGATTCAATCGGATATTATGTTCTTTGATGGTTTGAAAATAATCCTCTAAATTATCCAAGTGACCTCGCACGGAAGAGCTTTTGACAATCATGTCATCTACGTAAACCTCTGTGCTCCTTCCCAACTGCCTTCTGAAGACGTAATTCATCATGCGTTGATACGTTGCACCGGCATTGAGGAGCCCGAACGTCATCTTCTTGTAGGCATAGATTGCCCGATGGGTGATGAAAGCTGTTTTCGGAATGCCTTTCTTGTACATTGATATCTGATGATACCCTGAGAAGGCATCCATAAAACTGAACATTGTGAACCCTGAAGTCGCATCTATCAATTGGTCCACATGTGGTAAAGGGTAAAAATCCTTCGGACATGTCTTGTTTAAATCTATGTAATCAATACACACTCTCCACTTGTCGTTCTGCTTCTGGACAAGAACCACATTCACCAGCCACTCCGGGTAATCAATCTTGTAGATAAAATCTACTTCCAATAACTTTGTTATCTCTTCATCGATAATTTTTTACCTTTATGGGGCAAAAATCCTCCTCTTTTGACGAATAGGCTTCTTAGTCGGATCTATACATAATTTGTGAATAGCGACAAATTCATTAATCCCAGACATGTCACTGGGCTTATAAGCAAAAATGTCCACATAGACCCGAAGCAAGTCGATCAGCCCTATTCTGAAAGGCTCCTGCATGCCCGAACCAGTTCGATGTCTTTGGTCTCTTCAGCTGGCAAGGCGAGCGGTTCGGTGCTTCCTTCGGTGAAAGGTTCGATCTCAATTGCCATGGCCTGCTTTTGTTTACACCTGCCCATAACCGAAGATATTAATGAAGTCCTATAGCACTTTCGGGCCAAATCCAAATCACTTTTCACCTCGCCGACCCCGTTCGCCGTGGGGAATTTTATTTTGAAGTGGGGTATGGAAGTCACCGCCTGTAGTGCCACTAACGTCAGCCTTCCCAAAATAGCGTTATAGGCTGAATCCACATACACCACAAAGAACCTGGCATTGATCTCCGCTTGTTGAGGTGTCATGCCAAAGACGACAGGGAGTTTGATGGTCCCTACCACCCGAATCGGATCATTGTCGAATCTATAGAGGGGTGACTCTTGCCCGACCTCTATTTTCTGTCCTCCAAAATCTAACATTTGATAAGCGTGAGCATAAAGTATGTCTACCGAAGAACCGTTATCGATCATGATTCTTCTCATATCCATGGTTCCAACCTGAGCAGTAATAGCCAGGGCTCCCTTATACGGCTCGATCGATTCTGTCGGATAATCCTCATCGGTGAATGAAATAACAGTGCCCAAGTATGCACTATCCCTCCTATTAGGTTGTTCCATTACTGACATAACCGAATCCAACATACCCCGCCTCTTATTTTCGAGCACCTTCCCCGACAACCCGCCCATCGGGACTGGGTTGGTTTGGGACTTCGGGTTCTGCTGAGTATCGTTATTATTGGTTGTCCTTTCCCAAGCTCCTCGTCCTGCGAAATACTAAACCAACTCTCCAAACTGCACCTTCTTCTCAATCAGGTCTTTCAAACTGTAACATTGTTTGGTAGAATGTCTCGAAGTCTGGTGATAATTACAATATATGTTGTGATTTCCCTTGTAATATTTTGTGCTCGTCTAACAAGGTTCAAAGCCCGACTTATTTCGGATTTCTTCCAAAATTTTGGCTCGATCAGTGATTAGGGGGTATAAACCTTATTAATGCTCTTGTTGGGAAAGGGCGGTCTACCTCCTCCCGAACCTCCTCCATTAAAGCCTCGCCTCGACTGATTGTCTGTTTTGGGCGTATCATTCTGATCCCGATCTTTCGATTTATCTTCCAAATACGCCTGCGGCTTTAGGCTCCCAATAGCTTCCTCGAGAGTGATAAATCCGTCGGCTCTTTTATTAACCTTTGACAAGTCTCTGAGTGAGTTTAAAATGAGATCTTTAACCAACTTTTTGGATTTTGTAATGTCCAATTCGGTGGTAAAGAACCTGATAGCCTGCTGCACGATAAGGTCGATCACCGTACCGATTGCTTCCCAGAACCTTCTCACATATTGGCCGAGACTTTCTTCGGAACGCTGTTTAACTTGCATCAGCGATGTCGTCAACCTCCCCCTTCGCTTATTAGTTCCGAATCGCGCGTGGACCTTGTCGCACAACTGTTCCCATGAACCAATCGAGTTCAGAGTTAAAGACGCCATCCATTCTCTAACCCCATGTTTCAATGTAGTGACGAACATGTGACATTTGGCGGCTTTAAGGTGCTCGTAATAGTCCATAATCTGATTATAAGCGTGTGTGTGGTCATAAGGATCCCCGATGCCATCATATGTCTCCAACGGTGGCATCTTTTTGGACTTATCCGCCTTCACCCGCTTGATCTTTGGGGTAAAAGGCCACATGGTGCTGTATGGTAATTTAACTAACTGATCAGCCATAGCCAGCCTCTGTTCTAGCTCTTCCAGCCCCTGGCTAGGTCATCAGTCCCATTCTCCCGAAGAATCAGCTCGGGGCTAATTATAGAGACATCCCTAGAGGGGCTCTGTCGCCTGCCCTGATGTGGTAAGCGGCTCACTGGCCTACTGTTGTCCTGCGAGCGACTATTATACTTGTTGTGGATCTAGGAGTGGCTCATTGGCCTACTCCAGTCCTGCGAATGACTTTAGTGTGTATCGCGGACTAAGATATGGCTTTTCGGCATGCTAACGTCCTGCGAGTAGCTTTGGTGCCTGCTGCGGACTAGGGTGCGGCTCTTCAGCCTGCTGATGTCCTTCGAGTGGCTTCGGTGCCTGTCGCGGACTGGGGTGCGGCTCTTCGACCTGCTGACATCCTGCGAGTGGCTTTGGTGCCTACTGCGGACTGGGGTGCGGCTCTTCGGCTTGCTGAAGTCCCGATGGGAACTGTTTGAATGGGGCTTCCTGGAGCGGTCTCCTGCAGAATCCACTTGTCGTCGGTGATAACTAGAAGAAACTTCTTCTTCGTACAACAATGAAACCAATTGCTTATCCAACTTCAATTGTTGAAGGCGTATGGCCTCTATAGCATCTTTGTTCTGCTGCATCTTCCTTGCCAAGATCAATTCCCTCTTGTCTCGCCCTTGGTTCGATACGAAATTCTGGTCATCGGCATCATCCTGATCGACAATTATCGTCCGAGTGGTGGAGAATAATTTACTTTTGAAAATTATCGTCCGAGGATCGGGTTGACACACCGAGCAGCTTTGGGGGCCGAGTCTGTCTGAAATACTTTTGATGGCACAATCTATCTTTCACCGAACCTCTAGGCTGAGATCGGTCAGCCGTAGATTCACCGCAGGCCAAGACCGTTTTTCCTTTATTTGACACCATGATTTCCGGTCAAAAATAACTGAGTGATTGTGTATTATGTCGCACTATAGGCCCTCCTTCTAGCACCAATATTAACACCAAGATTTTGTAGCGTGTTCAATCACCAAAATACGCACCAAATCCTGCACAGAAACGAAACCACACTCAGAAATCTGACGACTTTCGCCACCGAGAGATAGCTCCGGTGTGAGAATAAGTGCAGGTGATGAGTGGGTTTTAACCTATAAGTTAGATACATCTTCGGCTTAATTCTTTACAATCTTTAAGTGTTTCTAATATCTTTTTATTGGTTTTTGTGTGCTTTTATAGGTTGAGGCTGGCTGCAGATTGGATAAAGAACAAAGGATGTGGTGTAGAACATTCTCACCGGGGCGAGCTTCCACAAGCTTAATTCCTTGCCGGGGCGAGATTGTAAGAAGGAATTTCTCGCTAGGGCGAGGAAGCGACTAAAGGAAAAAGAAGTTGATGTTTAGCAGGATCAGTTCTTTTAGGAGTTTGATGCTAGCAAGGATTACTTGGACTAATCTAATGAGGAGACTATAATGGATATATATAAAAGATGGATAAGGGGATACAAAGAACAAGATATACTAACGCGGAGATTAACTTTTCAAAGCTGAGCAAGGAAATTGGAGATCGGGACGAGCATCATGAAGAATTTAGATTGGTGGATTGAAGATTAAAGATTTCATTGAGTTTTCTTTTAATCTTTTATTCTCTAATTTATAATTAATTACGATGACTTATTTTAGAATTCTAGTTTTTATTATCAGTATGAACTAAACTCAATTTAAGGCTGTAATTGAACCCACTACAAGAAAAAGGGTAAATTTCGACGGACTTATCCTCGACGGATAGCATTCCATCAAAAATAATTTATTATCGATGGAGTATTCCGTCGGGAATAAATCCGTCGATTATAAGTTAATTTCGATGGAATTTGGCGCCATGTTTGCCGCCAGCGCGAAAGCTAATTTCGACGGAACTATAGTAATTTCTGAGGGAATGTCCGTCGAATATACTACAATTCCGAGGGAATTATTTCCGACGGAATTTCCATCAGAAATAACTTATAAACCCTATTTCATCTTCTTCAGTCGCCGCTGATCATTTTCATTTCTCTCTCACCCCTATCTACACTCAGTCACTCACTCACTCTCACTCTCTCACATAGCTGCTCTCCACTTTCCGCCCTGCTCAACCCTCATCGCCTCTAGCACCGCCTCCACCAACGCCTTCGCCGCCAACAAGGGTTAACTGTTAAAGGTTAGTTTAATTGAAACCTTCAATTAAAGGTTATTTCAAGTGAAATTTGCAATTTGATTTTGGGTATAAATTTTGTATGTGTTATTTGGGTCTGAAAGCAGTTGAATGTTTTGAGATTTTGATAATTTTTTGCCGCAATTTGTCATGTTTATTGAAATTGGGAATGAGTATGTTTAGAATCTGCATACTGAGTTCACATCAATTTTTTAATTTATGTTTGTATATGCATATGTTTGGAATCTGCATATTGGGTATGTACTGAAATTAGGAATGATCAGTAGGTCAAATACGTGCCTTATGTTTCTATTTTTTTTCTTCTGAAATTGGGAATCTGCATATTGAGTTGAATGCTAGTTGAAATTGGAGAAAATTGGGAATCCGATAAGTGATTCAATTTAATTTGTGCAATATGCATGTACATAATTTGATATTGAGGCTGATGTTAGTATGTATTGAATCAAACTGCCTGCACTATTTGTTGGTTGTTCTTTGGATTAGTTGAAATTTTTATTGTCATATTTGTTATTTCTAACGGAATTCTCAACGGAATTTTTGTCAGAATTTTGAAATTGCAAAATTTGTGGGCCTCACTATATAATATTTATGTATTTTAATTAGTTTCCAATATTGAAATAAATTAAGTAGTATTTACTTAGTTTCCTACTAATAAAATAAACTGAAATGACTAAGTACCATTTACTTAGTTTTGCATTCCTAAATAAAATAAAATAATATAATAATATAATCTTATTTTAAATAATATGTTATTAGATAATATAATGTAAAATAATAAATTTAAATAACCTAAAATAAAATAAATTTAATTAATTTAATTTACTATAAGTAAATTAAATTAAATTAAATAATATGATATAATATAATATAATACAAAATACAATAAATTGGAGGTTAATATTAAATGAAATTAAACTAAAGTAAATTAGATTAAATAATATAGTATAATACTAAATAAAATGGAATAAAATAAAATAACTTATTTAAAATTGCATAATTAAATTATATGATACAAAATAAAAAGAAATATAAAGAAATAAAATAAAATAACTTAAATAAACTAAATTAAATAATATAATATATTAAAAAATAAAATAAATAAAACAAAATAAAATGAAATAACTTATTTAAAATAAATTAATGAAATTATATTATATAATACAAAATAAAAAGAAATATGAATAAATAAAATAAAATAACTTAATTAAAATAGATAATATAATATAATATAATATAATATAATATAATAAAAAATAAAATAAATAAAACAAAATAAAATGAAATAACTTATTTAAAATAAATAAATTATATTATATTATATAATACAAAATAAAAGGAAATATGAAGAAATAAAATAAAATAACTTAATTAAAATAAATAAATAAATAATATAATATAATATAATAAAAAATAAAATAAAATAAATAAAACAAAATAAAATGAAATAACTTATTTAAAATAAATAAATTATATTATATTATATAATACAAAAATAAAAAGAAATATGAAGAAATAAAATAAAATAACTTAATTAAACTAAATAATATAATATAATATAATATAATATAATATAAAAAAATAAAATAAATAAAATAAAATATCTTATTTAAAATAAATAAATTAAATTAAATTATATAATACAAAATAAAAAGAAATAAAAAGAAACAAAATAAAATAAGTTAATTAAAAAAATTCAATTAAATAATATAATATAAACTGAGTAGCACTTACTTAGTTTATCATTGGAAAAATAAACTAAGTAGCATTTCTTGAGTTTTCCACAATTACAGTAAACTACATATATAATATGCATGTAGTATAGTTTGGAGCTTAGAAACCCGTTTGACATTCACTTATTAGGAGTGAATGTCGAATAGTCCCCAATTTGGGACTGTAATGGATGTTATGTCTCTCACTTAGGCCGGTGTCAATGAGTTAAGTACGTTTTTAATTGTTTTGATGATTTTTCGACGGTTATCTCTATATGTTCTTCGAGTGCATACTTAGACTAATTTATCTTAGTCTATTTCGTGTACTTAGAGACCATGAGGAGGTGCTGCCGAAATTTTCTTGAAACAAGTAGAAACGTCCTGAACGTGTTGACACTAGTGAGGAGACGCATTCATGAACGGGATAGAAGCCTAACCCCTATAGAGCGGAGATACTAGGAACATATAATTCATGCATGGACCACATGAATGAATATCCCTGGCCTAAATGTGTCTTTTATTTAGTTAAAGATGCCAGCGGACCGGAGTTGGATGTACCATAGGATACCCATTGATGGGAGGGGATTAGTGGAAGCTTACCGTGAAGGGTTGTGCTACTTTCTGGACAAAGCCATAGAACATGTTGATGATCCGAACGGGAAGATGAGATGCCCGTGTGTTAAGCGTAAAAACTTGATCTGGAAGAAAGGCGACGAGATTAAATTCTGTAATGGCCACGAATTTCAAGCAATTTATATGAATTACGCGTTATTTATTTATCGTGTGGATTGATTGAACCAATTTGTGTTAATGGAATATTTGTGAATAGATATTAAATTAAATTAAAAGGGGGGTCTCACTAATAGGAATTATTAAATTAGTGGATTAACCTAAGGTTTTAATATCGAATAACTGATATAATTAGTAGTAATTAAATATTCAAATATATTGAATATCGTAAATTAATACGTGTTTTAATTAATGAGAAACATGTAAAATACAATTTATAATAGTCCAGTTGTAAGTAAATATTAATTTACTAGCTTAAATGATCAAGTTCCCGAACCAGTTACTTTAGTTCAGCTGGTCGTGGGAATTAAGGTGTAATATAAAGTAAATTAATCCCACGGGTGTGAACCAAGTCAGTAGCTGTGAACTATTAAACCAGACCAGCAAGTCCAATTAGGAGTCCATCTTGATATTTAGTCATTGGGATAAGTCGTTTGAAAATAAAATCCCCGCATTTCAGCCATGCGCTGAGCTACACTGGCCTATTTCTGTGTTGCGTAACCAGGGAGTTGAAGTGATGTTTTTTTTTTGCGTGGCTCTGTGAAAACTGGTCACATAACCCAACAGGAGATTTCGTTATTAACCGGTCTCGTGGTCTGGGTAATAACCAGGGAGGGGATAATAGCTCCCTATAAATAACGACCTCAGTTACCTTGCAAAGGCTTGCTAGCCAGTTAATACAAGCTACAGAGAGTTAGTGTGAGTTGAAAGAAGAAGGTGCTCAGTGAGGGAAGCTATCCAGTGGATACACCTTGACTTCATTTCTTACTACGAGAGGAGAGGAGAGTTGCATCCACATCGCAGAGACGCTGTGGTGTGAATGTTCTGTCGTTACGTCACCTATTTCGGGAAGAGAAGAAGAACAGCAACTAGGAACCCACTACGTTCCAACTCGGCATCAAGGTATAAAATGATTATGTCTTAAGTTTTAACCCCGTAAGCTATGGTAGTTCGTTCTCTGCCTATCTAATTATATTGCTATGTTGTTTGGAAAATCTGTGTATAGAGGACCATGAAGGGCCAGGCGGCATAAAAACATTGTGAAACAAAGCTTCAATGAAGATCCTTGTAAAACATGCTTGAAACCATAAAACAGAAGTTTTCGGGTAATGCGGTGTAAGTTTTGGACTTGTTAATGATACTGGGTAGCTCTATATTTTTGATATGTTGTAGCCCCGGATATTAGGAGTCCATAGAATCCGAAACAGACTGATTTGAGCGTGTATAGGCGTAGTTATGATGCTCGAGCGAAGGCACGCATGATTTACAAAATCGGTAATGATTTTAGAATAAAAGTATTTTCTGAAATAATTTGAAAAATATTTTTGTTAGTGTAATATTGTAAAGCATAAAATTCTAGGAATTTAGGAACTTGAACGGACCAAATCGAGCTTAGAATGAGCAAGATATGGATTTTAGAAGTTTAAGTTTCGGATAGTTTTTTTTCTACTGTAATGCAAATTCGCAAACTGGAGAAGAAGACCTGAACCAGCCGGGCGCGCATTGCGCGAGCGTGAGGAGGCGAGCCGCGCATGGCGCGGGCCAGGCCTTACCGGTCGCCTAGGCGACGACGCCGTTTCGGGCCAGGATTGGGGGTCAGGCGCGCAAGGCGTGAGAGTTGGTTTTCCGGGGCGAAATTACGGTTTTACCCCCGCCCGGATTTCCAATCAATTACAACCTTGCCATTCCGTTTTAATTTAATTTAATTTAAATGTTTTAAATTGTTTAGTAAATGTTATAAAAATATTAATTAAACGAAAATTAATATCCAGGCCCTTCATATTATATTTTCCTGATATAATAAATTATAAATTATGTTTCAAATATTAAAATAATAATAAGGGATGACTAAACTTATTAATTAATTATTTATTATTTGATTAACTTTAAATAATAAATAAACCTAATTAGTTATTATTAAATAATAACTAAAAATAATTCATACTTATTAATTAATTATTTATTATTTGATTAACTTTAAATAATAAACAAACTTAATTAATTATTATTTAATCTTAAATAATAATTAAAGAAAATTAAAATTTATAATTCGATTATTATTTAGTTAATAATTAAATAATAAGTGAATATAATTAGTTATTAATTACCATTCATAATAATAACTAAAGATAATTAATTAATTACTATTTAATAGTAATTAAATAAAGATAGAGTTAATAAAATAGAGAGAGTTTAAATAACTCATTAATTAAATAATTATAATTAATTGTTTAAGGGTTTAATAAATGAATATTACTTAAGAAAAAGTAATGTTAATTAATTAAACAATTATTATTAATTGTTTAAGGGTTTAATAAGTGTTTATCACTTAATGGAAACATTGTTAATTAATTAATCCATCAACCTAAAGATCAATTAAGTGTTTTATAGGATTTACGATAGTCTATTTGCTTATGTGTGCTATGTGATTGGCTTAATTGTTAAATAAATAGCATAAGTAAGCGTGTCGATTTACAACTACGCAGTACTAATTGATAGATCGACATTATCAATGTTAGGTTCTTCAAGGCCAATTAGTAAAGCTAGATTATTTGTAGCTGAGCAGACAGGCAAGTTCTCTAACTCAAACTCGAGTTATTATTTTCGAAGCATGTTAGTGAATAATTATTGTTGATTATTCACGTCTATACTGATTATTGAGATTCGCACCTTGTGCAATTGAATTCCTATTCTATTATTATTGAACTGTGAATTAGATTAAAGTTCTTTCAAGTATGAACTGTTTATAAGATAGATCTATGCTATTTGTATCAGCTAGATCAATCATGTCTAAATTTATTGAATCAAAGGTATTTTAAAAGCTGTTCTTATTAAATTGTTATGGTAAGAACTCTTGGCTGAGAAAAGGATAAATTTGATTAAGGCATGATATCAATGCTGGTTTATTAAGTGTTTATGCATAAATCATGGGGTATGAAAGGCTGATCCCCTTGATTACCAAAACTTTTTAAGAGGTCCAGTTTAAATGCTGAGAACCTTGACAAATGTCTATGGTTATTTCCAACCACTCAGTAATTGTCATTCAATTATTCGAATATTCAATTGTTGACTATTAATTCATGTTTCTTCACAATTTTATACTGTCGTTGAACATTGAAAGCGAAACTTCCTTCTATTCATGATATATCTCCCTTGTGTATAAACTTACTAAGCAAACTAGTTGCTTACCCTTACTACATCATGATTTTTATTTCAGCTAGGGCAGAAACGTCAAAAAGGGACAAAGGAAAAGGGAAGGTGCAAGAATAGTTGCCTGATAGGGCTTATGTATTAGTTATCTAAAATGTTATTTGGTTATGTGAACTCTTATTGTATTAAGGGTATGTTTTTTAAGTTAAGGTTAAAGAACCTTGGGACCATGGTTGTAAGACGTTACTACTATTTCGATAGACATTGTATGATTATTATTCCGCATTTAGTTAGAAAGTATGTTTGTTTTGTTGAGTATCGTGAACACCGAATTTCGAGGTTAGGAAACCCGGATTTGGGGGTGTCACAAATTTGACTTATTTTCTCGTGGTTTTGTGGATGAGTATTCTATATGGATCCATCATGGGGAATCAGCTGAGTTGAGGGAACTGACCGACTCAATAGACCAACCAGTTCACGATGATTCAAACACCAATAACTATGATGTCGTGGAGATGTTGGTGGATGCTTATGGGCCTAACAATATAAATTGGACTAAAAACGATCATTCTTCAAGCAATGCTTAACAAGAGCCAAATGATACAGTTGCTGCCTTTTACAAGATGCGATCTGAATCAGGGGTCCCATTGTATCCCGGAAATGATCAGCACATCAGGCTATCTATAGTTACAAAGCTCTTACACTTCAAGAATGAGTATGACTATAGTGAGAGAGGTTTCAATGCTTTGCTCTCTCTTATCAGTGACTTCTTACCCAAGGACCATACTTTGCCCTCGAATTATTACGAAGTGAAGAAGATGGTAAAGGGGTTGAATATGGGGTATCAGACGATCGATGCTTATGAGCAGGACTGCATGTTATACTATGGGACGGACAGAGATAAGGTGCAGTGTGCTATATGTAACTTACCTCAGTACAAGGTGACAAAACGTGGGGGGAAGGAGAAACATGTGCCCAAGAAGATCCTATGGTATTTTCCTTTTGCGCCAAGGTTGCAATGGCTATTCATGTCGTCTCACACGGCTCATCATATGAGTTGGCATAGAACAAGGGACATCGTGCTTGGTCAACTAACACACCTTGCATATGGAGATGAATGGAAGAAATTTGATGAAAATTTTCCACTGTTTGCGGAGGAAGTCAGGAATGTGAGGCTCGGCATAGCTACGGAGGGCTTTTGCCCTTTTAATAAGTTTAGTTAGCCTTACACAGTTTGGCCAGTCATAATGGTAGCTTATAATCTTTCATCGTCAATGTGCATGAGGGATCCGTATTTGTTCTTGACTTTGCTCATACTGGGTGATAAGAGTCCTACAAAAGACATAAACGTGTACCTTAGGTCGTTAGTCGATGAACTAAAGATGCTATGGGAGACGGGAGTCCAGACATATGATAAATCAATCGACGAGAATTTTTTGATGAAGGCAGCCTTGTTGTGGACTATCACTGACTTTCCGGCTCTTGGGATTATTAGTGGTTGGTCGACTCATGGGAAGCTATCATGTCCAGTGTGTATGGGGGATGTGCAAGGTCATCAGTTACAGCATGGCAAAATATAGTTTCTTTGGAACAGCTCATAGATTCTTGCATGTTGATCATAATTACAGAAAGATGTCTGCACAGTTCAATAGAAAGACAGAGAAGAAGGGGGTTGTTGGTAGATTAGCGAGCAACGAGGTCTTGACCTGGCTGAACGAGTTGATATTTCCACCGCCAGGCAAAGGGCATAGTGAGCTGAAAACATTTAGGTACGGGAAGACTCATAATTGGACACGCGTCCCCAAATGGTTTGAGTTGTCGTACTGGGTCACACTTTCAGTCCGTCATTGTATTGATGTCATGCATACATAAAAGAATGTTTTTGAGAATTTGTTTTACACCGTGTTAGATGCGAGTGGTAAAATAACAGACAATGACAATGCCCAAAAAGACTTAGAGGCACTGAACATCAGGCCAGAATTATGGCTTCGCGTTAATAATTTAAAACCTAAAGCTCAATTTTATCTTACTAAGCAACAAGTTGCAGACGTGTGCAAGTGGGTTAGTGGGTTGAAGCTCCCAGATGGATATGCTTCTAACATATCTCGCTGCAGTAATGTTGACCAACTAAGGATTAATGGGGTCAAGAGTCACGATTGTTGTGTATTTATGCAGAAGTTGATGCCAATTGCATTTCGTGAGATGTTACCCAGAAAAGTGTTAGATGGATTGACCGAACTTTCAAATTTCTTTCGGGATCTATGCTTAACTGTAATAAGGTATAGTGATGTGGAGCAGATGGAGAACAATATTGTGCTTACCATTTACAAGCTCGAAATGATATTCCCTCCACGGTTCTTTGACTTGATGGAACATCTGCCTATTCATCTACCGTATAAACTTAAACTTGGCGGTCCAGTGCAATATCGGTAGATGTATCCTTTTGAGAGGTAATATAATCTACAAATTGCATATACTCATATTAATAATAATAATCATATTAAATGCAATGTGTAGGTATATGCGTCGATTAAAACAGAAAGTGAAAAACAAAGCTCATGTTGAGGGTTCTATTGCCGAACGCTATACGGAAGAAGAGCTTGTCAACTTCTGCTCATTGTATTTTGACGATATTGTCTCAACGAAGCACAACCGTTTAAGTAGGAATGAGGTCATCGGTCCCCAATCTCATGCAGATAATGAGTTAGCTGTATTCACATATTCGGCTAAATCATTTGGCCATGAGACGATGACTTACTTAAACGACAAAGATTTGAAGATAGTATCCATATATGTGCTTCTTAATATGCCAGAAGTATTGTCATACATCAAGTATGGATTGTTATATGTCACATCTAATATAATTTATAAGCGTAATCAACTTATATATTAAACTATTTTATTATTATTTCAGTTCATTCGAAGAGGAAGCGTATGCTTCTAACCCTGATTTAACTGCCACCTAGTTGGAAGCATTCACTACTGCAACTTTCTAACAGTGGTTTCAAACAAGTGTTGAGGCAGAGAACATTTCTGAGTGTTTTAGAGATGTCATACGTGGTCCTTCTAAGGTTGTTTGTTCTTTTCTTGGATGCATCGTGAATGGGTACAGATTTAAGATCGACAACTTGAATGAACTCACATCAGTCAACTCTGGGGTTGTGGTGTTGGAAAGCTGTTACAATGATTCTGAGTCCAATTACTATGGACGTCTAGAGGATGTACTTGTGCTTAATTATCCCGGGGGGTAAAAAGGTAGTTACATTTAAGTGTCGCTAGTTTGATACTGAAAAAGGTGTTAAAGTTGATCGTAATAGAATCGTCATAGTAGATATCAAGTCAAAACTCAAATCTGATGACGTTTTTGTGTTAGCCAGTCAAGCGACTCAAGTGTACTATGTTCCTAACGTCGTAAATAGTAGAAGCCCATAGTATACAGTTGCCACAACAAAAACACGTGCATTTGATAGTGCTAATATGTTGGGGATGGATGAGGCATTGCAAGAAGATGTTCGCAATCCCAGACAGGTATTGCTAAATGATGAAGATGTGATGACAAATGATGTAGTTGACGTACCCGACGATGACGAAGTTGATGATTCGGAGGTTGTTCATGAGTACGTTATCGTTGAAGATGATAACGACAACGAATCTGATATCGATGATGATGAGGATGAAGAGACTGAATCCGATAATGATATTGATGTTGAATCTGATGGGTTTGATGACGTACAACCTCTAAACGTATTTCAAATTAGTAAATAATTTAGTATTAATATATTAGATTTAAATAATTAATATTGTACTTAAAATATAATATAACTTATTTTCGTTATTTCAGTAGCACATTTATGGCTAGAAATAGCGGTGGCGGTCGCCGCGGCGGTAGGCGATTAGGATCAGAAAAAGCAAGCCAGGCTGGAGGCTCGTCTTTAGGAGCTAGTAAGTTGTCTGATTCGTGTAAACGTATAATATATCTCAATATGCATTAGTTTATGTATTTTGACTAAAGTTTTATAATATAATTACAGATGCTCATCGTCGACGAGACCGGTAGACTAACCTCGGTCTCTTCGATCATCCGCCAGCAGTTCCACATGTAGTTCGAGTGGATATCGGCTCTTCCCAGTAAGTATTCTACTTTGACTTAAAAATAATGAGTTAAATTTATATAATTTGTTGCATTAAACATTTAACGTAATAATATTCAATTGTTTTTACTGTAGTATACTAGACTCGGTTGCTAAGGTGACCATACACGCTATCTGTCTGACGCACCTCCCGACTGGGTGCATGCGCTTCAGCCAGTACAACCAATACAATCCTGCATTTATGGTCACTGTCTTGCGGGAGTTTCACGTAAGTTAATTTTCTTATAAATTAGAAAATTATACGTACATAGTCGTTGCCAAATAATTTAATGGTTCATAACTTTTAAACTTTTGTTATAGAAATATTTTAGATATGATGAGGGCATCTATCAGGCAGCCGACGATGATGTTGTTATTGCACACATCGCTAAGAACTACGCTGGTTGGCTATATGAGATGCGACAGAGGGCAGCCCGGGCAGTTGATAACCAGCCTGGGACCACGATTAGAGATCACCAGCCCCGCATAGTCTCTGATGCAGTGTAGGAGGCTATGTGTACACACTGGGATGCTAACGACTTCAAGTAAAAGTCAGAGTAGGCAAAGAAGAACCGTCGTCAGCTCCGAGTCGTACACACTACTGGCTCGCAGTTTTTTGAGGAGGCGAAATCGGTAAGTGTCAGATACTTAGTTGTCTACTTACTCATTTCTCACAAGTAAACTTCATAACTACTTTATGAATGTATTTATTAGGCCATACGACAGAGCTTAGGCCGACCTCCGTCTATGTTAGAGTTCTGGGATAGAGCCCACACGCCAAAGGACTCTACTATGTCGGCCGCAACATTAGCTATACGGGTAAGTGTAATCGTAATTTTACGTAATGTTTAATATTAGTTAGTTCATAAAATTATATAATTAACTTACGTATAAGCCATAAATTACAGGACCGATTTTAGGCTAGTAGGGACCAGCGTGTAGCTGAGTTGCAGGCAGCTAGGGGGGATTCTGAGACGTTAGATTCCATCGTTCATCCGTCTGAGATTCAATTATCTCGGGATGAGGAGCTGGCACTATGGGTCGTAGCTCAAGATCCCCCTACTAGCAGTACCAGCAGATATCGAGTGCTGGGATTGCCGAGGATACCAACGTGTACATTACCTAGAGGTAATATTATTTATAATAAGTTAAGATTAAGTAACTGCATATATTATTAGTAATGGTATATTTATTTGTGCAGGATCTAGCCAGTGTCAGCACCCGAGAGCTTCTGTCGGACCATCTCATACAGGCGCTGGCTTGGATGACAAGATTTTCCAGAAGGTTATGGCTGCAGTATCGGAGACGTTCTGTACGGATCCGGTCATCCGCCGTCAAGAGTTGCCCAGCTGAGCTCGCCTTCACCAGCTCGCCCAAGATATTGCAGCAGGGGCGACCGTCGATAGTACATTACTATCGGAGGCTTTTGGACCGATTGGGAGTCAGCCCCCACCTACTCAGGTATTATATTTACTTTTACTTATTTAATCTGCATCTTATTAAATTAACACTCTCATACGGGCTAATGCGTTATATTTTTAATTGTATCAACAGGGTGACAATGGTGACGGCGACGGCAACGACGACAGAGGGGATGATGACGTGAATTTGCATACACCATAGTCCATGCCCATGCATTGTATATATAGTTTAGTTTGCTTAGGTGTTTTTTATTTAGAATCTACTTAGATGCTTTGTAAATTATATATTGTATAGTTTAGTTTGATTCTTTGTAAATCGATGTAATATACTTTAGTTTTAAAAGTATTTCGGCACATAATAAGTTATTCTTTATAGTTTTTAACGTTATGGGTTGATTATGATATATGTTGTTATTGGATGTAGCTAATGGTATTGTATTATATGTATTGTTGGGATAAAACAGGTTACAGGTACAAAAATGGGGTTTAAAAACCTGGAAAATAAAAAATAAAAAATATTATTTCCGACGGAATTAAGTACTGATATTTATTTTTAAAAAATATTATTTCCGACCAAAATACATTATTTTCGACGAAATTTCCGTCAGAAATACCTTTTTTATAAACGTCCTGGGAAGCACCACGTGGCAGATTAGTACCGACGAAATATTCCGTCGGAAAAGTCTTATTTCCGACGGACTAGCCGTCGGAATTATTCCGTCGGAATACTATTGTTTCCGACGGAAGTTACGACGGACTTAATTCCGAGGGCGTTATTTCCAACCGAATTTTCGACGAACTATTCTGTCGGAATTAACTTAATTCCGATGGAATAGGATAATTCTGACGGAATATTTTGCTAGAAATAAACCTTTTTCTTGTAGTGACATTTTGTGCGTATGACTTAAGTATCTTATTTAATCCAATTATTGCTTCATGATTGAGTTGTCTAGCTTATTCTGTGCGTATTGATTAATTGTTTGGCAGCAATTAGTGATATATCTTAGGTGGATTTGGAAGATGAAATCTAAGATTTGATCTGAATAAGTTAGCATGTATTCCTAATTATTTGCATGTGATGAATAATTAGGGTTGTGAAGTGAATAAGAATAACTCTTTACTGCATGTAACTTTTGGGAATTGGTTTTTGATGAATTTAACCTTTTAAATTTTGCATAGGAATATAACAAACTTGATTAGGTTAAATAAATTTGTTTGATCACTTGGAAAAGGGCTTACAAATAAAGTTGAATTCCTGTTAACAACTCTATTGAATTTAATAATTAGAAAAACTGGAAAACAGAGTTATTCTACATGATTGGGGATATTGTAGTTTTAATCCTTTAAAATCTGAATATCAACTTCTGTGTTAGTTATTGATTTTAGTTTCAAATTAAGTAGTTTTAATCATAATTCAAATTACGATTATTTAATAGAATAGAGTAATTTAGATTGGTAGTTGAAAGTAATAAACATAATAATTCTCTTTGGGAACGATACGCTTTTACCACTCTATTACTTGTTGATCGTGTATACTTGCACGTAATTGTTGATTGTGAAATCTGACAACAAGTTTTTGGTGCCGTTGCCGGGGAACTTATTTGTGTTTATAATTTTCAATATCAGTTTAATTATTCTATTTTAATTAAGCAAACTTATTTTTCTTTTATTTTTTGTTTCAGGTGACTTTTGATTCTTTATACAAACGCGATTAAAACAACCGGAGCTCGTGCGGTGTGAGGATAATCTTAAGAACAAGTTACGTCAATTGCGGAAATTTTGCCAAGAGATGCTTGAAAAAGAGAGAATGGCTAAACGAAGAGCAGAAATCACTAAAGGACTACGCTATGCCTAAGATAGATGAGATTAAGTCAAGCATCACAAGGCCAATCATTATTGCAAATACTTTTAGGATTAAACTGGGTACAATTCAGATAATTCAGAACTCGGTATAATTTAGGGGTTTGGCCAATGATGATCAGAATAAACATTTGGTGAGCTTTCTTGATATATGTGATACATTGAAATACCAAAATGTTATGGATGATGCAATTAGACTACGTCTTTTTCCGTTCACCTTGAGGGATAAGGCAAATAGTTGGCTGTATTCATTTCCACCGTAGTCAACTACAACCTAGGATGATCTGGCCTAAAAATTCTTAGCGAAATTCTTCCCTCCAACAAAAACTGCCAAGATGAGGAACGATATTACTACTTATGAGCAGCAACAGGGAGAGTCACTGTATGAGACTTGGGAGAGGTTAAAGGACTTACTAAGAAGATGCCCGCATCATGGGCTACCCAAGTGGCTACAAGTTCAGACATTCTACAACGGGTTAATTAGTAATACCTGGACGAGCATTGACCTAGCTGCGGGAGGAGCACTCATGGCCAAGAACTTTGATGAGGCATTTGAGTTATTAGAGACCATGTCTGCTAATAATTACCAGTGGCCTACTACTAGGGTAACTACACCGAAAGCGGTTGAGAAATTTGAAGTCGATACAGTAATAGCTTTATTAGCACAAGTGGCAGCATTAACGAAAAAAATTGAAGCATGGGGTGAAAGTAGTATGCACACAAGCCAATCATATTTGATATGATGTAGCATATACTTTGTAATCTTATTCATTTATTAATAAAAGAATTGATTTTCTTAAAAGGCATTTTATATTATCTACATAGTGCTGTTTTATTAAATGTGATAAACTCATAGTTTTGAGCAATGCTTTTAGAATCATGATGGTGATCATGCTAATGAGATCTAAATTCTAGACAGCTCACAAACTAAAAATTTTCCTAATCGTTGGATTACTAAAAAGGGGATTAGTGAATCCGGATAGATTAGTACATACGTTGCTTGCTCTTAAGAAGAGGATGATTGATCTCATAATCATTTGTGTGGAGACACTAAAGCAAGTATGTAGGTGCTTATTGGAGAATAAGTTCACTAAACGTGGCTCGCTAAGGAATACCTAATGGAGTTTTACTCGCCTGTTAATAGGAATTCCTCTAGTGATAGTAGTACAAGTGATCCTTGGACTTGAGATCATCATAGTATCTTGTGTATGATGAGTTATACTTTGACATGTCCCTTAAGACCTTTAGGGTATATCAAAGGGTATGATTGGGTATAATAAATTGTACATGGAGATAGATGAATGATCAACAAAGAATCTACCTCGTCTAGTAAAAGATATGAATGTCCTACGTGATTCGATAAATGACAACTCAGTAGTCTTTGGCCAAGGCAGAATGAAATTAGAAAGGAGTTTCTAATTTGCATTATTTAGAGTTGTGCATTTGAGAATCGAAATACAGATAATTAAATAAAATAAGACTTGACAGTAAATCCATGTCTTATATTTAATTGGGACATTGTATGGTAGAAGGATTGAATTGTACGGTAACTATTCACAAAAAAGTTCTTTTGTGATTAATGTTGAAATCTATATTATCTGGAAAGTCGTTGATCGCTAAGGGGGCTTACCCTTATTGTAGAATAAATATTATTTATTTAAATAAATTAAATAGTTTAATTTATTTATTTAAATAAAATTAGAATTGTTCTAATTGATTTATTCACAACCGGTTTAATATGGAGAACCTAAAGGGTCACACCACAAAAGGAAAATATTTATTTAAGAAGTAAATGACATAATTGTAATAATAAGTTAAGTGTATTTAATTTAATCTATGGAGATAGAATAAATTAAATAACTTAATATTTTGAAAATATTAAATATAAATTAATAAGAGGAGTCTTATTATTATTATTACTATTACTATTATTTAATTCCTAATAGGGATTGGGAATTAATTAATAGAAGTACTCTCCCATGAATTCTTAATTGGATTAGGAGCATAATTAATTAAAGGAGTTTAATTATAATAAAAACCTTAATCCTAAATAGTTTAGGGAAGGGTTATTCCTACATCTATAAATAAGAGGAGTCTTATTATAGATTAGGGTTACACACTCTTGCATTAGATTGTGCAGAGTACTTACAATTTCTATAGAGATAGAAACTAGGGTTTTGCCTATACCCAACTTCTTGAATACCTATTCTTCCTTGGTGGATCACCTCTAGAGGCCAAACACTTGGGTGGCTAACGTTGATCAAAGGAAGGAATCTCATCTGTGGAATTTGAGGAGAACACGAAGGATTAGGAGTTGAACTTATACCCGAGGAAGCTTTGATCTACGAGGGTATAATTCTTATTATCTTTCTCTTACGTTTAATTGATAATTGAACACAAGGATAGATCATGGTGATGGTTTGTATGAAAAATTTAAAATCCGTTTTATCACGCTTCCGCCCTATTTGTGTAATTTGATTGCATGTTTGCGTTATATACAAACGTAACAGTTTTTGTACTTCCCCTTGACTGTTGATCAAGGTTTCTATTTGTTGTAAATAGTTTTTGTAATAGGACTAGTTAGAATTAATTTTGAAGAATTGGAGACAAATGAGCAAGGAGCGCATGAAGACCCGTTTGTAATGGAGCCCGGGTTTAAATGTAATAGTTATATTTAAAATTTTATTCTTGCACCCTAGGTTTGACCTTTTGGTTCACTTGGTGGCTCTAGTGAACCAAACTAGAATAAAAGTCCATAATCAATCCGGGTAGAATATAGTATTCTATATGTGCATGCTTACTATATATATATTATATATTATCGAACATGCTTCGTATGTTAAATAATATGACGCGTATTTTATATATATACGTGCATGCGCGCTAAACAAGATGAGACTAATAATAACAAACCCCTCAAAGAAATCATATTAAGTCCTAAGCGTTCAAAGATATTTGGAATATCGAATGTCGCCTTCTAGCATGGTAAAACAATAGAGTATTAAATATTTAATATGAGTTTGTTGTGCACACACAAGGCGAGTATTAAACATTTAAGATGTTGTTTTATCACATTTGATGCTTATAAATAGACTGAACGATGTTGTTTTGTTGTGTCACCACAAGGACAGTGTTTTTCTTTTGAATATATTGAAGTGCTAGGATGGACTTAACTTAGATTATTTTAGTTCGGATGTGCACACACTTGACCATTATAATCTAAGAGGCAAAATACAAGGAGTTACATAGTGATGTAATTGACAATAGTTGTGTACCTATTTATTTATATATAGTTTGTTGTGCACACACAAGGCTATATACATTTGAAATGGGATCCTTAATCTCACTAGCAAATCTTTAATTAGATTTGCCGAACTATATATTGAGGGTAATATAGTTTGATGAAAATAGTGGGATATACCAATTTAAAATAAAGACCTAATTTATTTTGGTAATTAATTAAATGAATGTATGCTAAAATGTTGTCTATTTCACATGCAGAATTTAAAAATGTCAAACTCACTATCACTGTGTAGCATACTTGATGCTAACAAACTGACCGGACTGAATTACACGGACTGGTTAAGGAATCTGAGAATTGTTCTCACTGCTAAAAAGATTTCTTATGTCCTAAATTCGCCAGTCCCTGCAAATGTTGCAGAAACAGCCTCTGAGGAAGAGATTGCTACTTTCAGAAAGTGGCAAGATGATGCAATCTTGGCTCAATGCATCATGCTCGCATCTATGAGTAACGTGCTTTAGCGTCAGCATGAAACTATAGATGCTCCTACTATATTGTTGCACCTCAAAGAGTTGTATGGTGAGCAAAGTAGGACTGCTAGATATCAGATATCTAAGGAGCTCTTCCGATCTCGTATGACTGAGGGCACTGCTGTTGAGACTCATGTCCTTAAGATGATCAATCTGATTTAACAACTTGGACAGCTTGGGTTCATGATGGATGGGGAGTTAAGTCAAGATTTGATCTTGCAGTCACTCCCGGACACCTTCTCACAATTTGTTGTGAATTTTCACATGAATAAGTTGGACGTCAGCTTGCTTGAGTTACTTAACATGCTGAAAACTGCTGAAGGTCACTTCTCATCCAATAAGAACCAAGTCTTACTAGTGGATGATTCTTCCAAGAAAAGGAAGAGGCCCAAGGTATCTTCTGAAAAGAAGAAAAATAAGAAGACTAAGGGCAAGACGAAGAGAAAGGATAAAAAGAAACCTGATCCAGATAGCAAAGGAATTTGCTACCATTGCAATAAGCCGGGACACTAGAAGAAGAACTGCAAGGAGTATCTTGCGGACCAAAAGAAGCTTGGAGAAGCTTCAACTTCCGATCTAGGTTTGTTCATGATTGAAATTAATTTTTCTGAAAGTCAAAATTCTACTTGGGTATTGGATACCGGCTGTAGTTCTCACATATGTAATAATATGCAGGGACTAAGCAGAAGTAGAAAGCTGAACAAGGATGAAGTCGTCATACGAGTGGGAAATGGAGCAAAGGTTGCTGCATTAGCTGTAGGGACTTATTGTTTAGCACTGCCTTCGGGCAAGTTCATTAGTTTAAATAATTGTTATTATGTTCCGACACTCATTAGAAACATTATTTCAATTTCTGTATTGGATATGGATGGTTTTGATATTATAATAAAGAACAACAATTGTTCTATTTATAATTAAAATGTTTTATATGGTGTTGGGAACCTACTGAATGGACTTTACATACTTGACTTGCATGAAAATATACTTCAAATTGAACAAACTAAGAAAAGAAAAAGAGATGACGTTAATTATACCTTTATGTGGCCCTGTAGACTCGGTCATATCAATGAAACAAGATTATCCAAGTTGCATAAAGATGGGCTTTTAGAGCTATCTGATTA
Source organism: Aralia elata (assembly GCA_034770075.1). Taxonomy (NCBI): domain Eukaryota; kingdom Viridiplantae; phylum Streptophyta; class Magnoliopsida; order Apiales; family Araliaceae; genus Aralia; species Aralia elata. The sequence continues at coordinate 61,475,256 of CM068388.1, read as the reverse complement.
CGAATCATATCCAACTTGTGAATCTTGTCTCATGGTAAAATGACTAAATCTCCTTTTACTGGAAAAGGAGAAAGAGTTACAGAGTTGTTAGCGTTGGTACACACAAGCGTATGTGAACCTATGACAACGAATGCACGATGAGGGTATTCTTATTTTATTACTTTCACTGATGATCATTCTAGATTTGGATATATGTATTTAATGAAATACAAATCTGAATCGTTTGAAAAGTTCAAAGAATTCAGAAGTGAAGTAGAGAAGCAAACTGGTAAGAGTATTAAGATTCTTCGATCGGATCGAGGAGGGGAATACTTGACCAATGAGTTTCTCAATTGTCTCAAAGAAAATGGTATAATCTCACAATGGACTCCACCAGGGACGCCACAGTTGAATGGTGTATCTAAAAGGAGAAATCGAATATTATTGGACATGGTTCGTTCCATGATGAGTTTTACCGACCTTCCAGTATCCTTCTGGGGTTATGCCCTAGAATTAGCTGCATACCTACTTAACAAGGTACCTACCAAATCCGTCCCAAAGACCCCATATGAGATATGGATAGGGAGGAAACCTAGTCTTAAGCATGTTAAGACTTGGGGTTGTCCAGCTTATGTCAAAAGGTTTGAACATGATAAGCTGAAGACTAGATCCGACAAGTGTAGATTTGTGGGATATCCTAAAGAAAGTTTAGGATATTATTTCTATCATCTTACTGATCAAAGGTGTTTGTAGTGAAACACGCTGCCTTCTTGGAAAAGGAGTTTATCCTCGAAGGGGTCAGTGGGAGTAAGATATATCTTGAAGAAGTTCAAGAACCACAAAATACTACGGATCAAAGTCAGGTACCTGACCAAGTAGAAGAACCTATTGTACCATTACCTATTCGTAAATCTGGAAGAGTACTGAAGATACCTGAAAGGTATGGATTCATCATAGAGGATTTCCTAAAGAAAGTTTAGGATATTATTTCTATCATCTTACTGATCAAAAGGTGTTTATAGCGAAACACGCTGCCTTCTTGGAAAAGGAGTTTATCCTCGAAGGGGTTAGTGGGAGTAAGATATATCTTGAAGAAGTTCAAGAACCACAAAATACTACGGATCAAAGTCAGGTACCTGACCAAGTAGAAGAACCTACTGTACCATTACCTATTCGTAAATCTGGAAGAGTACCGAAGATACCTGAAAGGTATGGATTCATCATAGAGGATGATGATGAGGTACGCATCATAGATGATGATGATCCATTGACTTACGAAGAGGCTATGAGTAGTGAAGACTCAGAAAAATGGCTAGAAGCCATGAAATTCGAGATGGACTCCATGTATGAAAACCAAGTATGGACTTTGGTTTCACCACCTGAGGGCATTAAGCCTATTGGATGTAAATGGGTCTTTAAGAGAAAGACTGGAGCAGATGGCAAGGTAGAGACATATAAGGCCCGACTGGTTGCAAAAGGTTTCAAACAAAGACAAGGAGTTGACTATGATGAAACCTTCTCACCAGTAGCTATGCTCAAGTCTATTCGGATTTTGCTTGCAATTGCAGCTTATTATGACTACGAGATCTGGTAAATGGACATGAAAACGGCCTTCCTCAATGGAGAGCTTGAGGAGAATGTATATATGATACAGCCAGAGGGTTTTGTTTCAACAGTTAGAACAAACCAAGTCTGTAAGCTACAACGATCCATTTATGGATTGAAGCAAGCTTCTCGAAGATGGAACATCCGTTTTGATAAGATAATCAAAAGGTTTGATTTTATCAAAAATGAGGATGAACCTTGTGTGTACAAGAAGGTTAGTGGGAGCGTTGTTTCATTCCTTGTATTATATGTTGATGATATATTACTTATAGGGAATGATGTTCCTATGCTACAGTCGATCAAAATTTGGTTATCTAAACACTTCTCCATGAAGGACTTGGGTGAGACATCTTATATTTTGGGGATAAAGATCTATAAAGATAGATCTAAAAGGATGCTGGGCTTGATCCAAGGAAAGTACATTGACCCGATGCTAAAGAAGTTTAGAATGGAAAATTCCAAGAGAGGTCTCATGCCAATGAGCCATGGAATACATCTCTCCAAGAAACAGGCCCCAAAGACACCTGAGGAGAGAGACCGTATGAGTAAGATTCCTTATGCTCCCGCAATAGGATCTATCATGTACGGTATGATATGTACTAGACTAGATGTCGCTCATGCACTTAGTGTAACAAGCAGATATCAGTCAAATCCAGGAGAAGAGCACTACAAGGCAGTGAAAAACATCCTAAAGTACTTGATAAGGACTAAGGATGTATTTCTTGTCTACGGTGGGTCTGAATTGAAACTAGAGGGCTATACAGACTCAAGTTTTCAAACGGACCAAGATGACAGCAAATCCATTTCAGGGTATGTGTTTACCTTAAGTTGGAAGAGTTCTAAGCAACAAATAGTTGTTGATTCAGTAACAGAGGCAGAGTACATAGCTGCAAGTGAAGCTGCAAAGGAAGCGGTTTGGATGAAGAAGTTCATAACTGAACTTGGAGTGGTTCCTAGCATTAGAGGAGCCATACCTTTATTCTGTGACAACAACGGAGCTGTTGCGCAGGCTAAGGAACCCAGTTCTCATCAGAAATCCAAACACGTGTTGCGGCAGTTTCATTTAATTAGAGAGATCATTGAAAGAGGAGATGTCACCCTGGAGCATGTGGACTCTCAAGACAACATTGCAGATTCATTTACTAAAGCTTTAGCACAACAGCAGTTTGATCGTCACTTAGAGATGATGGGTATTAGATACCAAGGCGATTGGCTTTAGTGCAAATGGGAGATTGAAAGTAGTATGCACACAAGCCAATCATATTTGATATGATGTAGCATATACTTTGTAATCTTATTCATTTATTAATAAAAGAATTGATTTTCTTAAAAGGCATTTTATATTATCTACATAGTGCTGTTTTATTAAATGTGATAAACCCATAGTTTTGAGCAATGCTTTTAGAATCATGATGGTGATCATGCTAATGAGATCTAAATTCTAGATAGCTCACAAACTAAAATTGTTCCTAATCGTTGGATTACTAAAAAGGGGATTAGTGAATCCGGATAGATTAGTACATACGTTGCTTGCTCTTAAGAAGAGGATGATTGATCTCATAATCATTTGTGTGGAGACACTAAAGCAAGTATGTAGGTGCTTAGTGGAGAATAAGTTCACTGAACCTGGCTCGCTAAGGAATACCTAATGGAGTTTTACTCGCCTGTCAATAGAAATTCCTCTAGTGATAGTAGTACAAGTGATCCTTAGACTTGAGATCATCATAGTATCTTGTGTATGATGAGTTATACTTTGACATGTCCCTTAAGACTTCTAGGGTATATCAAAGGGTATGATTGGGTATAATAAGTTGTACATGGAGATAGGTGAATGATCAACAAAGAATCTACCACGTCTAGTAAAAGATGTGAATGTCCTATGTGATTCGATAAATGACAACTCAGTAGTCTTTGGCCAAGGCAAAATGAAATTAGAAAGAAGTTTCTAATTTGCATTAATCAGAGTTGTGCATTTGGGAATCCAAATACATATAATTAAATAAAATAAGACTTGACAGTAAATTCATGTCTTATATTTAATTGGGACATTGTATGGTAGAAGGATTGAATTGTACGGTAACTATTCACTGAAAGGTTCTTTTGTGATTAATGTTGAAATCTATATTATCTGGAAAGTCGTTGATCGCTAAGGGGGCTTACCCTTATTGTAGAATAAATATTATTTATTTAAATAAATTAAATTATTTAATTTATTTATTTAAATAAAATTAGAATTGTTCTAATTGATTTATTCACAACCGGTTTAATATGGAGAACCTAAAGGGTCACACCACAAAAGAAAAATATTTATTTAAGAAGTAAATGGCATAATTGTAATAATAAGTTAAGTGTATTTAATTTAATCTATGAAGATAGAATAAATTAAATAACTTAATATTTATTATTTAATATTTTTGGAAATATTAAAAATTATAATTAATAAGAGGAGTCTTATTATTATTACTATTACGATTATTTAATTCCTAATAGGAATTGGGAATTAATTAATAGAAGTACTCTCCCATGAATTCCTAATTGGATTAGGAGCATAATTAATTAAAGGAGTTTAATTATAATAAAAACCCTAATCCTAAATAGTTTAGGAAAGTGTTATTCCTACATCTATAAATAAGAGGAGTCTTATCATAGATTAGAGTTACACACTCTTGCATTAGATTGTGGAGAGTACTTGTAATTTCCATAGAGATAAAAACTAGGGTTTTGCCTATACCCAACTTCTTGAATACCTATTCTTCCTTGGTGGATCACCTCTAGAGGCCAAACACTTGGGTGGCTAACGTTGATCAAAGGAAGGAATCTTATCGGTCGAATTTGAGGAGAACACGAAGGACTAGGAGTTGAACTTGTACCCGAGGAAGCTTTGATCTACGAGGGTATAATTCTTATTCTCTTTCTCTTTCGTTTAATTGATAATTGAACACAAGAATAGATCATGGTGATGGTTTGTATGAAAAATTTAAAATCCGTTTTATCACGCTTCTGCCCTATTTGTGTAATTTGATTGCATGCTTGCGTTATATACAAACCTAACATGGGGACCACAAGCAACTAAGCAAGTGGCTATGATTTGTGAATTATGTACAGGAAATCATGCTACAGAGTAATGCGCCATCAGTGTTGAGTCGGTACAGTTCTTAGGAAGTTACAATAGACCACAACAGCCATATCAGAATTCCTATAATCTGGGGTGGAGGAATCATCCGGGTTTCTCGTGGAATAATAATACTCAGGTTCAAAACCAAGCTCCAAGGCCACAAAATCCACCAGGCTTTCAGAACCAAGTTCCACAACAGGCAAAGAGAAAATCGAGATTAGAGGAATCGTTGGCAAGATTCATTACAACATCTGAAAAGAGAATGAATGATCAGGATAAGCTGTTAACTAAGGTAAATTTGAATGTGAAAAGCCAAACAGTATCAATCAGAAATTTGGAGAATCCAAGAATAGATGGAAAAGAGCACTGCAAAGCTATAACCTTAAGGAGTGGAAACGAGCTTCCTGATATGGTTAAAGGGGTGGCTAAATCAGAAAAAGATGTGGTGAATGAAGAAAATGAGGAGAAAAGTGAGGTGAAGGATACAAGGTTGGAGGAAAAGCCAAAAGACATTAAGCAGAACAATGTAGTGCCCTCCGTTCCGTTTCCTCAGATATTTCAGAAAGCCAAATTAGATAAGCAATTTTCTAGATTTTTTGATGTTTTCAAGAAGTTGCACATCAACATACCATTTGCAGAAGCCCTGGAACAGATGCCTAGTTATGCAAGGTTCATGAAGGAGGTATTATCAAAGAAAAGAAGATTGGGAGAATTTGAGACAGTGGTATTGACCGAAGAATGCAGTGTTATTTTACAAAATAAATTGCCACCTAAGCTCAAAGATCCAGGAAGCTTCAACATTCCATGTGTTATTAGTAACCAAAGTTCTCTAGCAGGGCATTGTGCGACTTAGGAGCCAGTATCAATTTAATGTCGTTATCAGTTTACACTCAGCTAGGGCTACAGGCACCAAAACCGATAAATATCAGCTTCCAATTGGCAGATAGGTCAGTGACGTACCCGAGAGGTATTGTGGAAGATATTTTGGTTAAGGTCGATAAATTCATCTTCACAGCTAACTTTATCATATTGGATTACGAAGAAGATAAGGAAATCCCCATTATATTAGGTCGTCTATTCTTAGCGATAGGGAGAACTTTGATAGATGTTCAGAAAGGTGAGTTGACAATGGGAGTGCAAGATCAGGAAGTCACCTTCAATGTATTCAAATCAATGAAATTCCCTAAGGAAGGCGAAGAGTGTTTACGGATAGACCTTGTAGACAAAATAGTGACGGAAATGACGGAAGCAAGTTTTATAGAGGATCCACTAGAAGCTGCCTTGGTTGGAACATACACTTTTGATGAATCTGATGAGTGGGATTATGTCAAGGTATTAGATGCGTTACCCATCTATTAGAAATTCAGCAGGAAGTTTGAGATACTTGACCGGCCAAAAGAAGGAGAAAAAAGGTCCAAACCGTCAGTAGAGGAACCACATGTGCTAGAACTCAACCGCTTCCCTCTCATTTAAGGTATGCTTATTTAGGAAAGTCAGACACGCTACCAGTAATAGTTTCTGCTCATTTGAATGAATATCAAGAAGAAAAGCTGTTACGGGTGTTGCATGAGTATAAAACAACAATTGGGTGGACAATAGCAGATATCAAGGGAATCAGTCCATTGTTTTGCTTGCATAAAATTTTACTTGAAGAAGGAGCAAACTCGGTTATTGAGCAACAAAGAAAATTGAATCTGATCATAAAGGAAGTAGTAAAGAAGAAAATCATTAAGTGGTTAGATGCCGGTATTATCTATCCGATTTCAGACAGTTCTTGGGTAAGTCTTGTACAGTGTGTGTCGAAGAAAGGGGGAATGACAGTGGTAGAAAACGAAAATAATGAACTCATTCCTACTAGAACAGTTACAGGTTGGCGAGTATGTATGGATTACCGAAAGTTGAATAAGGCGACGCGCAAGGATCACTTTCCACTGCCATTTATTGATCAGATGTTGGATAGGGTGTCGGGTCATCAATTCTACTACCTTCTGGATGGATACTCAGGATATAACTAGATAGTAATAGCACTGGAGGACCAAGAGAAAACGACTTTTACGTGCCCTTATGGAACGTTTGCATTCCGGAGAATGTCTTTCGGGTTATGCAATGCATCAGCTTCATTCTAGCGATACATGATGGCTATCTTCTCGGATATGGTTGAGCAGAATTTGGAGGTATTTATGGATGATTTCTCCGTATTCGGTGATAGTTTTGATTTGTGCCTTAACAATCTCATCTTAGTGTTGAAGCATTGTGTGGAAACAAATCTGGTGCTTAATTAGGAAAAGTGCCACTTTATGGTACAAGAAGGGATTATATTAGGTCATAATGTGTCAGCTGCCAGTTTGGAGGTAGATAAAGCAAAAATTGAAGCAATTAAAATGCTACTGCCACCGACATCTGTAAAGGGCGTGAGGAGTTTTCTCGGACATGCAGGGTTCTACAGACGATTTATCAAGGATTTTTTCAAAATTTCAAAACCATTAGGTGCACTCCTTGAGAATTTTAACATGAATCAATCATGCATCGAGGCCTTTGAAATACTAAAAAAGAAGTTAGTCACAACACCGATCATAATAGCTTCTGATTGGATGTTGCCATTTGAGTTGATGTGTAATGCGAGTGATTATGCAGTGGGAGCAGTATTGGGGCAGCGAAGGGATAAAATCTTCCATACCATTTACTACTCAAGTAAGACACTTGCTGATGCACAATTGAATTACACCACCATAGAAAAGGAGTTACTTACAGTAGTATTTGCCTTTGATAAATTTTAAGCATATCTGATCAGAACTAAGGTGATAGTCTACACTGATCATTTAGCCATCAAATACTTGATTGCAAAGAAGGACGCCAAACCAAGGTTGATTCGATGGGTCCTTCTCCTGTAAGAATTCGATTTGGAAATTCGAGATAGAAAAGGTACGGAGAATCAGGTAGCTTATCATCTTTCGAGGTTAGAGAATACAGAAATTCAGGAAAAGGATAATGTGGTGATGAATGAGAGATTTTCGGATGAGCAGTTATTCCGTATCAACATCAAAGTGCCTTAGTATGCTGATTATGTGAACTACCTAGTCAGTCATGTACTCCCGCCGGATTTGAATTCTCAGCAAAGAAAGAAATTTCTCCGTGATGTCAAACAGTACCTCTAAGATGAACCATTTCTCCTCAAGACTTGTGCGAATCAAATGATACGACGTTGCGTGCCACGTGAAGAGACGAAAAATATTTTGAATCGATGTCATTCTTCAGAGTATGGGGGACACTATGGGAGAGATAGAACATCGGCGAAAGTGCTCCAATCAGGTTTCTTCTGGCCTTCGTTGTTCAAGGATGCCCATCTCTATGTTTTAAAATGTGACAGATGCCAACGGGTCAAAAATATCTCAAATCGACATGAAATGTCTCTCAACACTATCCTTGAAGTTGAGCTTTTTGACATATGGGGTATTGATTTTATGGGGCCATTTCCATCATCCTTCAGCAATTAGTACATCCTTTTGGCAGTGGACTATGTATCGAAATGGGTTGAAGCAGCTGTGTTACCCACAAATGATGCCAAGGTGGTTTTGCGATTCTTAAGGAAGAATATTTTTACTCGATTTGGTACACCAAGGGCCATAATCAGCAATGAGGGCACCCAATTTTGTAATAAACAGTTCACCAAATTGCTTGCTAAATATGGAGTCAGACACAGGATTGCCACAACTTATCATCCCCAAATAAATGGTCAAGAAGAGGTGTCAAATCGTGAAGTTAAGCAAATTCTGGAGAAAGTGGTGAACCCATCTTGTAAGGATTAGGCAATGAAGTTAGACGATGCTTTATGGGCATATAGAACGACCTACAAGAATCCTATCGGAATGTCACCATACCATATAGTTTACGGAAAAACATGCCACTTACCAGTCTAGCTTGAACATGATGTATATTGGGCCATTCAAAAATTGAAATTTGATTTACAAGCATCTGGCGAGAAAAGGCTGCTTCAATTGAATGATATTGAGGAGTTTCGACACCAGACGTATGAGAATGCCAAGCTATATAAAGAAAAAGTTAAGAGCTGGCATGACAAGCGGATGATTGGGCAAAGATTTGAACCGGGACAAAGAGTATTGTTGTTCAATTCCATATTGAGGTTATTTCCCAGGAAGCTGAAGTCTAGATGGTCTGGTCTTTTTGTGGTCACTGCTGTAGCTCCCCATGGGGCAATCGAAGTCAAAGAACCAAACACAAAGCGCACATTCAAGGTCAATGGTCAACGACTTAAACGTTATTAGGGAGGCGATGTGGAGCGACAAGCATCATCAATTTATCTCACATCGCTCGATCAGGCTGATTCATGAGACGGAAGAGGAAGTCGGGCTGACGACTATAAACCAAACGCTTGATGGGAGGCAACCCAATTATGTTATTTTAATGCTTTCGTAGATTTAGCGTAGTTAATAATATGTGCTTTTAGTTAGTATAATTAGTATAATTAGTAGTTCCTTTGTTCCTGTAGTGTTGGTATTTATTCAATCTCCCAAAAGTTGTATTAATCGATGCTATTTTGTGTTGATCAGGGATAAACCTTTGGGGAATGCATTAGTCAAAGGAACAATATTTTTGGGATGTCATTAGTTGAAGAAAAGATGAAAAAAGCAAACTTTTGAAAATCAGAGTTCTCGCCCCGACAAGAAAAATGAACTAAGAAGTCTCGCCACTGCGAGAACCTCTCTGCAATTCCTCGCTCCAGCGCAAAAATTTCTCGCTCCAGTCCAAACCTCTTTGGACTTTCTTGCCCTTGCTAGATTTCCAGGCAAAAACTTCTCACCCCGACGAGATTCACGGAATTATGGTTTTAAAATTTGATCCCAAATCAAATTCATTCCTTCATATTCCTATTCAACTTTACTGACTCATACTTCTTCCTTCTCCCATACCAACTAAACTTCCCCACACCTATTCTTCCAATTTCTTCGTTTCTCCTACCCCCACTTGGATTCAATTACTAAATACATACATTCACTCTCCAAAACCAAACCCTGATACGGATTACACTCCAAATCTTATTCCAAATAGGATTGCTCTGTTTTTTCTACTATAAAGATACATGAGTTTCTCTCTTTGCATCCACACATACTAGGGTTTTTCTCAATTAGTTCAATCGTTCAATTAATATAGAGTAACTTGCATTGTTCAATAAAACTGACTATACCTTGAGTTTGGGGGAGAAAAATATTAGTACATCCTTAGTAACATACATGGCTCCTAAAAGGCATAGGGGTGAGGGTTCATCTTCAAAACCATCAAGACAATTTGATAAAGGAAATTCGTCAGTGCTGAGGCCGCTGATAGATATGATTCATATACATCGGGTAAAGCTCTAACTTCCGAGCGCGGTCTCCAACCTGACGAAGTGGTAGATGGTGAGATGATGTTACAGATTATCGAGAGGGGATGGGAGACATTCACAGCCCATCCAGAATCTGCGTGTATAGGCATCGTCAAGGAATTCTATGCCAATGCGGAGGACGCGGCTCCATGCGAGGTCATAATCAGGGTAAGAAAGTTTCATTTAGTGCCCAGACGATTAATGAATATTATAATTTGAGGCCTAATGAACGCTGTAGATACTCTTAATTTCTTGAGGAGGGGCCGAATTTGGAGAAGGTTCTGACTGATTTGTGTAAACTGAGGACGACTTGGATATCCAGAGGACCACGTGCAACAATTTCTTTCCTTAGCAATGATCTAAGTCATTATGGTAAGGTCTGGTATGCTTTTCTGTCCACCAAATTGATGCCATCACAGCATGTGAGTGATGTCCCCAAGGAAAAAGCTTTGTTGTTATATACTATTGTGACGGGAATTAAGATTAATGTGGGGGACGTGATTGAGGCGTCGATTCGCCAAAGTTTATGGAGCTTACATAGTCAGGGTGATTTGCCACACCCTTCTCTGATTTATGGATTATGCCTTTGAGCGGGGGTTCGCTGGGGTACTGAAGAAGCTGTCCAGCAACCGTTGCTACTTTTGGACCACCGACTAATTGCAAGATATAAATAGTGGGAAGGTGGTGAGTCACACCCCCGTGGCTTGAGATATATCATTCATCCGCCTTCTGAAGATGAGGAATAGGAGCCCGATGAAGAAGTGGCGGGTCCTTCAACGTCCACTTCCTCCGGTAAGTCTAGATTTAGTTTGCAATTTCGTGAATTATAGCGATTGATCACTGATCAGCATAGAACCATATTGAGGCAGAATCAACGGTTGGCGGATCGACAGGAACATATGTACGCCTATCAGACGAGTTGTACGAACGCCATAGCAGAGATATATGATAAAATGTGGCCGTTGATGGATCCTGTTAATTTTTCAGAAGCTCAGCCGTTGCTAATATTTCCACCACCACCCTCAGATGATGATGACAAGTACGGGCCCACCGTTTAACTTGTCAAGGGAGTCCTCTATTCTTTGATTTCTTTATTTTGAGTACAATGAGGACATTGTTTCGTTTGAGTTTGCGGGGGTTTTTCTGTGATGATACTGTTTGTATGGTAGGAATAGTTTTATTTATTTGCATAGTAGTTACATTTAGTTGCATTTGTTAATATGACTTGTTTCATTAGTTCATGGTGAATTACATCAAAAATTAAAAAAAAAAGCATAGTAGAGTAAAATCATATAGAATTGCATTTAGGGTACTCAAGTAATGGGCGATGATGAAAATTTAATTAGTTCTTAATCAGTTTAACAGGATAGATAATGAATGCTAAGTCAGGAGTTTGACTATTTTTGCTTGTATCTACTTGGGGACCCTTGGTTTTCATTGGTCATGGCTATATATTGAATTGGATATGATTTGGTTCAATTCTTGTGTATTTAGTGCTCGTTAAGGATATATTGGCTTTTATCACTTGTTGGATCTTTAAAAAAAATGTTGTTGAATAAATACTGCTTCAATGTCTGTTTAAGTGAAAGAAAAAGATGAAATATGAAAAAGGAAAAATATAGACGGATAAGAGCAGCTCTTGACTAGTTATCTTTGTGGCCGGTGTCATTCGAATAAGTAAGCCCTTAGGATGTGTCTTTACACTTAGCGCCCTAAAATTGTCTGGTTTGGGAGTCATTGGTCGAAAGTTTGTTACAAACGTGGCAATGGAAAGCTTAATAAAGATGAACATTGCACAAGTCAAGGGAAAAATTATATTGTCGAGATTGAGCGTAAAATACACTCGTTAAATAAAATATGAAAAGTGAAGACAAGTGGGTAAAAGTAGTGTTTAAACGTGAAAATATGTGAATTTATCTTTCTCTGAGCACGGTGATACTGAGGGTTGAATTCGGATTTTCAGTGATTTGCTATATTATATGCACACACATGGAAGGGTTATGAGTAAAGTATAACTGAGGATAGTTGGATTGTTGATGGTGCACGAGGTTAAAATTCTGCTGAATTATTAGATATTGATTTCGATCTGAGGCTGGATTTTCATGATGTATGTTGATCAATTACTTGAGTTTAGGGTGTTATGCATGTGCATGTGTGTAGGTAGTTAGTCTAGTAGTTATTTTGGTTTGATTTGTGTTTTTTTACTTGAGGATAAACAAAGTTTTGAGTTTGGGGGTATTTGATGAGTGGATTTTAACCTATGAGTTAGATACATCTTTGGCTTAATTCTTTACAATCTTTAAGTGTTTCTAGTATCTTTTTATTGGTTTTTGTGTGCTTTTATAGGTTAAGGTTGGCTATAGATTGGATAAAGAACAAAGGATGTGGTGCTGAGCAATCTCGCCGGGGCGAGCTTCCACAAGCTTAATTCCTCGTCGGGGCGAGATTGTAAGAAGGAATTTCTTGCTGGGGCGAGGAAGCGGCTGAAGGAAAAAGAAGTTGATGTTTAGTAGGATCAGTTTTTTTAGGAGTTTGATGCTAGCAAGGATTACTTGGACTAATCTGATGAGGAGATTATAATGGATATATATAAAAGATGGACAAAGGGATACAAATAACAAGATATACCAACGCACAGATTGACTTTTCAGAGCTGAGCAAGAAAATTAGAGATCGAGACGAGCATCGTGAAGAATTCATATTGGTGGATTGAAGATTGAAGATTTCATTGATTTTTATTTTAACTCTTTTATTCTCTAATTTGTAATTGATTACGATGACTTATTTTAGAATTCTAGTTTTTATTATCAGTATGAACTAAACTCAATTTAAGGCTGCAATTGAAACTTTGATGCTCATGACTTAAGTATCTTATTTAATCCAATTATTGCTTCATGATTGAGTTGTCTAGCTTATTCTATGCGTATTGATTAATTGTTTGGCCAGCAATTAGTGATATATTTTAGGTGGATTTGGAAGATGAAATCTAAGGTTAGATCTGAATAAGTTAGCATGTATTCCTAATTATTTGCATGTGATGAATAATTAGGGTTGTGAAGTGAATAGGGATATCTCTTTACTGCATGTAACTTTTGGGAATTAGTTTTTGATGAATTTAACCTTTTAAATTTTGCGTAGGAATATAGCATACTTGATTAGGTTAAATAAATTTGTTTGATCACTTGGAAAAAGGCTTACAAATAAAGTTGAATTCCTCTTAACAACTCTATTGAATTTAATAATTGGATAAACTGAAAAAACTTAGTTATTCTACATGATTGGGGATATTATAGTCTTAAGCCTTTAAAATATGAATTTCAACTTCTGTGTTAGTTATTGATTTTAGTTTCAAATTAAGTAGTCTAAATCATAATTTAAATTGCGATTGTTTAATAGAATAAAGTAATTTAGATTGGTAGTTGAAAGTAATAAACATAATTATTCTATGCGAGAACGTTACTCTATTTACCACTCTATTACTTGTTGATCGTATATACTTGCACGTAATTGTTGATTGTAAAATCTGACAACAAGGTCGTTCAAGGTATTAACAATAGAGGTTAAGCACTTTAGTGAGCAAAAAGTCGTTACCTGTAAATTTAGGGTATAGTCTTGTATTTGAATTTTTCTATTCTACTAGGACTTGTAGTACATCTTAAAACTTTTAATTATTTAATTTAAAAAAAATAAACTTCTCTTAAAACTTAAACTACAAATAATTAAAGTTGTAAGTAAAAAAATAAAATAAAATACGTTTAACCCTATATAATAAGTTTAATCCTATTTGGTAAAAAAAAGGTTTTAAAAATCAAACTTTTTAGTTAATGTAATTTATATTTTTCTAATATGACAACTTACCTCGAATAATAAAAACACAAACACACATATAAAACGACGTAGTTTTGTATAAATTTTTAATAAAACCCAAAAATAAAAAGCTTAATCCCAAGAGGTAAAACTACGTCTTTTGGTTAAGTAGTCTTAACGAAGCTTATCGTAGATAACATTTTTTTTCGTATATACACACACACACACACACACACACATATATATATATATATATATATATATATATATATATATTATGTACCTTATGTTATTTGATGAGAGCTTTCAAACATGCATTTTCTTTGATAATCTTTATCCCATTTTCTTTTTCATTAAAAGATATTTTTGGTTGACAATTATTCCAAAAAAAAGACTATAAATCCAGTAATACAAGAAAAATCAGCGAAAAGCTACTAAATATCAAGAATATTTATTGATAATGTTAATTTTCAGTCATTATACTTCAACAATTAGCAAATCTTTCTTACAGCAGTAACTTAAAGTGTTCAACTTAATTTTTAATTTTGTCAAATAAGCCCTCAGTGGTTCTTGTTACCCATAAATATTTGAATATTTTCACCTTGCCTATAGTTGTAATCTAAAAGTCGAACCACGTAATTCTTATTATTATTTTTCTCTATTTTATTTTGCACTTTTATTATTTATTCAAACTAATTATCATAACAATTCCCATATACCTAATAACCTCAAACTATCAATGATGTGAAGAAATTGAAACTCTTTTAAAATAAATTAAAAGTTATACAATTATGGTCACAAATATCACAAAGCATGGGTATTACTATTAAAATACTAGTAGGACTAGATACACATTATTCCATGGTTTTTAAACCCGGACCGGATCGGCGGTCGAACCGAAAAAAACCTGTATTGGTCTGCCTTCCGTTCCAGTTTAGCCCAATGACCCGTTTTTAGCCCAAAACCAGTAAAACCCATTGAACCAACAGTGGAACCACCTGACCCAGCGAACCGATAACTGGTTCGCGAGTTGGGCCGGTTCTCTACTTACTTAAATAGAAAGAAATAAATTAGGGCTTATCGCTTCAGTTCATCCTTTAGAGCATAGCCAATTCACAAACCAATCACGGCCATCGCCATCACCCAATTTCTCTCATGGCCATTGCCCAATTTCTCTCACGGACATCACCATCATCTATCTCACGAATCTATTGGAATGAATCATGAATTCGGTCGTTCCCCTCTTTCTCTATCATCTACTAGATCCATCGACTCCAAAGCCAATTCCCATAACTCAACCATGCCTACCCGAAGAAGAACGCTTTTAAAGGTCATAATCTTCGGTGACAGCGGGTAACGTACATATATAAATATTTATGTGTTATAGATTTGATCCAAGTTCTAGGGTTTGGTATGCCATGTGATTGAATTTTGTTAACTAAATGGAGATTAATCTATTTGTTAAACTAAAGTTTATACAGATTTATAGTTGAATGTACCGAATGTTTAGTTTGAATTTTTGTTTTTGGGTGAAATTGTAGGGTTAGGAAGACTTCATTGATGAATCAATATCATTGGTCTTACTGGAATTTTGTTTTATTTTATTTAATTAAATGGAGGATATATTATTTAATTTTTTATTTTTAGAACGACATGTTTGTGACGAAAAGAAATGTTTGGGTTTATTGTGACACCCCCAAATTCGAGTACCTCAATCCCAAAGATTTGGTGCTCACTATCCATCACATTCATATCTAGCTACCCACAATAAAGGATAATAATAATAAACTTAATAAACCTTCATCCCAATAAAGGGTTACATCTCAAATAAAATCTCAGGTCATCTAACTTTTATTACATTATTTGCGGAATAAAACATAATAATAATAATTAAGTCTCGTTACAAGCTTTATCAAATAAAAGTAAAGTATTCTTCATTATTTGTTCATCTTTCTTTTGTCCTTGCTCGTGGACGGCTAATCAGACTTCTCATTCTTAGCTACAATATTTTATGCAAGAGTGAGCAAAACAATTGCCCACCAGGGTAACAATAACAATAATAACATAAGAATAATCAGTGAATAGATTCAATTGAATAATATAATCTTTCCTGAAATCAGTCAACAATATTCAAGAACTAATAGCTCAATAGAAAACTCAGCTTTTGAATCAAGATCAAAAGGCAAGATCAAGAGTACATCTGAGGGTCACATGACTACGAACTATGTCATAGGTTAGCAGGTATATCTACCGTAACATTTAACAGTCTTATATACTATGGACCACCAATCTCATACTCCGGGGGATCAACCCTTCGTACAATGTATTGTGTAGAAAAATTTTAACGTTAATGCGTATTATAGTCCCCTATATTAGGGTTGTTCATCTCAGCTTTGACATTAGAATCTGCACTATAGGAAGTTTGGATTGGAATAGCTTTAACAGAAATTCTAGATTTTAGAACGCTCATCAACTATTGACTAGTCGAATCAAAAGGGGTTCACTAGTCATATAACAGTCTGATAACAACAATAATACAATCTTTGTAAAATGGGAATTCAACAATAATAATAACGATGATTGCGAAGGAATATATTGAAGTAACGCACTTGAAATTCTAGATAGCTCAATCAATATATAAACATTGAATTTTATAGAGAACCTTGCTTGAATAATAATAATAATAGCTAAGGTTAAAGAACTTGCTCAATGAAAATGTAGAGTTGAGAAACTTGCCTCGTGCATTCGCTACAAAATTATGATACACGCCCTATCTTCTTCTTGCCTTTCCTTTTTCCTTTAGCATTCCCCTTTTGTACCATCATTATGGGATCAGGTCCAGCCTGTTTCATGCTGTTCTCGGCAGTTCTTAACATGCTCAATAACTTAGTAAGCGGTTTCTCAATTTCATTCATGAGATAATACATAACAAATTGAGAGTAGCTGTTGTTTAACGATTGCAAAACAAGATCAGTTTGGGCTTCCCGAGTAATCGGAAAACCCAACCTATCAAGGTACTCAATATCATTTTCAGAACATGTGGACTAACTGGATCACGATCACCCATCTTGCGGTGATACAGCGCTTTGCTTGTATCATACCTCTCTTATTGAGCATGCCCTTTGAACAATTTCTTGAGATGCTCGATCATCTCATAAGCATCCATTAACTCATGTTGCTTCTGAAGGTCAGAGTTCATAGTTGCTAGCATGAGACAACTCATGTCCAGAGCATCATCTTGATGCTTCTTGTAAGCATTATGCTCTGCACGTGGTGCAGTGTTAGCTGGTGCTGCAGGAATGGGCCCATCAAGGACATATAGCTTGCGCTCTTGTTTGAGGACAATCCTCAAGTTCTTATGCTTGTATAAGAAATTAATTCCATTCAGTTTTTCTTTCTCAAGGACTGATCATAGTGAAAGACTATTTGTGTTGTTGTTTGCCATTGATATCTATAATTTATAAGTGCAAAAATAATAAGTCAAATTGCAGAGTTTTTGATATTATGTAATTGATAATAGTACATTCAAAATATACCTCCCACTATTTTATTCAAATTAATAGTCCTCGCCATTAATTCGGAAAGCATTTTCTATTTAAATCTTTCTAGTGAGCCAAGATTCATATTTCATTATGCCTTAAGTTCGCTTTTGCTATTCTCTTAAAACATAATTATTTAGGTAGACAACCCTTTATCAATTATATCATATATAACTCTTAGATAGTTTGGTGAACAATATTTGTTCTAAGTCCATTTAATGGTACCTACCAAACTCTATGCCTCTAAGTCCCCAATCCTATTGAGAAAACTTAGTTAAGTCAGGCCCAATGATTTTAACAATTTGGATATCACAATTATCCTATCACATCTTACCAATATAAATAGGGTACTTTGCTTTGGCAAACGTACATCCATCGATCAAGGTCTTGATGAGTGTTATTCATTGGAAGGCATCTGATTTAGACTTAATAATTTTTATGAGGGATTTTATTAATTAATTTAGATCTCACCAATTTTAATTTTATTAAGCATGCACATTATTTATCATAGCATCTCATATACAAGCATAAATAAAGCACAAAATTAAATGTGACATAGTTATGGCCTAACTCTATGTCAATATTTTCAAGCTAATGAAAGGATTGAAGGTCAGTCTAAGGTGGTAAAAAGATTTCAAAATAGTAGCTTCCTTGGGTCTCCCTCATCCATGTATCTCCTCTCTTTCATCATCTTGTCATCTTGATAGCTTACACTTGTACATTACATGTCATAAAGAAACCTCGAGTTACATTCGAGGGGATTTAGATGAGAAAAGAATATTACATCAGAATTTATAGAGAGACACGCCATGCAAGCCGTATTTCAAAACAAAAACCATTAACCTATGGGTCAAAAAGGGCTATAACTGTGCACCATGCATATCACAATAAGCACATAACACAATTTTATAATTTTAAAAAAAAATCAAATATTAGGGTCACGACCATCGTGCGCTACGACGGGGGGTCCAAGGGGGGTTTCCCCCCCTGACGGTTGTCCCGCTGAAAAAATTCCAGATTCATATACAGACCACCATAACACACATAATAACAATACATTCAAAACATATCATATATGTCCAATTTAGTTTAATCATATTAAACTGAATCATGCTTCTAATCCAATTAAAACAGTAGTTGTATTGTTATTCCACCTTCTGGGATAAGATTAAGAGAACATCTTATACATGCATATATATTACTGTTTTTCCAGAATATGAATACATGCAGAATATCATATATTCAGTTTTAGATCGGCAAACATGTATCATCATATATGTCGAATACAATTAAAACACGTAATCTGAATTAATCGTGTCGCAAGTAGCTCTGATACCACTGTAGGATTTCGATAGATAAAAGCAACGGAATTTAAAATTTTTAAAACAATTTTCGAAAACCCTAAAACAGAATCCATGCGAAAGCATATTAATTCAGAGGTTTAGATTGTGTTACCGATTATCCGAGCTTGAATGAAGATGAAGAAAAACTCTGGAACAGCTTCAAATCTCTAACACAATCCAACAGAACTACACCTCTGCGGTATCCACACGAACGTCCCACAAATCGTCACACGATCCGCAGTAAAGAGAATTGCGGTACTAGCCGCAAAGATCTCGATTTTCTAAAGTTCTTCTCTCAATTCTCTTTTCTAAAAATGGCTAGGGTTTTTCTTCTCTGCTCAGCTGTTTAAAATAGCTGAGATATCATATATATATATATATATATATATATATATATATATATATATATATATATATATATATAGCAGGCTAAAAGAATTACCAAAACCCTAATCCTATTAGAAAAGTAAAATCCGAATTTATATATATTATATTTTAATTAAGTCTCACTTAATTAATATACATATATATAAATTATCCTATTAATTTAAATTCGTAATTTAAATACTATCAATCATATTGACATATTTAAATCCTTACAATTTAAATTAATTCCCTTTTAATTACGTTTTAAGTGTGCGACCCTATAGGTTATTATTATGTTGGCAATAATTTTAAAATCATATTATAAAATTATAAACAGTGAGTGGCATCTAGTAATACATCTCTGTTACGCAGATAATAATAAGATCGGTGATTCGATGCAACCTTTTTTGTGACCAATGTTTCAATATACTTTAATCCTTTTAACCTTGACATCCTATATTAAACTCGAGCCATGGAATGTGTCATACTCTTCATAATTTAATCTGAGTTTTCTTGATCAATGAGTAGACTATATGAAACAAATCACTATTTGAGCATGGCCATACATTTCATAGTCCTACTCAATCAAGAGGCCTATGGATATCAACCCTAATATATATAGGAGGGTTAAATTCCATCTAGATCACTCATATTCCTAACACAATTCATGATGTACCTAATAATCACCTTTATTTTCCACCCTATTAAAGGTAACCTTTGATGATATCATACTACATAAATTTTCATGTAGTAATATAGTGATTTCAGGTCGGAGGACCATTACATCGTTGTCACTATGAGAATTGCTTATGACACTTTGCATAATGCTCCACGTAGAATTCTCATGGTGGGCATGTCCAGTACATTATTCTCTAACATGTACCTATGCATTGACTCAATATCTCATATATTAATGACCAATGAGATTTGGTCATCAGTCAATCCACATACTAGTCTCAATGTATCATTGTTGTCCCACTAACAATGATACTCGACTAGGGATATTTAAGAGTAATGGTAAAAATTGTAATTATATAATCTCATGTTCAAGTCACATACTTGAAGCTATATAATTTGTATCATTATTCTAACACTACTACAAAATAGTAAATAGATAATGCGTAAAAAACGTTGTGGTTTCTATCAGAAAAACATCGTGGTTAAGGGTGTCATCTATTTGACACCCTTATACAACGTTTTAAAACGTTGTAGTTAGACACATTAAACAACGGTTTTTAAGAAAAAAACGTTATAGATTTGTTTTTTATAAATTAGTAGATGCTTGAAAACGTTATAGTTTAATATATTAGACAACGTGTAGACACATTTACACAACATTTAGAATGTGTCATCGACCATAGAAAGCAACAACAGACGACCTTTTTAAAATGTTGTTGATGGACTTGCAAATGTTGTAATCATGTAACAACATTTTAGTTGTGCTGCATACAAGGCATTTTTAAAAGGAAAAAAAAAGTTGTGGTTCACTTATATATCCTAGTGCACCTGCAATCTGCTAGTGCCATGATATATAGCTAAAAAGGGTCTAAATTCTCATTTAAATTTAAAGCCAAAATGTATCAACCATTCAAAATACATCCCAATAATACCATTCATTATAGTTTCAAATTACAACATCCACAAAAAATATACCAAACTATCCATATATGCATCTTAAATTCACTTTTCAATATAAATTACTACTATATTGAATTGTGAATTTGATTACATGCATCCATAAAATAAACCAAACTATCTATAAAATTAAGCTACTACCTAAGCATGTGCAAAAAAGCCTAGGTTCTCCCAAAACCTCACAAACAGATGCTTCTAGTGCTGCACGACAAATACTTCACTTCCAATGCAGTTTCTGAAAATAGTTGAAGGGAGAAAATAAAGCCAAGCAAAATATTTATCCAAGTAATAGTGAAGCAGTAACAAATATATGCAACAACGCACAATTACTAGAAACTCTACATACCTCCAGGATGTACAACTACTTTGGAATGATGAGACTTGCCAGAATGTGCTTTAGGGTGCTGTGCAACATTTAAATTTATATACCACTGTTCTCGGTGCAGGCGTTCAACTTTATTAGTGAACCATGTCGCTGGTTTGTTTTTCATTTCATAGAAAGATAAACATATCTGCATCACGAACAAGTCCATTAGTGAATATGTTACTCCCTTTGTTCCACAAAAAAGATTTACAAACATGAAGGAATTCCATGTTTACACTTAAATTCCATTATCCATTATGATTGTAAAACATTTACTACGAAGATCTGGTCTTAAACTTCATGCTTTGTACCAAATAAAAACTTAATGTAACCATAACAAAACTAGAACATGTTAAAATTGATCAACGTCGCCAATTTAGAGTAAGGAGATGATGACATTAATTATAGGAGCACGTAATTTACAGTCATTCACTTGAAAATAAATACATAAGTCAGATGGATCAGTTCTAATAGTAAACATAATAAACGCCGAATAGCTCTAGAATTGCATAATCAAAGAAATTTATGACCTAAATTGAATCAAAATTTAACAAGTCTATTGAGATATAGAAACAAGCTTAAGGCTAACACAAAAGAACTACGACCTCTGATTCGCATCAATGGCAACAACCAACAGTAGGTTAAGGAATAAAAAAAACATAAAAAAAATTTTACAAGTTGAACAAAACACATAAAATATCTTGCTATAAAAGTCCAGGCATCATCAAAAATAAATATACCATAATTACTCCCAACTATAAGGAATGAAATTATACCAAGGAAAGAAAAAAATACCAGAACATTGCGAAGGGATAATCTCACAAGCAGTGTGATGTAGTCCCTAGGCTGAACAATGAGTCAAAAGCCCAGACCAAAGCAGATTTAGGTACTTCCTACCTCAAACAGTCATTTGCAAATGAAAAGTTTCAGGGCTCAGTAATGCATATGAACAACCAGCCCTTCCATTCAATAATGGCACCATTAACAACACTCTACATCAGTATGCAAAAAGGAAAAATAATCCCCAATTAAACATTGTGCATCCAATTTGTATAAGCTTATGCAACAAATTATTAGCATAAGCTTATCCCCAATTAAACACTCTACATCAATATGCAAAACTGTCGATGCTAAATTATTAGCATAAGCTTATGCAACAAATTTTTTGATCATCCACTACCAACATTCACAGTAACAATAATACTAATAACTCTAATTGAAAAGGCAAACATGCTAATTTAATATAAATTATCCAACACAACACTTATGCTTAATCTCTATTAAATAACTTCAATGTTCATCAAATATCCCAAAAAGATTATACCATTAAGAAAATAACAGAGCTTTCCTCGTGTTGAGTACTATCTTAGTCAGTCTAGGGGAATTTCAACATCTCCATCATCAATCTCCGTCTGCAAATCCTTCGGATCCTTCCCATCGACTGTACATCGCGCCGATACACAAGTCCCAAGGATCTCCTTCACAATTCCAGTCAATTCCTTCGCCATGGATCTCGGCCTCATAATCTTAGCAATCTTAGTCACGGCATCCAGCGATATGTTTCCTATATGCTTGATATTCTTTGTCTTCTTTTGATCGCGCTCCGGCTCTTTTAGGGCCATAATGATGAGAGCAGCGGTGGAGGGAATGATGGAGACCTTGGCCTGACGATTCTGGACAGTGAGCTTGACGGTAACTCGGAGCCCATTTCAGTCCTTTGCGGTCTCTTTGGCGATGTCTTCTCCAATTTTTTTAGGAGATAGACCGAGTGGTCCGATTTTGGGGACCAAGAAACTCGCCGCCCCCACTTCGCCGCCGGTTACCCGAACGTAGACGTCGACGACTTGAGATGGGTCAAACTTTGGCGGCATTGCAGCAGAGATCGATAACTAGGGTTTTGGTTTTGTGAGCGAAAGAGAACAGAGAAAGATTAAAACCCTAACTTCTATTTCCATATATGAGCGAAAAATCTGGGGTAGAGGCAACAACTAGCATTCCCTTGCCCATAGTTTCGTGATTTCCAGGCTAGTTTGAGCGAGAAGGGGAGAGAGCTAAGTTAAGGATGAGTGAGGTAAATGAGTGAGGTAGTTGAGTTCGATCGGGGACGAGATCTAGAGAGAGCTTCATCCGTTGTGGGGAGGCTAAGAATTTCTTTAATTTGGATCGAGGAACTTTTCCTTCAATTGTTATGAAATTTTTTCATTTAATAATCAAAGAACTATGCTCCGTGTTTTAATTTTAAGTTTTCACTTCCGCGCGATTTTTTCAAACTCCGTGTTTTTTACATGCATAACGTTTTCTTAGGAAAACGTTATAAATTTAAAACCAAAAATTGCCCCCCTTATAAATACATAACATTTTTGCTTATGTATCTATAACATTTTGTTAAAAACCGTTGTGTAAAAAGATATCATAACGTTTTTTATAAAAATGTTGTGGTTTAAGTGTTGTCTATTTACTACTTTGTACTAGTGTAAGGACTTTTATTATGCTAACATTTATATAACACAGTAAATGAAACCATAATAAAATAATTCATTTATTCAATCAAATATAATATCAAAAGAAATGTTAAGCAATTTGTACAACACACCCAAAACCCAAAAATATAACCAAATACTCCCACTTGTGTACCCAATTTGCTCAATAACTCTACCCATAATTAAAATGGATACTACCATAAAATATTGGGATGGGTAAAAATAATAAATACGGGGTTTGTCCATTTATTCGGAACACTCATATTAAACATTTCAGATACAAATTAAATCTCATTCGGGCTCAAATAAAATTTTTGACGCTTGGAAAAATTATCTCTTTGCATACACGTCTTAACGAAATTAGTAAAAACTGAAAAAGACGTAAAAATATTTGGCGTGAATAGTGTCATGAATACTGCCTCGGGAAACGTGCCCCGCGAATAGTGATTTTGCGATTTTTCGCAAAATCAATTATTCACTATCGCAAAATCAATTATTCACTCCTACGGTTCAACAACGCATAAAAATTCATACATTGACACCATCCAGGTTATAAAATAACCTCAAAATACCTCTCATAAAAATAATATTTAATTCATTTAATAATATTAATAAACCCAAATTACTAGGGTATTCACGATCCGCGATCGCTGCTCTTCACGATTAACTCTCCATAATCATATACATCATGGTACATATATCTCGCCCATAATTCGAGTTAGCGTCTTTACAACAAATAACTCGTTCAATAATATTATCCTTCAACTATTTATTTAATTCAATAAATAGTACTCTAGCGATATTTCTCGAAACCAGCACTACTGAAAGGCAACCCATGGATTTCTTATAATTAGAGTCCAATTTATTAAATTTGTTTGTGTTAGTTTAATTTTTGCATAAGTTATTAATCAAGTGAAAATTTGTTGGCAATTGATTAAGGAAATGCAGACATTCATCGAGTACTGTGTGGAAAATTGAAAGCAAGTCATTTGGTGGAAGCAAGGAAACAAGAATTATGGCTCAACAGCTTGTATAATTAATCATAATTAAAGTAACCTTTAATGTATAATTAAAACAACATTTTAATATTATTTTAATCATTTATTATTAATTATTATTATTATTATTTATTTTAGAAAATTTTTATTTTTTGACCAAGCTTGACCCGACCGGATTCATTATGGCTCGACCCGGTTTGACCCGAATCTAGATCAATTGTGAAAGGGCCTGGCGCGGGGCATGCTAGATTGTACTCTCATGCGGCGCGGGGCGCGCTGGTCATGAAGAGCCTCTAGTTGTCTGGCACGAGGCATGCCAGTTCATGGTTGAAGGCGACGTGCAGCGCGCCGGCCCGACAGACCTTTGATAAGTTTTTATTTCTATTTTTTATCTTCTATCTCTTTTGATTCAATCTTGCATAACGTTTTCACTTGATATCCAAATGACTTCACACCACTTTTATTATCTTAAGAACTTACATATCTTTAACATTCAACTATTAAAATAATTTTCCAAGATATTTATATAATCAAAATTATTGATTTTCCAAGCTAAGGTTTCACTTTGAATATGTTTTACCAAATGTACCTCTACGAGTTCACTTTAGTACCGATTACAATGATTCCACTTGAGTTATTTTCGTATTTTCAAAGTTCTTTAACATCAATTATTTAGATCGAAGAAATAGTTTACATATTTAATTTCATTAAACACCCCTGTCATGCTTTCAAGTATACTAATTTAAGTTTTATGCTTTCATGCTTTATTCTTGATCATTTAAACATAACATCACATACTAGACATATAAGTCATGTATTCTCCTTCCATTAACCATGCTTGTAAGTTCGGATCCACCATGATCCCACAACACATAAACTCCCACAACCAAACATGCATATCTACCTAAAATCATGGATACTAGCTTAACTTACAAAAATAAATGCTAGGTTAAGTTCTTACCTCTTAAAAGCTCTCTTCCTCTTAACAATGATCTTCAAGTAGGTCTCCACCTTGATTCTTCCTTCTTAGCCTTCTTTGAATCCCAAAATACAAGAGTACTCCCTTGTTTTCTTCTTTTCCTCTCAATTCTTACTAACTCTCTCTATATTTGTTAACACTTCAAATTTGCAAGTAACCTTGCAAATGATTTAAGGGCTGCCTATTTATAAGAAAATCATTATCCAATGATCAAGTTATTACCCAAGGGTAAAAGTGGAGATAGTAAAAATCTTTACCAACTATTCACTTTAACTACTCCTAGCCCAATGCCTATAACATCATTTCTTCATATGGCCATGTTGAAAAGCTTAAGGCAACAAAAATGATCAGCATTTTGGCTTACAAAGTGAGGAAAATCCGGCTAGGTGGGAGTGTTATATCTATTATGCATTTTTAGTTATTTCTTATGTACATATATATATATATATATGTATGTATGTATGTATGTATGTATATATACTTATCCTATATATAAATACATATACTGATTATCATATGATCCATGTGCATAGGGTTGGTCCAAGTAATAACTGAATTAGGCTAGATGAAATTACTTATTCACATTGGCTTCAATTATCAACCCAACACATCACTTACTTGAACCACATTTCCTTACACTTGTAATTTTATCACATTGGGCTTATTTATAACCTTTAGTCCAATACATTATTAAAGCATGTCTCAATTAATCCGAATAAGTAATTAATTATGCTACACAAGGCTTATCATTTAAACTTTGCCATTCACATTACCATACTCCTCAATTATCACGTGCGTAATCCAAATTAGATTGGATTATTTATCTCATACTATATATACACACACACAAATAATTTCAAAATATTCATTTTCATTTCTAATATAATTTATAAAATTCTCGATTATTACATCTATCCCCCTTATAAAGATTCCGTCCTAGGAATCGATATAAGGTTACACAAAGAGATGGGGATAATCCCTCCTCATTTGATCTTCTAACTCCCATGTGGCCTACTCGGCATTGTGGTTTCGCCAAACTACTTTTATAAAAGATATAACTTTATTTTCTAACACATGTTCCTTCCTATCCACTATATATATAGGAATTTCCTTATATGTTAGGTCATTCTCTATTTGAATGGGCTCATAGGATATCACATGCTTATAGTCGTGCTTATATGGTCGTAGCACTGAAATATGAAACACATTGTAGATATGCTCCAGTTCAAGAGGTAGAGCTACCTCGTATGCCACTTCGCCTATTCTTCTCAATACCTCGAATGGTCCTACGAATCTCGGACTCAACTTTCTTTTCTTACCGAACCTTATCTTCCATTTATAGGGAGATACCTTTAAAAACATAAAACTACCAATTTCAAATTCTCGACTTTGACGGTGCAAGTCTGTATATTTCTTCTGCCAAACTTTAGCTACTACTAGTCTAGCTTTTATTGTCTTCATAACATCTGTTGTTTGCTGGATCAATTATGATCCCAAAAGTTGCCGTTCTCTCACTTTATCCCAACATAACGGTATTTGGCACTTCTTTCCGTATAGAGCTTCATATGGCAGCATACCGACACTTGCATGATAGCTATTATTGTAAGCGAATTCCACAAGGAGTAAGTGATCGTCCCAGCTTCCCTTAAATCTATCACATAAGCTTTGGGCATATATTCTAGCGTCTGTATTGTTTGCTCGCTTTGTCCGTCAATTTCAGGATTATAAGCAGTACTCATCCTCAGTTGTGTTTCCATTCTTTCTTACAAGCTCCTCCAAAAGTTCAACGTGAAGCGCGAATCTCGATTTGAAAGGTATTCCATGTCGCGACACAATTTCCTTGATGTATAACTTTGCTAACTGATTTAAATCAAATCAAATTTTTATTGGTAGAAAGTGCGCCGATTTTGTCAATCGATCAACAATAACCCACATGGCATCATAACACTTCTGTGTGATTGGAATTCCCACCACGAAATCCATTGTAATGTGCTCCCATTTCCATTCCATTATTTCCCATGGTTGAAGTAGACCACTTGGCCTCTGATGTTCTGCTTTCATCCTTTGGCAGGTCAAACACTTGCTGACACATTCTGCGACTTCTCGCTTCATGTTAGCCACCAAAAGTTTTGGCGAAGGTCCCGGTACATTTTCGTCCTTCTCGAATGAATAGAATATGCTGAGTTGTGTGCCTCATGCAAAATTTCCTCTTTTAATTCTGACATGGCTGGCACCCACACCCGCTCTTCAAATCTCAAAATACCATCCTTATCCATATGGAACCTTCTTTCTTCGTTTTCGGTTATCCTTTTCTTTATCCTCTCACATTTGTCATCATTCCCTTGTGCCTCCTTCACTCTATCTAATAATGTTGGTTAAGCTTCCATTACGAATAACCTCTTTGCTGCTTCTTTCGGACATTTCATCTCTATCTCCAATCTTGTCATTTCCTGTACGAGCTCCTCCTAAGCCGTCAGCATGAGCAATTTCTCCTTCCCTCTTCTACTTAACGCATCTGCTACCACATTTGCCTTTCCCGGGTGATAAAGAATTTCGTAATCGTACTCTTTGATTAATTCCAACCACCTTCTTTGGCGCATATTGAGCTCCTTCTATGTGAAGATATATTTCAGACTTTGTAGTCTGTATATATTTCACATTTCTCTCCATAAAGATAATATCTTTAAATCTTCAATGCAAAAACTACGGCCGCTAACTCCAAGTCATAGGTAGGGTATCGTTTCTTATAATCTTTCAATTGTCGTGATGTATACCCCAGAAGGATACTGGAAGGTCGATAAAGCTCATCATGAACCGCACCATGTCTAACAAGGTACGATTTCTCCTTTCAGATACACCATTTAATTGTGGTATACCAGGAGGTGTCTATTGTGAGAGAATACCATTACCTTTGAGATGATCATGAACCTCTTTGCACAAGTATTCCCCTCCTTGATTTGATCGAAGAATCTTGATACTCTTGCCAGTTTGTTTCTCTACCTCACTTCTGAATTCTTTGAACCTTTCAAACGATTCAGACTTGTATTTCATCAAATACACATATCCAAATCTTGAATGATCATCAGTGAAAGTAATGAAATACGAATACCCTCCTCTATCATTTGTTGTCATAAGTCCACATACATCTGTGTGTACCAACTCTAACAACCCTGTAACTTTCTCACCATGTCCACTAAATGGAGATTTAGTCATCATTCCCATGAGATAAGATTTACAAGTTGGATATGATTCGAAATCAAATGGCTCTAAAAGCCCATTCTTTATACAACTTATTTCATTAATGTGACCGAGTTTATAGTGCCATAAGAAAATATGATTTAAATCGTCTTTTTTCCTTTTATTAGTTTATTCAATTTGAAAAATATTTTCATACAAGTCATGTTAGGTTTGTATATAACGCGAGCATGCAATCAAATTACATAAATAGAGCGGAAGCGCGATAAAACGGATTTTAAAATTTTTATACAAACCATCACCATGATCGATCAATGTGCTCAATTAACGATATAAACGAAAGAGAAAGAGAATAAGAGTTATACCATCGTAGAACAAAGCTTCCTCGGGTACAAGTTCAACTCCTAGTCCTTCGTGTTCTCCTCGAATGCTACGGTGTGATTCCTTCCTTTGATCAACGTTAGCCACCCAAGTGTTTGGCCTCTAGAGGTGATCCACCAAGGAAGAACAAGTATTCAAGAAGTTGGGTATTTGGCAAAACCCTAGTTTCTATCTCTATAGAAATTGTAAGTACTCTCCACAATCTAATGCAAGAGTGTATAACCCTAATCTATGATAAGATCCCTCTTATTTATAGATATAGGAATAAACCTTCCCTAAACTATTTAGGATTAGGGTTTGTATTATAATTAAACTCCTTTAATTATTAATGCTCCTAATCCAATTAGGAATCCATGGGAGAGTACTTCTATTAATTAATTCCCAATCCCTATTAGGAATTAAATAATAGTAAAAGTAATAATAATATTAAGACTCCTCTTATTAATTTATATTTAATATTTCCAATATATTAAATAATAAATATTAAGCTATTTAATTTATTCTATCTCCATAGAGTAAATTAAATACACTTAACTTATTATTACAATTATGTCATTTACTTCTTAAATAAATATTTTCCTTTTGTAGTGTAACCCTTTAGGTTCTCCATATTAAACCGGTTGTGAATAAATCAATTAGAACAATTCTAATCTTATTTAAATAAATAAATTAAACTATTTAATTCATTTAAATAAATAATATTTATTCTACAATAAGGGTAAGCCCCCTTAGCGATCAACGACTTTCCAAATAATATAGATTTCAACATTAATCACAAAAGAACCTTTGAGTAAATAGTTACCGTACAATTCAATCATTCTACCATACAATGTCCCAATTAAATATAAGACATGGATTTACTGTCAATTCTTATTTTATTTAATTATATGTATTTCGATTCCCAAATGCACAACTCTGATTAATGCAAATTAGAAACTCCTTTCTAATTTCATTCTGCCTTGGCCAAAGACTACTGAGTTGTCATTTATCAAATCACATAGGACATTCACATCTTTTACTAGACGTGGTAGATTCTTTGTTGATCATTCACCTATCTCCATGTATAACTAATTATACCCAATCATACCCTTTGATATACCCACAAGGTCTTAAGGGACATGTCAAAGTATAACTCATCATACACAAGATACTATGATGATCTCAAGTCCAAGGATCACTTGTACTACTATCACTAGAGGAATTCCTATTGACAGGCGAGTAAAACTCCATTAGGTATTCCTTAGCGAGCCACGTTCAGTGAACTTATTCTCTAATAAGCACCTACATACTTTCTTTAGTGTCTCCACACAAATGATTATGAGATCAATCATCCTCTTCTTAAGAGCAAACAACGTATGTACTAATCTATCCGGATTCACTAATCCCCAATTTAGTAATCCAACGATTAGGAACGATTTTAGTTTGTGAGCTATCTTGAATTTAGATCTCATTAGCATGATCACCATCATGATTCTAAAAGCATTGCTCAAAACTATGGGTTTATCACATTTAATATAACAGCACTATGTAGATAATATAAAATGCCTTTTTAAGAAAATCAATTCTTTTATTAATAAATGAATAAGATTACAAAGTATATGCTACATCATATCAAATATGATTGGCTTGTGTGCATACTACTATCAATCTCCCACTTGCACTAAAGCCAATCGCCATGGTATCTAATACCCATCTTCTTTAAGTGACGATCAAACTGCTGTTGAGTTAAAGTTTTAGTAAATGGATCTACAATGTTGTCTTAAGAGTCCACACGTTCCAGGGTGACATCTCCTCTTTCAATGATCTCTCTAATCAAATGAAACCGCCGCAACACGTGTTTGAATTTCTGATGATGTTAGGTTTGTA
The DNA here is from genome assembly GCA_034770075.1 of Aralia elata. NCBI lineage: Eukaryota > Viridiplantae > Streptophyta > Magnoliopsida > Apiales > Araliaceae > Aralia > Aralia elata. The sequence goes on along the minus strand of CM068388.1, from coordinate 61,444,224 downwards.
TATAACGCGAACATGCAATCAAATTACATAAATAGAGCGGAAGCGCGATAAAATTAGATTTTAAAATTTTATACAAACCATCACCAAGATCAATCCTTGTGCTCAATTAACAATATAAACGAAAGAGAAAGAGAATAAGAATTATACCCTCGTAGAACAAAGCTTCCTCGGGTACAAGTTCAACTCCTAGTCCTTCGTGTTCTCCTCGAATGTTACGGTGTGATTCCTTCCTTTGATCAACGTTAGCCACCCAAGTGTTTGGCCTCTAGAGGTGATCCACCAAGGAAGAACAAGTATTCAAGAAGTTGGGTATTTGGCAAAACCCTAGTTTCTATCTCTATAGAAATTGTAAGTACTCTCCACAATCTAATGCAAGAGTGTGTAACCCTAATTTATGATAAGACCCCTCTTATTTATAGATGTAGGAATAACCCTTCCCTAAACTATTTAGGATTAGGGTTTATATTCTAATTAAACTCCTTCAATTAATTATGCTCCTAATCCAATTAGGAATCCATGGGAGAGTACTTCTATTAATTAATTCTCAATCCCTATTAGGAATTAAATAATAGTAAAAGTAATAATAATAATAAGACTCCTCTTATTAATTTATATTTAATATTTCCAAAATATTAAATAATAAATATTAAGCTATTTAATTTATTCTATCTCCATAGAGTAAATTAAATACACTTAACTTATTATTACAATTATGCCATTTACTTCTTAAATAAATATTTTTCTTTTGCGGTGTTACCCTTTAGGTTCTCCATATTAAACCGGTTGTGAATAAATCAATTAGAACAATTGTAATCTTATTTAAATAAATAAATTAAACTATTTAATTCATTTAAATAAATAATATTTATTCTACAATAAGGGTAAGCCCCCTTAGCGATCAACGACTTTCCAAATAATATAGATTTCAACATTAATCACAAAAGAACCTTTGAGTAAATAGTTACCGTACAATTCAATCCTTCTACCATACAATGTCCCAATTAAATATAAGACATGGATTTACTGTCAAGTCTTATTTTATTTAATTATATGTATTTCGATTCCCAAATGCACAACTCTAAATAATGCAAATTAGAAACTCCTTTCTAATTTTATTCTGCCTTGGCCAAGGACTACTGAGTTGTCATTTATCGAATCACATAGGACATTCACATCTTTTACTAGACGTGGTAGATTCTTTGTTGATCATTCACCTATATCCATGTATAACTAATTATACCCAATCATACCCTTTGATATACCCACAAGGTCTTCAGGGACATGTCAAAGTATAACTCATTATACACAAGATACTATGATGATCTTAAGTCCAAGGATCACTTGTACTACTATTACTAGAGGAATTCCTATTGACAGGCGAGTAAAACTCCATTAGGTATTCCTCAGCGAGCCACGTTCAGTGAACTTATTCTCCAATAAGCACCTACATACTTGCTTTAGTGTCTCCACATAAATGATTATGAGATCAATCATCCTCTTCTCAAGAGCAAGCAACGTATGTACTAATCTATCCGGATTCACTAATCCCCTATTTAGTAATCCAATGATTAGGAACAATTTTAGTTTGTGAGCTATCTAGAATTTAGATCTCATTAGCATGATCACCATCATGATTCTAAAAGCATTGCTCAAAACTATGGGTTTATCACATTTAATATAACAGCACTATGTAGATAATATAAAATGCCTTTTAAGAAAATCAATTCTTTTATTAATAAATGAATAAGATTACAAAGTATATGCTACATCATATCAAATATGATTGGCTTGTGTGCATACTACTTTCAATCTCCCACTTGCACTAAAGCCAATCGCCATGGTATCTAATACCCATCTTCTCTAAGTGACGATCAAACTGCTGTTGAGTTAAAGCTTTAGTAAATGGATCTGCAATGTTGTCTTGAGAGTCCACACGCTCCAGGGTGACATCTCCTCTTTCAATGATCTCTCTAATCAAATGAAACCGCCGCAACACGTGTTTGGATTTCTGATGAGACCTGGGTTCCTTAGCCTGCGCAACAGCTCCGTTGTTGTCACAGAATAAAGGTACAACTCCTCTAATGCTAGGAACCACTCGAAGTTCAGTTATGAACTTCTTCATCCAAACAGCTTCCTTTGTAGCTTCACTTGCAGCTATGTACTCTGCCTCTGTCACTGAATCAGCAACTGTTTGCTGTTTGGAACTCTTCCAACTCACCGCGCCACCGTTTAAGGTAAACACATACCCCGAAACGGATTTACTGTCATCTTGGTCCGTTTAAAAACTTGAGTCTGTATAGCCCTCTAGTTTCAATTCAGACCCACTGTAGACAAGAAATACATCCTTAGTTCTTCTCAAGTACTTTAGGATGTTTTTCACAGCCTTCTAGTGCTCTTCTCCTGGATTCGACTGATATCTGCTCGTCACACTAAGTGCATGAGCGACATCTGGTCTAGTACATATCATACCGTACATGATAGATCCTATTGCGGAAGCATAAGGAATCTTACTCATCCGGTCTCTCTCCTCAGGTGTCTTTGGGGCCTGTTTCTTGGAGAGATGTATTCCATGGCTCATCGGCATGAAACCTCTCTTGGAATCTTCCATGATAAACCTCTTTAGCATCGAGTCAATGTACTTTCCTTGGGTCAAGCCCAGCATCCTTTTAGATCTATCTCTATAGATCTTTATCCCCAAAATATAGGATGCCTCACCCAAGTCCTTCATGGAGAAGTGTTTAGATAACCAAATTTTGATCGACTGTAGCATAGGAACATCATTCCCTATCAGTAATATGTCATCAACATATAATACAAGGAATGAAACAGTGCTCCCACTTACCTTCTTGTACACACAAGGTTCATCCTCATTTTTGATAAAATCAAACCTTTTGATTATCTCATCAAAACGGATGTTCCATCTTCGAGAAGCTTGCTTCAACCCATAAATGGATCGTTGTAGCTTACAGACTTGGTTTGTTCCAACCATTGAAACAAAACCCTCTGGCTGTATCATATATACATTCTCCTCAAGCTCTCCATTGAGGAAGGCCGTTTTCATGTCCATTTGCCAGATCTCGTAGTCATAATAAGCTGCAATCGCAAGCAAAATCCGAATAGACTTGAGCATAGCTACTGGTGAGAAGGTTTCATCATAGTCAACTCCTTGTCTTTATTTGAAACCTTTTGCAACCAGTCGGGCCTTATAGGTCTCTACCTTGCCGTCCGCTCTAGTATTTTTCTTAAAGACCCATTTACACCCAATAGGCTTAATGCCCTCAGGTGGTGAAATCAAAGTCCATACTTGGTTTTCATACATGGAGTCCATCTCGGATTTCATGGCTTCTAGCCATTTCTCTGAGTCTTCACTACTCATAGCCTCTTCGTAAGTCAATGGATCATCATCATCTATGATGCGTACCTCATCATCATCCTCTATGATGAATCCATACCTCTCAGGTATCTTCGGTACTCTTCCAGATTTACGAATAGGTAGTGGTACAGTAGGTTCTTCTACTTGGTCAGGTACCTGACTTTGATCCGTAGTATTTTGTGGTTCTTGAACTTCTTCAAAATATATCTTACTCCCACTGACCCCTTCAAGGATAAACTCCTTTTCCAAGAAGGCAGCGTATTTCGCAACAAACACCTTTTGATCAGTAGGATGATAGAAATAATACCCTGATGTTTTTTTAGGGTATCCCACAAATCTACATTTGTCGGATCTAGTCTTCAGCTTATCATGCTCAAACCTTTTGACATAAGTTGGACAACCCCAAGTCTTAACATGCTTAAGATTTGGTTTCCTCCCTGTCCATATCTCATATGGAGTCTTTGGGACGGATTTGGTAGGTACCTTGTTAAGTAGGTATGCAGCCGATTCTAGGGCATAACCCCAGAAGGATACTGGAAGGTCGGTAAAACTCATCATGGAACGAACCATGTCCAACAATGTTCGATTTCTCCTTTCAGATACACCATTCAACTATGGCATTCCTCGTGGAGTCCATTGTGAGATTATACCATTTTCTTTGAGACAATTGAGAAACTCATTGGTCAAGTATTCCCCTCCTCGATCCGATCGAAGAATTTTAATACTTTTACCAGTTTGTTTCTCTACTTCACTTCTGAATTCTTTGAACTTTTCAAACGATTCAGATTTGTATTTCATTAAATACACATATCCAAATCTAGAATGATCATCAGTGAAAGTAATAAAATAAGAATACCCTCCTCGTGCATTTGTTGTCATAGGTCCACAAACGTCTGTGTGTACCAACACTAACAACTCTGTAACTCTTTCTCCTTTTCCACTAAAAGGAGATTTAGTCATCTTACCCATGAGACAAGATTCACAAGTTGGATATGATTGGTAATCAGATAGCTCTAAAAGCTCATCTTTATGCAACTTGGATAATCTTGTTTCATTGATATGACCGAGTCTACAGTGCCACATAAAGGTATAATTAACATCATCTCTTTTTCTTTTTTTAGTTTGTTCAATTTGAAGTATATTTTCATGCAAGTCAAGTATGTAAAGTCCATTCAGTAAATTGCTAACACCATATAAAACATTTTTATTATAAATAGAACAACTGTTGTTCTTTATCATAATATCAAAACCATCCATATCTAATACAAAAATTGAAATAATGTTTCTAATGAGTGTTGGAACATAATAACAATTATTTAAACTAATGAACTTGCCCGAAGGCAGTGCTAAACAATAAGTCCCTACAGCCAATGCAGCAACCTTTGCTCCATTTCCCACTCGTAGGACGACTTCATCCTTGTTCAGCTTCCTACTTCTGCTTAGTCCCTGCATATTATTACATATGTGAGAACTACAGCCGGTATCTAATACCCAAGTAGAATTTTGACTTTCAGAAAAATTAATTTCAATCACGAACAAACCTAGATCGGAAGTCGAAGCTTCTCCAAGCTTCTTTTGGCCCGCAAGATACTCCTTGCAATTCCTCTTCCAATGTCCCGGCTTGTTATAATGGTAGCAAATTCCTTTGCTATCTGGATCAGGTTTCTTATTATCCTTTTTCTTTGCCTTGCCCTTAGCCTTCTTGTTTTTCTTCTTTTCAAAAGATACCTTGGGCCTCTTCCTTTTCTTGGAAGAATCATCCACTAGTAAGACTTGGTTCTTATTGGATGAGAAGTGACCTTCAGCAGTTTTTAGCATGTTAAGTAATTTAGGCAAGCTGACGTCCAACTTATTCATGTGAAAATTCACAACAAATTGTGAGAAGGTGTCCGGGAGTGACTACAAGATCAAATCTTGACTTAACTCCCCATCCATCACGAACCCAAGCTGTCCAAGTTGTTCAATCAGATTGATCATCTTAAGGACATGAGTCTCAACAGCAGTGCCCTCGGTCATACGAGATCGGAAGAACTCCTTAGATATCTGATATCTAGCAGTCCTACTTTGCTCACCATACAACTCTTTGAGGTGCAGCAATATAGTAGGAGCATCCATAGTTTCATGCTGACGTTGAAGCTCGTTACTCATGGATGCGAGCTTGATGCATTGAGCCAAGATTGCATCATCTTGCCACTTTCTAAAAGTAGCAATCTCTTCCTCAGAGGCTGTTTCTGCAACACTTGCAGGGACTGGCAAATTTAGGACATAATAAATCTTTTCAGCAGTGAGAACAATTCTCAAATTCCTTAACCAGTCCGTGTAATTCGGTCCGGTCAATTTTTTAGCATCAAGTATGCTACGCAGTGATAGTGAGTTTGACATTTTTAAATTATGCATGTGAAATAGACAACATTTTAGCATTCATTCATTTAATTAATTACCAAAATAAATTAGGTCTTTATTTAAATTAGTATCTTCCACTATTTTCATCAAACTATATTACCCTCAATATATAGTTCGACAAATCTAATTAAAGTTTTGCTAGTGAGATTAAGGACCCCATTTCAAATGTATATAGCCTTGTGGTGACACAACAAACGATATATAAATAAATAGGTAGACAACTATTGTCAATTACATCACTATGTAACTCCTTTTATTTTGCCTCTTAGTTTATTTTGATCAACTAGTGACACATCCGAATCAAAATTGTCCAAGTTAAGTCCAACCTAGCACTTCATATATTTTGAACGTCCTTATTAATTAAATCTAATTTAATTTAATGAGTTAACGTTGTGTTCTATTTAAACCAACTTGGGTTAAGTGGTGGGAGATGTATAAGATGTGTCTATACTTGTGTTGGCAGGTATGATATAACTATGGTTAAGAAATAACCATATGTGAGTCAAGTGTAGGAATTAGTGTGTAATGACTAAAATGGCCAAGAGTGGTTAATAACCAAGGTAATTATGAAGGGGCAATAACCATTGTATATCCAAGTGGTTAATAACCAATGTAATTATGGCGGGATAATAACCATTGTGTTTAAACAATATAATTATGACAAGATAATAACCAATGTCTAATAACCAATGAAGAATGAGTAATAACTAATGGATAATTAAGATTTTGCGAAAAGACTATTTTAACCTTAAAAGAAGTTGGGTAATGTCTAAAATACCCTTGAGGAAGTTGCTAGGAAGCTTCCTATTATTGATGAATTGACCAAATTGCCCTTGCCTAGTCATGGTTAATGACTATTTTGCCCATGGTCTCTACTTTCTTATAAATAGGACCCCTCACCAATGATGGTAGGGGTTGGTTCATTATTATTCACCAAGTGTAGAGAGAGTGTTAGAGAGAGAGTTTGAAGAAAAAAGCAAAAACAAATCTTGTGGGAGAAAGAAGAAGGTCTTGATTGTTTAGGCCATCCCCATTCACAACCTATTTTGGAAAGAGGAGGGGAATAGCCAATAAATCTAGGTATGGATCTCATTTCCTTCAAACCCTAGTTTTCTTGTTGTTATTATTATATATTTAACTATTATTATTATTAGACACTTATTTTGTTGGAAATTTTTATGTTGTTGGTTTATGTTGGTAGTAGAGATGGAGTATTTGTGGATCTAGATTTTTATCTTGTCAAATCTATATTATTTTAAGAGCACACTTAACAAGTATGATTTTAAATCTAAGCAATAAGATATTATGGTCTAGTGTGCTTTCATTGATGCCATGTTGTAGCTTAAGACGTTTAGTAAGTGTTTTAGTATTTTTGATGTGCTAAAACATGTGTGTATGCGTACCTAAAACAAATCAGCCCACTCCCGGAATTACTGTTCATGTTCCGTAAGTTGGGTGCATGATCCGTGAGCTCTGGGTGATAGAGCTATAAGATACGGAGATTCTCCAAGTGGAACGACTAAAAACAGAGTTAAGATGAGTGAGATATGAATTTATTACTAAAACACCCCACTGTTTTAGGACTGTGCAATGCAGTCCAGTTCCTGGCCAGTTTCGGTAATCAAAACAGATCCAAATTTGCTCTTTGATGATGGGATATTGTAGTTTAAGAAGATACGAAGCTAACAAGACCAACTAGACGTCAAACGGAGTTGTAGAACTCAAGATATTTAAGTTTTGCCTAAGGATCCCAAAGCTGGAAACAAATCCGAAAATAGCAAAGTCTTAAATCCATTTAAGTCATTAAAAATCTTTGTTAATAAATTCTAATGCATGTCAATGGATGATTAAACTAATTAAATATTGTTTAAGTATATTTAATTATTTAACTATTATTTAAGTAGCATTAATTAATTATTGTTTAATTATTATTAAATAATGATTAAGGATAATTAAGAATTGTAAATATTATTTGATTGACCTTAAATAATAAATAAACCTAATTAGTTATTATTTATTATTAAATAATAACTAAAGATAATTATTACTCACTAATTAATTATTTATTATTTTATTAACATTAAATAATAAATAAACCTAATTAGTTATTATTAAATAATAACTAAAGATAAGTCTTACTCACTAATTAATTATTTATTATTTAATAAAGAAACCTAATTAGTTATTATTTATTATCAAATAATAACTAAAGATAATTCTTATTCACTAAGTAATTATTTATTACTTGATTAACCTTAAATAATAAATAAATCTAATTAGATATTATTTATTATTAAATAATAACTAAAGATAATTCCTATTCACTAAGTAATTATTTATTACTTGATTAACCTTAAATAATAAATAAATCTAATTAGATATTATTTATTATTAAATAATAACTAAAGATAATTCATATTTACTAATTAATTATTTATTATTTAATTAACTTTAAATAATAAATAAATCTAATTAGCTATTATTTATTATTAAATAATAACTAAAGATAATTGTTACGCACTAATCAATTATTTATTAATTGATTAAATTTAAATAATAAACAAACCTAATTAATTATTATTTAATCTTAAATAATAATTAAAGACAATTAAAATTTATAATTTTATTATTATTTAATTAATAATTGAATAATAAGTGAACATCATTAGTTAATAATAACTAATAATAACTAAAGATAATTAATTAATAACTATATAATACTAATTAAATAAAGATAGAGTTAATAAAATAGAGAGTTTAAATAACTCATTAATTAAGCAATCATAATAAATTGTTTAAGGGTTTAATAAATGAATATTACTTAAGAAAGAGTAATGTTAATTAATTTAATAATTATAATAAATTGCTTAGAGGTTAATAAATAATTATCACTTAAGGGAAACATGGTTAAACCATCAACCTAGAGATCCATTAAAGTGTCTTATAGGATTTATGATAGTTTATTAACTTATGTGTGCTATGTGATTTGCTTAATTGTTAAATAAATAGCATAAGTAAGCGTATCGATATACAACTACGCAGTACTAATTGATAGCTCAACATTATCAATGTTAGGTTCTTCAAGGCCAATTAGTTAAAGCTAGAATTATTTGTAGCTGAGCAGACAGGCAAGTTCCCTAACTCAAACTCGAGTTATTATTTTCGAAGCATGTTAGTGAATAGTTATTGTTGATTATTCACATATATGCTGATTATTGAGATTTGCACCTTGTGCAATTGAATTCCTATTCTATTATTATTGAATTGTGAATTTAGTTAAAGTTCTTTTAAGCCTGAACTGTTTATGAGATAGATCTATGCTATTTGTATCAGCTAGATCAATCATGTCTAAATTTGTGAAATCAAATGTATTTTAAAAGCTGTTCTTATTAAATCGTTATGGTAAGAACTCTTGGCTGAGAAAAGGATAAATTTGATTAAGGCATGATATCAATGCTGGTTATTAAGTGTTTATGCATAAATCACGGGGTATGAAAGGCTGATCCCCTTGATTACCAAAACTTTTTAAGAGGTCCGGTTTAAATGCTGAGAACCTTAGCAAATGTCTATGGTTATTTTCAACCACTCAGTAACTGTCATTCAAGTATTCGAATATTCAACTGTTGATTATTAATTCATGTTTCTTCACACTCTTATACTGTTGTTGAACATTGAAAGCGAAACTTCCTTCTAATCATGATATATCTCCCTTGTGTATAAACTTGCTAAGCAAACTAGTTGCTTACCCTTGCTATATCATGATCTTTATTTCAGCTAAGGCAGAGACGTCTAAAGGGGACAAAGGAAAAGGGAAGGTGCAAGAATAGTTGCCTGATAGGGATTATGTAGCAGTTTATCTTAAAATGTTATTTGGTTATGTGAACTCTTATTGTATTAAGGGTATGTTTTAAGTTAAGGTTAAAGAACCTTGGGACCAGAATTGTAGGACTTTATTTCTATTCGATAAACAATGTATGTTTATTATTCCGCATTTAGTTAGAAAGTATGTTTGTTGTTGAGAATCGTGAACACCGAATTCGAGGTTAGGAAACCCGGATTTGGGGGTGTCACAGGTTGGTATCTGATGAGGACATCCATAATCCGGAAACCCGTGACACAACCCGAGAAGACCCATTGCAATTGCCACTTGGACACGTTACTAGAGCTCGAGCTAAAACCTTCAAAGACGGCCTTAACGGAATGATCCATGAGCTATGGAACGAGGTTGGATCAAGCATAGAGGTTACGGAAATGGAGTCCAAGTGTATGAAGCCCGTAAACATGTTGCGAATGGACGTGGCGGACAAAACAACGAAAGAAAGCAGTTTGCTCGGATCAGGATGACCTCGCCCCGACGAGAATATCCAGGCCAATTTTCTCGCCCCGGCGAGGTTTTTACAAGTCAAACCTCTCGCCCCGGCGAGAAGCTCGCCCTGGCGAGAAATCTTCAGTTCAAATCGCTCGCCCCGGCGAGAACCTCCTGGATGCAATTTGTTATTTTTTGACTTTCTTGATTTTCGAACCTTCTTTCATCCAAAACATGATATCAGTATTTAGGATCAATTACATGTGTTCTGATTGCTACATTTCAATATTTGTGTGCTTGTATTTCAAAGAGTGTGTGCTTCTAGAAGCTTCTAGTTTGTTTCTAAAACTAGTATAAATAGGTGCTATTGTAGACTTGAATTCATCACCCATTTTCAGATTATCAATATTATTGTGAGTTTGGTTCTCTACTTGTGGTTCTTTGAGAATTCCTAAGTGTTCCTTAGTTCTTCTTTGAGATTCATAATTGACTTATCATACAACCAATCATAGTTGTGTGTGGCGTCTTCTACCGCATCAATCGTCGATTGTACCGAGGTTACCGCTTCACTATAAGCGAGGGGTCGAGGTGACGTTGGTGTTCATCCTGCGTATATTTCATTTGCAAGCAATTGTACCAAGATTACCGTCTACATATAGGCGAGGGGTTAAGGTGTTGCAAGCTATCCATCCTATCAACTTGTTAGAAACGATCCGGGCGACGACCACCTCACGCAAGCGTGCCGTGGAGTCTATCATTTGGTATCAAAGCTAAGTTTCCTATCAAGTTACTTATCTTTACTTGTATTGTTGAATTATAGTCAAAAAAAAAACTGCATAAAATATATAGCAGAAAATTTGTATTGTGAATTGTTACCATTGGGATTTTCATTTGCAAGAATCATATTTGGCGGTTGGAAGTCTTGTGAAGAGTCGTACTTTCTATATTGTGTTCTTGATAAGTTATTATTGGATTGTAATTAGAGAATTGAGGTAATATTTGTGAGAATTTAAAAGAACCTATTAGTGAGAACTACGAGCGGAAAAAGGCAAGAGTAGTAAGTTTAATTGAGGATAAAAGCCTAATTGTGTGATACACGAGCGTTTCCTATTTGTGTGATATATTGTTTGAGTGAAACACGTAAGGGAGTGGGGAGGAACTATTTTTCTACTAATCTTTGTTTTGCAGGAAATATGTCTAACACAAGAGATAAGACAATTGAAAATGAACCTTCCACATCGAATTTTAACCCAAAACTCATGATGGAGGCTATGATGAAAGAATTTTCTAGACAATTGGGGATGACTATGGAACAAGTGCATGATCGCATCGATCAATTGAGTGACACTCGAGGGGAACGAACTCAAATCCCTCCGGGTGGGCGCCCAAAAGGAAAGACCCAACAAAAGGAAGCAAGGCTAGAGGAGACAAATTACTATGATGAAAGGTTTAGTGAGGAAGAGGATTGAGAAACTGACTTTATCCCTAGGAGACATTTTGCAAAGGATAGAGGCGGCCGAAATCGAGAGGACAACAGTCTTGATAGCATCAAAATTAAAATTCCCACATTCCAAGGTAGAAGTGATCCCGAGGCATATTTAGAATGGGAGAGGAAAATGGAGTGGATCTTTGACTGTCACAACTACTCGGATCTCAAGAAAGTTAGAATTGCAGCTACCGAATTTTCAGACTATGCAGTTACTTGGTGGGATCAATTGATGATCAGCCGAAGGAGGTGCAGAGAACGTCCAATCGAGACTTGGGCAGAAATGAAAGCTGTAATGAAAAAGAGGTTTGTCCCAAGCCACTAGTATCGAGATCTGTTTTGAAACTTACAAAATTTGAGACAGGGAAGCAAGAGTGTGGAGGACTACTTCAAGGAGATGAAGATGCTAATGTCTAGAGCTGACATCGACGAGGATAATGAGGCAACCATGGCCCGATTTTCAGCAGGTTTAAATTGGGACATTGCAGATTTGGTGGAGCGTCAACATTATGTGGTATTGGAAGATATGGTGCACATGGCTATCAAAATAGAGAAGCAACTTAAGAGGAGAGGTGGCCAGCGAACAAATCCAACCACAGGTACATCATGGAAAGCCAATAATGTGAAGCGTGAGGAAAAGCCAACTATTTTCAAACAAAAGCCAGAAATCAAGCAAGGAGCGGCTACTCAAGTAGTGCAAGGTAAAACTAATACACCTTCTACTAGTCGTAATCGAGATATTGTACGCTTTAAATGTCAAGGCAGGGGACATATTGCAAATCAATGCCCAAATCAAAGAACTATGTTATTGCTTGATAATGGAGAGTTGGAAACCGAGGAAGAAGAAAGTGACAATGACTCTATGCCACCATTGGAGGAAGATAGAGAGGTTGCTATGCATGGCGAAGTGTTGGTTACACGGAGAATGCTTAGTACACAAGTAAAAGAAGAAAGCAGTGAGCAAAGAGAGAATCTATTTCATACTAGATGCATGGTAAATGGTAAGATCTGTTGTGTTGTAATTGATGGTGGGAGCTGTACAAATGTGGCAAGCATCACCATGGTGGAGAAATTGGGACTTATAACATCCAAACATCCTCACCCATACCGATTGCAGTGGCTCAATGACAGTGGCGACATCAAAGTTACTAAGCAAGTATCAGTGCCATTTACAATTGGGAAGTATGTTGATGAGATCCTTTATGATGTAGTTCCTATGCAGGCAGGTCATTTACTACTTGGGAGACCTTGGCAGTTCGATCGGCGAGTAACACACGACGGTTTTACTAATGAGTACTCTTTTGTTCACAATCAAAGAAAAGTTACCCTGTGTCCTATGTCACCAAAACAAGTGCATGAGGATCAAATACACTTGTAGAGAGATCATGAAAAGAAAACAAAAGAGAGAGAAAAAAAGAAAGAAGAGAGAAAAACAAACATTTTTGCAAAAAGGAGTGATGTAAGACGAGCTTTGGATTCTAAAAAGCCAATGATTATACTTCGGTATAAGGAGGCACTTTTAAATACTAACGCTAATAATCCTTCTTTGCCTAGTGTTGTTTCTGCTCTTTTGCAGGATTATCAAGATGTATTTCCCGAGGAACTTCCACAAGGATTACCACCAATTCGGGGAATTGAGCATCAAATTGACTTTATCCCTGGTGCGACCATTCTAAATCGCCCGGCATACCGAAGCAATCCCGAGGAAACAAAGGAATTGTAAAGGTAAGTTGACGAGCTAATGGACAAAGGTTTTGTGAGGGAAAGCATTAGTCCATGTGCGGTTCCTGTTATTTTAGTACCTAAGAAAGATGGGAAGTGGCGTATGTGCATTGATTGTCGAGCGGTAAATAACATCACGGTAAAATATCGGCATCACATTCCTAGGTTAAATGACATGTTAGATGAATTGCATGGATCTTGTGTGTTTTCTAAAATAGATTTAAAGAGTGGTTATCATCAAATTAGAATGCATGAGGGAGATGAGTGGAAAACTGCTTTTAAAACAAAATATGGGTTATATGAGTGGTTAGTCTTACCTTTTGGTTTAACTAACGCTCCTAGCACGTTCATGAGACTAATGAACCATGTTTTGCGTTCCTTCATTGGAAAGTTTGTAGTTGTCTACTTTGATGATATCTTGATCTATAGCAAAAATTTAGTTGAGCATGCATTGCATATAAAATCTGTCCTAGATGTACTTCGAAAAGAAAAATTGTATGCTAATATGGACAAATGCACATTTTGTACGGATCGAGTTGTGTTTCTTGGTTTTGTTGTTAGTGCACAGGGAGTACAGGTTGACGAAGAAAAGGTACGTGCAATCTCCTACGAATGTCAGTCAAGTTCGTAGCTTTCATGGACTCGCGAGTTTCTATAGACGGTTTGTAAGGAATTTCAGCGAAGTCACAGCACCACTCACCGAAGTAATCAAAAAGAGTGTAGGATTCAAGTGGGGTGTTGCACAGGAAAAAGCGTTTAATTTGATTAAAGAAAAATTAACTAACGCTCCTTTACTTGTATTGCCAAATTTCACTAAAACCTTTGAAATTGAATGTGATGCTTTAGGTTTAGGCATTGGAGCTGTGTTGATGCAAGAAGGGAAGCCCGTGGCATATTTCAGTGAAAAATTGAGTGGAGCAGCTTTGAACTATCCTACCTATGACAAGGAGTTATATGCCTTAGTTCGATCATTGGAGACTTGGCAACATTACCTATGGCCTAAGGAATTTGTGATTCACACGGATCATGAATCATTGAAATATTTGAAAGGCCAACACAAGTTTAACAAGAGACATGCACGATGGATGGAGTTCATCGAAACATTCCCGTATGTCATTCGGTATAAGCAAGGTAAGGAGAATGTCGTTGTCGACGCTCTCTCAAGAAGGTATGTGTTGTTAAATACTCTTGACACAAAATTACTCGGTTTTGAACAAATCAAAGAATTGTATGTTAATGACCATGATTTCTGTGAAGAGTTTAAAAATTGTGAAAAGAATGTTGTAGGTAAATACTTCAAGATGGATGGGTTCTTGTTTCGTGAGAATCGATTATGTATACCTGCATGTTCTTTGCGTGAGTTATTGGTTCGAGAATCACATAGAGGTGGTTTGATGGGACATTTTGGTGTTGATAAGACCTTATCTGTGATAAAAGAACATTTCTATTGGCCTCATATGAAACGAGATGTGGAAAGAATCTGTGATAGATGCATTACATATCGTCAGGCTAAATCTCGTGTTCAACCCCATGGGTTATATACACCGTTGCCTATTTCGAGTGAACCTTGGATTGACTTGTCTATGGATTTTGTATTGGGTTTACCTAGATCTAAGCATGGTCATGATTCTATATTTGTGGTTGTGGACAGGTTTTCAAAAATGGCACACTTTATCCCATGCCACAAGACTGATGATGCATCCCATATTGCTGATTTATTCTTTAGAGATATTGGGCGTTTGCATGGCATGCCCCAAACCATTGTTTCGGATAGAGATGCTAAATTCTTGAGCTATTTTTGGAAGACCTTGTGGTGTAAATTAGGAACTAAAGTGCTATTTTCAACTACTTGTCATCCACAAACTGACGGTCAAACGGAAGTAGTTAATAGAACTCTATCTGCATTACTAAGGGCTATCATTAAAAAGAATATTAAGCTTTGGGAAGAATGTTTACCCCATGTTGAGTTTGCTTATAATAGGTCTGTTCATTCAGCTACTAAATTCTCACCTTTTGAAATTGTGTATGGTTTTAATCCTTTAACACCATTGGATTTAGCACAATTACCTATTTCTGAGTAAACTAACATGGATGGCAAAAACAAGGCTGATTTTGTTAAACAGATACATGAGAAGACAAGGCTTAACATTGAGAAGAAGACGGATCAATATGCTCGACAAGCCAACAAAGGTCGGCGTCAAGTAATCTTCGAACCCGGGGATTGGGTATGGCTTCACTTGCGTAAGGAAAGATTTCCTGCGCAAAGGCGTTCGAAACTACTCCCGAGAGGAGATGGACCATTTCAAGTGCTTGAACGCATTAACAACAATGCTTACAAATTGGATTTACCCGGTGAGTATACTGTTAGTGCAACTTTTAATGTTTCTGATCTAAGCCCGTTTGATATAGGTGAAGATTTGAGGACAAATCCTTTTCAAGAGGAGAGGTATGATGAGGACATCCATAATCCGGAAACCCGTGACACAACCCGAGAAGACCCATTGCAATTGCCACTTGGACCCGTTACTAGAGCTCTAGCTAAAACCTTCAAAGACGGCCTTAACGGAATGATCCATGAGCTATGGAACGAGGTTGGATCAAGCATAGAGGTTACGGAAATGGAGTCCAAGTGTATGAAGCCCGTAAACATGTTGCGAATGGACGTGGCGGACAAAACAACGAAAGAAAGCAGTTTGCTCGGATCAGGATGACCTCGCCCCGGCAAGAATATCCAGGCCAATTTTCTCGCCCCGACGAGGTTTTTACAAGAAGACGGATCAATATGCTCGACAAGCCAACAAAGGTCGGCGTCAAGTAATCTTCAAACCCGGGGATTGGGTATGGCTTCACTTGCATAAGAAAAGATTTCCTACGCAAAGGCGTTCGAAACTACTCCCGAGAGGAGATGGACCATTTCAAGTGCTTGAACGCATTAACAACAATGCTTACAAGTTGGATTTACCCGGTGAGTATACTGTTAGTGTAACTTTTAATGTTTCTGATCTAAGCCCGTTTGATGTAGGTGAAGATTTGAGGACAAATCCTTTTCAAGAGGAGAGGTATGATGAGGACATCCATAATCCGGAAACCCGTGACACAACCCGAGAAGACCTATTGCAATTGCCACTTGGACCCGTTACTAGAGCTCGAGCTAAAACCTTCAAAGACGGCCTTAACAGAATGATCCATGAGCTATGGAACGAGGTTGGATCAAGCATAGAGGTTACGGAAATGGAGTCCAAGTGTATGAAGCCCGTAAACATGTTGCGAATGGACGTGGCGGACAAAACAACGAAAGAAAGCAGTTTGCTCGGATCAGGATGACCTCGCCCCGGCGAGAATATCCAGGCCAATTTTCTCGCCCCGGCGAGGTTTTTAAAAGTCAAACCTCTCGCCCCGGCGAGAAGCTCGCCCCGGCGAGAAATCTTCAGTTCAAATCGCTCGCCCCGGCGAGAACCTCCTGGATGCAATTTGTTATTTTTTGACTTTCTTGATTTTCGAACCTTCTTTCATCCAAAACATGATATCAGTATTTAGGATCAATTACATGTGTTCTGATTGCTACATTTCAATATTTGTGTGCTTATATTTCAAAGAGTGTGTGCTTCTAGAAGCTTCTAGTTTGTTTCTAAAACTAGTATAAATAGGTGTTATTGTAGACTTGAATTCATCACCCATTTTCAGATTATCAATATTATTGTGAGTTTGTTTCTCTACTTGTGGTTCTTTGAGAATTCCTAAGTATTCCTTAGTTCTTCTTTGAGATTCATAATTGACTTATCATACAACCAATCATAGTTGTGTGTGGCGTCTTCTACCGCATCAATCGTCGATTGTACCGAGGTTACCGCTTCACTATAAGCGAGGGGTCGAGGTGTCGTTGGTGTTCATCCTGCGTATATTTCATTTGCAAGCAATTGTACCAAGATTACCGTCTACATATAGGCGAGGGGTTAAGGTGTTGTAAGCTATCCATCCTATCAACTTGTTAGAAATGATCCGGGCGACGACCACCTCACGCAAGCGTGCCGTGGAGTCTATCAGTATCAAAGCTATAGGTTATAAACGTTAGAAAGCAGAAACCTAGGTTATAACCTTGGTAGAAAACTCATATAGAGTGTGTAGGGGATGGGTTGAAGAGATTCATCGAGTTCTAGTTGTACCGAATAAAATATCATTTTATTTTATCAATGAATATATTTTATTGTGGTACTGATGTTGTTTATGGTGTGGTGTTTGTAGGATGTCGGACGAGAGTCACGATAGCTATTTAGTGAACCAGGAGCCCATAGGGCCTGAGGTGATAGGAGATTTACTGGCGAGGGACGCCAAGCTAGAGGTTAGGGCTAAACAAATGGAGGCACAGAACCACATCCTCCGATTGCTAAGCAGCAGTATAAGGACGCTGCTTACCAGGCGCAGGCTGAGTTAGCCGAGTTGCGCAAAAGGCTGCAGTAAAGAGAGCTACAGTTAGGACAGTTGAGGGATGAGGTGAAAGCTAAAGATGCGAAGATATATGGTTTAGAGCG
Source organism: Aralia elata (assembly GCA_034770075.1). Taxonomy (NCBI): domain Eukaryota; kingdom Viridiplantae; phylum Streptophyta; class Magnoliopsida; order Apiales; family Araliaceae; genus Aralia; species Aralia elata. Next base: position 61,426,405 of record CM068388.1, on the reverse strand, counting down.
AGCCGTAGGCATCGCCTTTATGCAGTTCGACGCCAAATGGATGGATCTGCCCTCAAGTAGCGAGAGCAAGCGTTGAGTTGTATTCACCTTGTGTCCCTTAGAGGATAGTTGGAGGTGGGCAGTTATGCCTTGAGCAGTGAGGTTGGTACTACTTTTGATTTACTAAAATTTGTATTAACCTCAGCAGGTGCGAGTTCGTATGTAGGATGTACTTTCCATTTATGTAGGTAGAAAAGAATGGTTTAAGTGAATCTCATCTTTTGTTATATTAAATGGGATGGTAGCAGTTATAGTAATATACCTGTAATGAACGTGTAAGACGCTAAAGTAGGTATATGAATATAAATGCATTATTATGGTATGTGTTTGAGAATTCTACTTGGTAAACCGTCTATTCAATGATTATGGTAATTCAGTAAAACTGAATCGGTATTTTAGCAACTTAAATCACTAATCGGGGAGAGCAGAATTCCCGAGGTTGGGTAAGCTAGAGCTCCCACACGATGGTCATGCGATTATTCAAGTACAATATTGTATTACATGCTAAATACTGATATGTTTATAAAACCCGAGTAACGTGTTAGGACTTTGTTTAAACAGATATTGCCGCCCAGATGAATCCTACGGAACCAAGGGGTCGAAGAGTCGGTTAACAATGCAGAGGGAACTCAACCAAACCCAATGCAAGACTTTATCAACATGATGGCCGAAGCTCTGCGGAATCAAACGACTACCGCAGGAAACCAGACGGGCAACCACTTAGCCAATTTTAAAGACTTCAGGGCAGTAGGGCCGTCGGAGTTTAGGGGAACAGCGGACCCGATAGAGGCCCAGTCGTGGATAAAGGAGATTGAAAAGGCCTTTGTCATCGCTAGAGTCGCCGAGGAGCAGAAGACAGTTTTTGCTACTTACTTAATGAAAGGTGAGGCTAAATTTTGGTGGGAAGCCAATCAGAGCAAAGCTGGAACTGGAGTCGTGGCGTGGGAAGCATTCAAGACGTTGTTTTTCGAGAATTACTTCCCTGAGAGTACGCAGGAAAAAATGGAGATCAAGTTTTTAGAACTGAAGTAGGAAAACTTGTCAGTGTCAGAGTACGCTGCAAAATTCAATGAATTGGCTAGATTCGCCCCACATCAGGTGGACACTGAGGTGAGGAAGGCAAGAAGGTTCGAGAATGGATTAAAGTCGTGGATCTACAGCAAGGTAGCGGTTTTACAAATTACGTCGTTCTTAACCTTGTTGGAGAAAGCTCTCATTGCTGAAGGTGGGAGTGAAGCGGTTTCAAAGTATAATCGGGAGAAGAACAAGAAGAAGGTAGAAGGAGGAAATACGAATGCTAGCAGTGGTGGCAGCAACAACAGAAAGCGTCAATGGAGCAGTGGGGGTAGCAATTCTGAAATGCAGCAAGGGAGCATGCAGCAGAAAAGGCAGGTATGTGGAAATTGCGGGAAGGGTCACTCGGGAGAGTGCATGAAAGGAAAAATGGTCTGTTATACCTGTGGACAAGAAGGGCATATCTCGCCCAATTGTCCTAAGGCGAAGAAAGGAGGTTGTTTCACTTGTGGAGAGCTGGGACATCGAAGCAAGGACTGTCCAAGGAAGAAAAACATGGATGGCGGAAGCGGCAATAGGGGCAACAACTCGAGGGCAACCAGTGGAGGACCAGCCCAGCCAAATAAGCCAACAGCAAGGACCTTCAACATGACAGTGTAAGATGCCGTGGCATCCAGGGAGGTGGTGTCAAGTATTATTCCAATCAACGACATAAATGCCTATGTGCTATTCGATTCAGGAGCTTCATGTTCTTTTGTATCTGATGAATTTGCTCAAGGATTTAATTTACCTAGTGAACCATTAGAACACCCGATGAACGTAGAAGTAGCGAACAAAGAGATTATCCCCGTAAATTACATTTATAGAAATTGTTGTGCTGATTTGAGAGGGTTTAAGCTTAACGTGGATTTGCTACCGATTCGTCTCGGAGAATTTGATGTAATCCTTGGAATGGATTGGTTAGCGAGTCACGGGGCGGTCATTGACTGTAAGAAAAAGTGCGTACACCTGGAGAATCCAAGTAAGTCGAAGGTAGTGTTCTATGGTAATAAATCGCCGAGACAATCTGGTTGTCTGACGATGATGCAAGCAAAGAGATTGCTTCAGAAGGGTTGTATAGGTTATTTGGCTCACGTGGTGGACACTCGACGGGTCAAGGGTGAACTGAGTCAGATACCCGCCGTAAGGGAATTCGTTGATGTCTTCCCAGATGAGATTCCGGGATTGTCGCCAGATAGAGAGATAGAATTTGTGATCGACTTGGTACCCGGGACGGCACCGATATCCAAGGTGCCTTACCGAATGGCACCAGTAGAGATGAAAGAGCTGATGGTTCAATTGCAGGAACTGTTAGACAAGGGTTATATCAGACCGAGCGTGTCACCATGGGGAGCGCCAGTTCTGTTCGTAAAGAAGAAGGATGGCTCGATGAGGCTTTGTATCGACTACCGCGAGTTGAACAAAGTTACCATTAAGAATAGGTACCCGTTGCCCAAGATAGACGATCTGTTTGATCAACTCAAGGGGGTGAAATACTTTTCAAAGATTGATTTGAGGACGGGCTATCATCAACTAAGGGTGAGACAAGGGATATCCCGAAGACGGCATTCAAAACTCGTTATGGACATTTCGAGTTTCTGGTTATGTCATTTGGACTAACAAATGCACCAGCGGCATTCATGGATATGATGAACAGAGTGTTCAAGCAGTACTTGGACAAGTTCGTGGTAGTATTCATCGATGACATCTTGGTGTATTCAGTGACAGAGGAAGAACATGCTGAACATCTAAGAATTGCTTTGGAGGCATTGAGAAGGGAGAAGCTGTACGCAAAGTTTTCGAAGTGTGAATTTTGGTTGCAAAGGGTGCAGTTTCTAGGACACGTCATTGACAGGAATGGTGTTTCAGTAGATCCAGCAAAGGTGGAAGCCATTATCAACTGGGAGCAGCCAAAGACGCCAACGGAGATCAGGAGTTTCTTAGGGTTAGCAGGATACTATCGGAGATTCATCCAACATTTTTCGAAGATAGCATCACCGCTGACCAATCTAACCAGGAAGACGGTAAAGTTCGTTTGGACGGAGAAGTGCGAGGAGAGTTTCATGGAGCTGAAGAAGAGACTGAGCCAAGCGCCAGTGTTGGCTTTACCGGACGACACTGGAGGTTTTGTAGTATACAGTGACGCGTCACACAAAGGCCTTGGTTATGTACTAATGCAGCATGGCAAGGTCATTGCGTACGCTTCACGTCAGCTGAAGGACTATGAGAAGGGATACCCGACTCATGATCTGGAGTTAGTAGCAGTAGTGTTCACCTTGAAGATTTGGAGGCACTACCTATATGGAGAGAGGTGCGAGATATATACAGATCACAAGAGTCTGAAATATATCTTCACTCAGAAGGAGCTGAATATGAGGCAGCGCCGATGGTTAGAATTGATCAAGGATTATGACTGTGAGATTCTATATCATCTGGGAAAAGCAAACGTAGTGGCAGATGCCCTGAGTAGGAAGGGCAGAGAGAAATTGATGAGGCTTACAACTCAGGCAGAGCTGATAAAGGAGTTCGAACATCTGGAATTGGAGGTTAAGTATCCAATGGAGTCGGACGGGAAATTGTTTACAGTGACAGCGAGCCCGACCTTATTGGATCAAATTAAGGAGGCTCAAGAAAAGGATGAGGATTGTGATTCAATAAAGAAACGAATTGCTGAAGGCGAGGAGCTTAAGTATAAGATTGATAGCACTGGGTTGCTAAGGTTTGAAGGGAGAGTCTAGGTACCGTTGGATCTGGAATTGAGGGAAGAAATCCTTCAGGAAGCTCACAGCACGAAGTACTCAGTACATCCTGGAAGCACAAAGATGTACCAGGATTTGCGACGAAATTTTTGGTGGCCGAATATGAAACGAGAAATGGCAGAGTGCGTCAGCCGATGTCTGACATGCCAGCGGATTAAAGCAGAGCACCAACGACCGAGCGGATTACTTCAACCATTAGAGATTCCGGAGTGGAAGTGGGAGCACATCACAATGGACTTTGTAGTGGGACTGCCACCAACTCATAAGGGTTTTGACGCCATCTGGGTAATTGTGGATCGTCTAACCAAGTCTGCTCATTTTCTACCAATCAAGATACGGTACAATCTGGAGCAATTAGCAAAACTTTATGTGAAAGAGATAGTGTCACGACATGGGGTGCCGGTATCAATTGTATCTGATAGAGATCCGCGCTTCACGTCAAATTTTTGGAAAAGTCTGCAGGCAAGAATGGGAACGCAGTTGAGGTTGAGTACAGCGTATCATCCTCAAACCGACGGCCAGAGCGAGCGAACGATTCAGACCTTAGAAGATATGCTTCGGGCAGTCGTGATGGATTTAAAGGGCAGCTGGGATGACCATTTGCCACTGGTGGAGTTTGCTTACAACAATAGCTATCACGCCAGTATCGGCATGCCACCGTACGAAGCGCTATATGGAAGGAAATGCCGAACCCCGATGTGTTGGGATGAGGTTGGGGAGCGAAGATTGTTGGGACCAGAAATGGTGCAGCAGACTACAGACATCGTGCGGCTGATCAGAAACTGGCTGGTAGCAGCTCAAGATCTCCAGAAGAAATATGCCGACTTACATCGTCAGAAGCGGGACTTTGAAGTTGGTAGCTTTGTATTTTTGAAGGTATCTCCTTGGAAAGGAAAGATCCGGTTTGGTAAGAAGGGCAAATTGAGCCCTAGGTTCATAGGACCATTCGAGATTTTGAGGCGAGTCGGCGAGGTGGCGTACGAGGTAGCGTTACCTCCTGAACTTGAGCACATTCACAACGTATTTCATGTGTCAGTGTTGCGGCCGTATAAACCAGGCTATAAGCACGTTATCTCCTATGAACCAATCCAAGTCGAGAAGGATTTAACGTACGAGGAAGTTCTTGTCCAGATTCTCGATAGAAAGGAACAGAAGCTGAGAAACAAGACCATCCATTTCGTCAAAGTTCTCTGGAGGAATCACGCAGTCGAAGAAGCTACGTAGGAACTCGAAGAGAAAATGAAAGCGAATTATCCGTTTTTATTTGAGTAACCCTATTTTTGCAATTCCGAGGACGGAATTTTTATAAGGGGGGAGGGATGTAATGCGCGTGAATTTTGAACGTCCTTATTAATTAAATCTAATTTAATTTAATGAGTTAACGTTGTGTTCTATTTAAACCAACTTGGGTTAAGTGGTGGGAGATGTATAAGATGTGTCTATACTTGTGTTGGCAGGTATGATATAACTATGGTTAAGAAATAACTATATGTGAGTCAAGTGTAGGAATTGGTGTGTAATGACTAAAATGGCCAGGAGTGGTTAATAACCAAGGTAATTATGAAGGGGCAATAACCATTGTATATCCAAGTGGTTAATAACCAATGTAATTATGGCGGGATAATAATCATTGTGTTTAAACAATGTAATTATGATAAGATAATAACCAATGTCTAATAATCAATGAAGAATGAGTAATAACTAATGGATAATTAAGATTTTGCGAAAAGACTATTTTAACCTTAAAAGAAGTTGGGTAATGTCTAAAATACCCTTGAGGAAGTTGCTAGGAAGCTTCCTATTATTGATGAATTGGCCAAATTGCCCTTGCCTAGTCATGGTTAATGACTATTTTGCCCATGGTCTCTACTTTCTTATAAATAGGACCCCTCACCAATGATGGTAGGGGTTGGTTCATTATTATTCACCAAGTGTAGAGAGAGTGTTAGAGAGAGAGTTTGAAGAAAAAGCAAGAACAAATCTTGTGGGAGAAAGAAGAAGGTCTTGATTGTTTAGGCCATCCCCATTCACAACCTATTTTGGAAAGAGGAGGGGAATAGCCAATAAATCTAGGTATGGATCTCATTTCCTTCAAACCCTAGTTTTTCTTGTTGTTATTATTATATATTTAACTATTATTATTATTAGACACTTATTTTGTTGGAAATTTTTATGTTGTTGGTTTATGTTGGTAGTAGAGATGGAGTATTTGTGGATCTAGATTTTTATCTTGTCAAATCTATATTATTTTAAGAGCACACTTAACAAGTATGGTTTTAAATCTAAGTAATAAGATATTATGGTCTAGTGTACTTTCATTGATGCCATGTTGTAGCTTAAGACGTTTAGTAAGTGTTTTAGTATTTTTGATGCGCTAAAACATGTGTGTATGCGTACCTAAAACAAATCAGCCCACTCCCGGAATTACTGTTCATGTTCCGTAAGTTGGGTGCATGATCCGTGAGCTCTGGGTGATAGAGCTATAAGATACGGAGATTCTCCAAGTGGAACGACTAAAAACAGAGTTAAGATGGGTAAGATATGAATTTATTACTAAAACACCCCACTGTTTTAGGACTGTGCAATGTAGTCCAGTTCCTGGCCAGTTTCGGTAATCAAAACAGATCCAAATTTGCTCTTTGATGATGGGATATTGTAGTTTAAGAAGATACGAAGCTAACAAGACCAACTAGACATCAAACGGAGTTGTAGAACTCAAGATATTCAAGTTTTTCCTAAGGACCCCAAAGCTGGAAACAAATCCGAAAATAGCAAAGTCTTAAATCCATTTAAGTCATTAAAAATCTTTGTTAATAAATTCTAATGCATGTCAATGGATGATTAAACTAATTAAATATTGTTTAAGTATATTTAATCATTTAACTATTATTTAAATAGCATTAATTAATTATTGTTTAATTATTATTAAATAATGATTAAGGATAATTAAGAATTGTAAATATTATTTGATTAACCTTAAATAATAAATAAACCTAATTAGTTATTATTTATTATTAAATAATAACTAAAGATAATTATTACTCACTAATTAATTATTTATTATTTTATTAACATTAAATAATAAATAAACCTAATTAGTTATTATTAAATAATAACTAAAGATAAGTCTTACTCACTAATTAATTATTTATTATTTAATAAAAGAAACCTAATTAGTTATTATTTATTATCAAATAATAACTAAAGATAATTCTTATTCACTAAGTAATTATTTATTACTTGATTAACCTTAAATAATAAATAAATCTAATTAGATATTATTTATTATTAAATAATAACTAAAGATAATTCTTATTCACTAAGTAATTATTTATTACTTGATTAACCTTAAATAATAAATAAATCTAATTAGATATTATTTATTATTAAATAATAACTAAAGATAATTCATATTTACTAATTAATTATTTATTATTTAATTAACTTTAAATAATAAATAAATCTAATTAGCTATTATTTATTATTAAATAATAACTAAAGATAATTGTTACGCACTAATCAATTATTTATTAATTGATTAAATTTAAATAATAAACAAACCTAATTAATTATTATTTAATCTTAAATAATAATTAAAGACAATTAAAATTTATAATTTGATTATTATTTAATTAATAATTGAATAATAAGTGAACATAATTAGTTATTAATTACTAATAATAACTAAAGATAATTAATTAATTACTATTTAATAGTAATTAAATAAAGATAGAGTTAATAATATAGAGAGAGTTTAAATAACTCATTAATTAAGCAATCATAATAAATTGTTTAAGGGTTTAATAAATGAATATTACTTAAGAAAGAGTAATGTTAATTAATTTAACAATTATAATAAATTGCTTAGAGGTTAATAAGTGATTATCACTTAAGGGAAACATGGTTAATTAATTAAACCATCAACCTAGAGATCCATTAAAGTGTCTTATAGGATTTATGATAGTTTATTAACTTATGTGTGCTATGTGATTTGCTTAATTATTAAATAAATAGCATAAGTAAGCGTATCGATATACAACTACGCAGTACTAATTGATAGCTCAACATTATCAATGTTAGGTTCTTCAAGGCCAATTAGTTAAAGCTAGAATTATTTGTAGCTGAGCAGACAGGCAAGTTCCCTAACTCAAACTCGAGTTATTATTTTCGAAGCATGTTAGTGAATAGTTATTGTTGATTATTCACATCTATACTGATTATTGAGATTCGCACCTTGTGCAATTGAATTCCTATTCTATTATTATTGAATTGTGAATTTAGTTAAAGTTCTTTCAAGCCTGAACTGTTTATGAGATAGATCTATGCTATTTGTATCAGCTAGATCAATCATGTCTAAATTTGTGAAATCAAATGTATTTTAAAAGTTGTTCTTATTAAATCGTTATGGTAAGAACTCTTGGCTGAGAAAAGGATAAATTTGATTAAGGCATGATATCAATGCTGGTTATTAAGTGTTTATGCATAAATCACGGGGTATGAAAGGTTGATCCCCTTGATTACCAAAACTTTTTAAGAGGTCCGGTTTAAATGCTGAGAACCTTGGCAAATGTCTATGGTTATTTTCAACCACTCAGTAACTATCATTCAAGTATTCGAATATTCAACTGTTGATTATTAATTCATGTTTTTTCACACTCTTATACTGTTGTTGAACATTGAAAGCGAAACTTTCTTCTAATCATGATATATCTCCCTTGTGTATAAACTTGCTAAGCAAACTAGTTGCTTACCCTTGCTATATCATGATCTTTATTTCAGCTAAGGCAGAGACGTCTAAAGGGGACAAAGGAAAAGGGAAGGTGCACGAATAGTTGCCTGATAGGGATTATGTAGCAGTTTATCTTAAAATGTTACTTGGTTATATGAACTCTTATTGTATTAAGGGTATATTTTAAGTTAAGGTTAAAGAACCTTGGGACCAGAATTGTAGGACTTTATTTCTATTCGATAAACAATGTATGTTTATTATTCCGCATTTAGTTAGAAAGTATGTTTGTTGTTGAGAATCGTGATCACCGAATTCGAGGTTAGGAAACCCGGATTTGGGGGTGTCACAGTTAGGTTTGTATATAACGCGATCATGCAATCAAATTACATAAATAGAGCGGAAGCGCGATAAAATTAGATTTTAAAATTTTATACAAACCATCACCAAGATCAATCCTTGTGCTCAATTAACGATATAAACGAAAGAGAAAGAGAATAAGAATTATACCCTCGTAGAACAAAGCTTCCTCGGGTACAAGTTCAACTCCTAGTCCTTCGTGTTCTCCTCGAATGCTACGGTGTGATTCCTTCCTTTGATCAACGTTAGCCACCCAAGTGTTTGACCTCTAGAGGTGATCCACCAAGGAAGAACAAGTATTCAAGAAGTTGGATATTTGGCAAAACCCTAGTTTCTATCTCTATAGAAATTGTAAGTACTCTCCACAATCTAATGCAAGAGTGTGTAACCCTAATCTATGATAAGACTCTTCTTATTTATAGATGTAGGAATAACCCTTCCCTAAACTATTTAGGATTAGGGTTTATATTCTAATTAAACTCCTTCAATTAATTATGCACCTAATCCAATTAGGAATCCATGGGAGAGTACTTCTATTAATTAATTCACAATCCCTATTAGGAATTAAATAATAGTAAAAGTAATAATAATAATAAGACTCCTCTTATTAATTTATATTTAATATTTCCAAAATATTAAATAATAAATATTAAGATATTTAATTTATTCTATCTCCATAGAGTAAATTAAATACACTTAACTTATTATTACAAATATGCCATTTACTTCTTAAATAAATATTTTCCTTTTGCGGTGTGACCCTTTAGGTTCTCCATATTAAACCGGTTGTGAATAAATCAATTAGAACAATTCTAATCTTATTTAAATAAATAAATTAAACTATTTAATTTATTTAAATAAATAATATTTATTCTACAATAAGGGTAAGCCCCCTTAGCGATCAACGACTTTCCAGATAATATAGATTTCAATATTAATCACAAAAGAACCTTTGAGTAAATAGTTACCGTACAATTCAATCCTTCTACCATACCATGTCCCAATTAAATATAAGACATGGATTTACTGTCAAGTCTTATTTTATTTAATTATATGTATTTCGATTCCCAAATGCACAACTCTAAATAATGCAAATTAGAAACTCCTTTCTAATTTCATTCTGCCTTGGCCAAGGACTACTGAGTTGTCATTTATCGAATCACATAGGACATTCACATCTTTTACTATACGTGGTAGATTCTTTGTTGATCATTCATCTATCTCCATGTATAACTAATTATACCCAACAATCATACCCTTTGATATACCCACAAGGTCTTAAGGGACATGTCAAAGTATAACTCATCATACACAAGATACTATGATGATCTCAAGTCCAAGGATCACTTGTACTACTATTACTAGAGGAATTCCTATTGACAGACGAGTAAACTCCATTAGGTATTCCTTAGCGAGCCACGTTCAGTGAACTTATTCTCCAACAAGCACCTACATACTTGCTTTAGTGTCTCCACACAAATGATTATGAGATCAATCATCCTCTTCTCAAGAGCAAGCAACGTATGTACTAATCTATCCGGATTCATTAATCCCCTATTTAGTAATCCAATGATTAGGAACAATTTTAGTTTGTGAGCTATCTAGAATTTAGATCTCATTAGCATGATCACCATCATGATTCTAAAAGCATTGCTCAAAACTATGGGTTTATCACATTTAATATAACAGCACTATGTAGATAATATAAAATGCCTTTTAAGAAAATCAATTCTTTTACTAATAAATGAATAAGATTACAAAGTATATGCTACATCATATCAAATATGATTGGCTTGTGTGCATACTACTTTCAGGTGAGACCTGAGTTCCTTAGCCTGCGCAACAGCTCCAGTGTTGTCACAAAATAAAGGTATGGCTCCTCTAATGCTAGGAACCACTCCAAGTTCAGTTATGAACTTCTTCATCTAAACAGCTTCCTTTGCAGTTTCACTTGCAGCTATGTACTCTGCCTCTGTCACTGAATCAGCAACTGTTTGCTGCTTGGAACTCTTCCAACTCACTGTGCCACCGTTAAAGGTAAACACATATCCTGAAACGGATTTATAGTCATCTTGGTCTGTTTGAAAACTTGAGTCTGTATAACCCTCTAGTTTCAATTCAGACCCACCGTAGACAAGAAATACATCCTTAGTTCTTCTCAAGTACTTTAGGATGTTTTTCACAGCCTTCCAGTGCTCTTCTCCTGGATTCGACTGATATCTGCTTGTTACACTAAGTGCATGAGCGACATCTGGTCTAGTACATATCATACCGTACATGATAGATCCTATTGCAGAAGCATAAGGAATCTTACTCATCCGGTCTCTCTCCTCAGGTGTCTTTGGGGCCTGTTTCTTGGAGAGATATATTCCATGGCTCATCGGCATGAGACCTCTCTTGGAATCTTCCATGCTAAACTTCTTTAGCATCGAGTCAATGTACTTTCCTTGGGTCAAGCCCAGCATCCTTTTAGATCTATCTCTATAGATCTTTATCCCCAAAATATAGGATGCCTCACCCAAGTCCTTCATGGAGAAGTGTTTAGATAACCAAATTTTGATCGACTGTAGCATAGGAACATCATTCCCTATCAGTAATATGTCATCAACATATAATACAAGGAATGAAACAGCGCTCCCACTAACCTTCTTGTACACACAAGGTTCATCCTCATTTTTGATAAAATCAAACCTTTTGATTATCTCATCAAAACGGATGTTCCATCTTCGAGAAGCTTGTTTCAATCCATAAATGGATCGTTGTAGCTTACAGACTTGGTTTATTCCAACCGTTAAAACAAAACCCTCTGGCTGTATCATATATACATTCTCCTCAAGCTCTCCATTGAGGAAGGCCATTTTCACGTCCATTTGCCAGATCTCGTAGTCATAATAAGCTGCAATTGCAAGCAAAATCCGAATGGACTTGAGCATAGCTACTGGTGAGAAGGTTTCATCATAGTCAACTCCTTGTCTTTATTTGAAACCTTTTGCAACCAGTCGGGCCTTATAGGTCTCTACCTTGCCATCTGCTCCAGTCTTTCTCTTAAAGACCCATTTACACCCAATAGGCTTAATGCCCTCAGGTGGTGAAACCAAAGTCCATACTTGGTTTTCATACATGGAGTCCATCTCGGATTTCATGGCTTCTAGCCATTTCTCTGAGTCTTCACTACTCATAGCCTCTTCGTAAGTCAATGGATCATCATCATCTATAATGCGTACCTCATCATCATCCTCTATGATGAATCCATACCTTTCAAGTATCTTCGGTACTCTTCCAGATTTACGAATAGGTTGTGGTACAGTAGGTTCTTCTACTTGGTCAGGTACCTGACTTTGATCCGGAGTATTTTGTGGTTCTTGAACTTTTTCAAGATATATCTTACTCCCACTGACCCCTTCAAGGATAAACTCCTTTTCCAAGAAGGTAGCGTGTTTCGCAACAAACACCTTTTGATCAGTCGGGTGATAGAAATAATACCCTGATGTTTCTTTAGGGTATCCCATAAATCTACACTTGTCGGATCTAGTCTTCAACTTATCTTGCTCAACCCTTTTGACATAAGCTGGACAACCCCAAGTCTTAACATGCTTAAGATTTGGTTTCCTCCTTGTCCATATCTCATATGGGGTCTTTGGGACGAATTTGGTAGGTACCTTGTTAAGTAGGTATGCAGCCGATTCTAGGGCATAACCCAGAAAGATACTGGAAGGTCGGTAAAACTCATCATGGAACAAACCATGTCCAACAATGTTCGATTTCTCCTTTCAGATACACCATTCAACTATGGTGTCCCTGGTGGAGTCCATTGTGAGATTATACCATTTTCTTTGAGACAATTGAGAAACTCATTGGTCAAGTATTCCCCTCCTCGATCCGATCGAAGAATCTTAATACTCTTTCCAGTTTGCTTCTCTACTTCACTTCTGAATTCTTTGAACTTTTCAAACGATTCAAATTTGTATTTCATTAAATACACATATCCAAATCTAGAATGATCATCAGTGAAAGTAATAAAATAAGAATACCCTCCTCGTGCAACTCTGTAACTCTTTCTCCTTTTCCAGTAAAAGGAGATTTAGTCATTTTACCCATGAGACAAGATTCACAAGTTGGATATGATTCATAATCAGATAGCTCTAAAAGCCTATCTTTATGCAACTTGGATAATCTTGTTTCATTGATATGACCGAGTCTACAGTGCCACATAAAGGTATAATTAACATCGTCTCTTTTTCTTTTCTTAGTTTGTTCAATTTGAAGTATATTTTCATGCAAGTCAAGTATGTATAGTCCATTCAGTAAGTTCCCAACACCATATAAAACATTTTTATTATAAATAGAACAACTGTTGTTCTTTATTATAATATCAAAACCATCCATATCCAATACAGAAATTGAAATAATGTTTTTAATGAGTGTCGGAACATAATAACAATTATTTAAACTAATGAACTTGCCCGAAGGCAGTGCTAAACGATAAGTCCATACAGCTAATGCAGCAACCTTTGCTCCATTTCCCACTCGTAGGACGACTTCATCCTTGTTTAGCTTCCCACTTCTGCTTAGTCCCTGCATATTATTACATATGTGAGAACTACAGCCGGTATCCAATACCCAAGTAGAATTTTGACTTTCAGAAAAATTAATTTCAATCATGAACAAACCTAGATCGGAAGTCGAAGCTTCTCCAAGCTTCTTTTGTCCCGCAAGATACTCCTTGCAGTTCCTCTTCCAGTGTCCCGGCTTATTGCAATGGTAGCAAATTCCTTTGCTATCTGGATTAGGTTTCTTATTATCCTTTCTCTTTGCCTTGCCCTTAGCCTTCTTGATTTTCTTCTTTTCAGAAGATACCTTGGGCCTCTTCCTTTTCTTGGAAGAATCATCCACTAGTAAGACTTGGTTCTTGTTGGATGAGAAGTGACCTTCAGTAGTTTTCAGCATGTTAAGTAACTCAGGCAAGCTGACGTCCAACTTATTCATGTGAAAATTCACAACAAATTGTGAGAAGGTGTCTGGGAGTGACTGCAAGATCAAATCTTGGCTTAACTCCCCATCCATCACGAACCCTAGCTGTCCAAGTTGTTCAATCAAATTGATCATCTTAAGGACATGAGTCTCAATAGCAGTGCCCTCGGTCATACGAGATCGGAAGAGCTCCTTAGATATCTGATATCTAGCAGTCCTACTTTGCTCACCATACAACTCTTTGAGATGCAGCAATATAGTAGGAGCATCCATAGTTTCATGCTGACGCTGAAGCTCGTTACTCATGGATGTGAGCATGATGCATTGAGCCAGGATTGCATCATCTTGCCACTTTCTGAAAGTAGCAATCTCTTCCTCAGAGGCTGTTTCTGCAACACTTGCAGGGACTGGCGAATTTAGGACATAAGAAATCTTTTCAGCAGTGAGAACAATTCTCAGATTCCTTAACCAATCCGTGTAATTCGGTCCGGTCAGTTTGTTAGCATCAAGTATGCTACGCAGTGATAGTGAGTTTGACATTTTTAAATTATGCATGTGAAATAGACAACATTTTAGCATACATTCAATTTATTAATTACCAAAATAAATTAGGTCTTTATTTTAAATTGGTATCTCCCACTATTTTCATCAAACTATATTACCCTCATTATATAGTTCGGCAATTCTAATTAAAGATTTGCTAGTGAGATTAAGGATCTCATTTCAAATGTATATAGCCTTGTGGTGACACAACAAGCGATATATAAATAAATAGGTAGACAACTATTGTCAATTACATCACTATGTAACTCCTTGTATTTTGCCTCTTAGATTATTTTGATCAAGTGGTGACACATCCGAATCAAATTATCCAAGTTAAGTCCAACCTAGCACTTCCATATATTCGAAAGAAAAACACTGTCCTTGTGGTGACACAACAAAACAGCATCGTTCAGTCTATTTATAAGCATCAAATGTGATAAAGCAACATCTTAAATATTTAATACTTGCCTTGTGGTGACACAACAAACTCATATTAAATATTTAATACTCTATTGTTTTACCATGCTAGAAGGCGACGTTCGATATTCCAAATATCTTTGAACGCTTAGGATTTAATATATTACTTTGAGGGGTTTGTTATTATTAGTCTCATCTTGTTTAGCGCGCATGCATATATATATATAAAATACGCGTCATATTATTTTACATGCGAAGCATGTTGGATAATATATAATATATATATATAGTAAGCATGCACATATAGAATACTATATTCTACCCGGATTGATTATGGACTTTTATTCTAGTTTGGTTCACTAGAGCCACCAAGTGAACCAAAAGGTCAAACCTAGGGTGCAAGAATTAAATTTAAATATAACTATTACATTTAAACCCGGGCTCCATTACAAACGGGTCCTCAAGCGCTCCTTGCTCCTTTGTCTCCAATTCTTCAAAATTAATTCTAACTATTCCTATTACAAAAACTACTTACAATAAATAGAAACCTTGATCAGCAGTCAAGGAAAAGTACATAGGAGGGAGAAAGAATTTACATTAAGAAAAATTTAGAGAAGACGAGGTACGCAGACTCCATTTATAAAAACCCATACATTCAAGCATCCACTAAAATAAATCCAATCACACATTGGTCGATAGTCCATAATCAATCCCTATTTATTATCATACATATCTCTATATGTATCAATAAATAACATTCATCCCATGAATAATAAAACCATTCCATATATGCATTGATATCAATTAATGGGCAAAAGTTTTGCTACTATTTAGTTTTGAAACAAAATAAACTCTTTTATTTTAACCAAAAACCAAATCCAAATTAAATTCCTTTAATTTTAGCAATCTGAAATTCTATTCCAGATAAAATAAACTCTTTTATTTTAAACTTTTATCAATTAAATAAACCATCTGTGTGTACCAACTCTAACAACCCTGTAACTCTCTCACCATGTCCACTAAATGGAGATTTAGTCACCATTTCCATGAGATAAGATTTACAAGTTGGATATGATTCGAAATCAAATGGCTCTAAAAGCCCATCTTTATACAACTTATTTCATTAATGTGACTGAGTTTATAGTGTCATAAGAAGATATGATTTAAATCGTCGTTTTTCCTTTTATTAGTTTATTCAATTTGAAAAATATTTTCATGCAAGTCATGTTAGGTTTGTATATAACGCGATCATGCAATCAAATTACATAAATAGAGCGGAAGCGCGATAAAACGGATTTTAAAATTTTTATACAAACCATCACCATGATCGATCAATGTGCTCAATTAACGATATAAACGAAAGAGAAAGAGAATAAGAGTTATACCCCCGTAGAACAAAGCTTCCTCGGGTACAAGTTCAACTCCTAGTCCTTCGTGTTCTCCTCGAATGCTACGGTGTGATTCCTTCCTTTGATCAACGTTAGCCACCCAAGTGTTTGGCCTCTAGAGGTGATCCACCAAGGAAGAACAAGTATTCAAGAAGTTGGATATTTTGGCAAAACCCTAGTTTCTATCTCTATAGAAATTGTAAGTACTCTCCACAATCTAATGCAAGAGTGTATAACCCTAATCTATGATAAGACCCCTCTTATTTATAGATGTAGGAATAACCCTTCCCTAAACTATTTAGGATTAGGGTTTGTATTATAATTAAACTCCTTTAATTATTAATGCTCCTAATCCAATTAGGAATCCATGGGAGAGTACTTCTATTAATTAATTCTCAATCCCTATTAGGAATTAAATAATAGTAAAAGTAATAATAATAATAATAAGACTCCTCTTATTAATTTATATTTAATATTTCCAAAATATTAAATAATAAATATTAAGCTATTTAATTTATTCTATCTCCATAGAGTAAATTAAATACACTTAACTTATTATTACAATTATGTCATTTACTTCTTAAATAAATATTTTTCTTTTGCGGTGTGACCCTTTAGGTTCTCCATATTAAACCAGTTGTGAATAAATCAATTAGAACAATTCTAATCTTATTTAAATAAATAAATTAAACTATTTAATTCATTTAAATAAATAATATTTATTCTACAATAAGGGTAAGCCCCCTTAGCGATTAACGACTTTCAGATAATATAGATTTCAACATTAATCACAAAAGAACCTTTGAGTAAATAGTTACCGTACAATTCAATCCTTCTACCATACAATGTCCCAATTAAATATAAGACATGGATTTACTGTCAAGTCTTATTTTATTTAATTATATGTATTTCGATTTCCAAATGCACAACTCTGATTAATGCAAATTAGAAACTCCTTTCTAATTTCATTCTGCCTTGGCCAAGGACTACTGAGTTGTCATTTATCGAATCACATAGGACATTCACATCTTTTACTAGACGTGGTAGATTCTTTGTTGATCATTCACCTATCTCCATGTATAACTAATTATACCCAATCATACCCTTTGATATACCCACAAGGTCTTAAGGGACATGTCAAAGTATAACTCATCATACACAAGATACTATGGTGATCTCAAGTCCAAGGATCACTTGTACTACTATCACTAGAGGAATTCCTATTGACAGGCGAGTAAAACTCCATTAGGTATTCCTTAGCGAGCCACGTTCAGTGAACTTATTCTCTAATAAGCACCTACATACTTGCTTTAGTGTCTCCACACAAATGATTATGAGATCAATCATCCTCTTCTTAAGAGCAAGCAACGTATGTACTAATCTATCCGGATTCACTAATCCCCTATTTAGTAATCCAACGATTAGGAACGATTTTAGTTTGTGAGCTATCTTGAATTTAGATCTCATTAGCATGATCACCATCATGATTCTAAAAGCATTGCTCAAAACTATGGGTTTATCACATTTAATATAACAGCACTATGTAGATAATATAAAATGCCTTTTTAAGAAAATCAATTCTTTTATTAATAAATGAATAAGATTACAAAGTATATGCTACATCATATCAAATATGATTGGCTTGTGTGCATACTACTATCAAGTCAAATATGTAAAGTTCATCAATTAATCTACCAGTTCTAAACAAAACATTATTATTATAAATAGAACAAGTATTATTCTTAAATATAATATTAAAACCTTCTTTATCCAACAATGAAATTGAAATAATGTTTCTAATAAAAATCGAAACATAGTAATAATTGACTAAATTAATTGATTTTCCCGAGGACAATGCTAAACAACAAGTTCATACGGCTAACACAGCAATTTGTGCTCCATTCTCCACGTGTAGGACTACTTTTCTTTTGTTCAGCTTTGTACTTCTGCTTAGGCCCTGCATAGAATTACACATGTGAGAACCACAATCGGTATCCAATACCCAAGTAGAACTTTGACTTACTAAAATATTTATTTCAATTATGAACAAATATATTTCTGTAGATGAAGCTTCATTAAGCTTCTTCTGTTTCAGCTCTACAAGATACTCCTTGTAGTTTCTTTTTCAGTGTTCAGGCTTATTGCAATGGAAGCAAACACCTTTGCTATCTACATCAGTTTTCTTCTTATTATCCTTGGTCTTTGTCTTTCCTTTTGCCTTCTTTAAATTTTTCTTCTTTTCAGAAGATCCTTTGGCCTGCTCCCTTTTCTTGGAAGGTTCAGCTACTAGTAAAACTTGGTCTTTCTTGCTTGGAAAATGACTCTCTACAGTTTTCAACATGTTAAGCAATTCAGGCAAGCTGACATCAAGCTTGTTCCTGTGAAAATTCATAACAAAATGTGAAAAATAGTTCTGGAGTGACTGCAAGATCAGATCTTGGCTCTGTGACGCCCTCGAATTCGAGTTACCTTAACCTCGAATCTGGTGCATCACTTTGCAACTCATACGCCATACTATCAACAATTTATTACGGAATAATAAAAATATTTACATTGATATAATATAAATATTATCGTCCCAAGCCTCAAAACCATAACTAAAATATCACTTAATAAACATTACCAATGTAATACTACTCATGATGTATATATAACAGTTCATATCAATACAAGCATTAACAATTATTACCTCAAACTTTTCTCAATCTCAGGTTTCGTAACATTTAACTTAAACACTTATGATTAAGATTGAATAAATACCATGATCATTTACAAAATCTCATATGTGAACGCTAGGTTCAGATTCTGACTTATTCAATCCCTGAATATTCGCAAGGTTATTCAATAACCAAACAATCGTTATAAAAATGTCCTTTATACGTCATCGTCGTCCTTGTAGTTTACTATAACAAGTAACTAACATAATCACGTCTTACTATTATAGAAGATATCCTTCATTTCTAACTTAAGGTTTACATAGTCAAATTTACGTACATCATATACCGTCATCACATCTAAATAATTACAATAAAGAAACATTTAGCAACCTTCTCGTATCCCTGCGCCTATAATCCTTATCATCACGATATCAAGATAAATGCATTGCATCGTAAATCTGTAAAAGTTTTATTTTGCAAGAATGAGCACGACGGCTCAGCAAGAACTAACAGTTTTCACATTTCATGCTTCACGTAACACATAAGTTTGTATTTTATCCATGCATCATGATTCTCGTACTATGCATCTTACTCATTGTTGCCCAATTTCACAATCAGCAATTACGTGTAAGTATACACGATCAACAAGTAATAAAGTGATAAGAAAGAGTGTCGAACCCACGGGAATTACTATGTTTTATATCTCCAACTGTCAATCTAAATTATGCTTATTCTGTTAAACAATCGCAAATTGAATTTTTGATTGATACTAAGTAAATTAATACTAACACTGGCAAATAACTCAAAAGTTGAAATTCAGATTAAGATGATTAAGACTACAATATCCCCAGTTATCTATCACAAATTAACCTATTTATGTCTTCCACGTATTCACTTCAACGGAGTTGTTAACAGAAATTCAATTGTATTTATAAGCCCTTTTCCAAGTGATCAAATAATCTATCTAATCCAATTACTCTACGATATTCCTATGCAAAGTTAAAGGATTAAATTCATTAAGTTCCAATTTCCAATTGTTACATGCAACAAAGTAATATTCTTACTCACTTCACAAATCTAATTATTCATCACATGCAAATAATTAAGAATACATGATATCTTATCAAGTTCTAACCCTAGATTGCATCTCCCGAATTCATCTAAAGTAATCCGCTAATTATCGGCCAACAATTAATCAATAAGCATAGAATAAAATAGACAACTCCCATCAATTGAATAACTGGAATCCAATAAATAGTTAATTCATAAACATAACTGATTCAATCGTAGCCTTAACTAAGAATTTAGCTCATACTGACAATAAAAACTAAAATACCAAAATAAGTCATCATAATTAATTACAAATCAGAGAATAAAGATCAAAAGAAAACTCAATATAATCTCTAGCTCTCCAATCTGAATTCCTCACGATGCTTGACTTGTTTTCCAAATCTCCTTGATCAGCTCTGAAAATTCAATCTGCTCTAATCAATTTCAGTCAAAAAGTCTCCCCAAACCAGAGCTATAACAATGTATTTATAGCCAACTAGAACCCTATTACAATAGGCAAGTAGAAATCCTTCATTAAATCAACTCCAATCCTCACAAGGAAATCTTCATATTTTAAATTCGTCAGAGTGGCGCGGCCCGCACCACTTCCCTTAATAAACAACGCGCCCCGCGCCAATGATGCAACTTCTCACGGTCAGCCTAGCGCAGCCCGCGCCTCATCTCTAGCTTCCTCAGCGCGCCCCGCGCCGTCTATGCAGAAACTTCATCCCTTTTAAGCACGGTCCGCGTCAATGTTTTCATTATGGCAGCGCACCCCGCGCCATCCTGCCAGCAAGCACTACTCTTCAGCTCATCCCTTCTAACCCTCCATTCCTACAAAATAACACCAAACACAAGGAAATTATTTGAACAAAACCCAAAAACTAGCAATAATCAAAGCTAAACATACTTGATTCATAGGTTTTCAACCCACTCATCAAATTCCCCCAAACTTAAACAATTGCTTGTCCTCAAGCAAACTAAAACAAATGAAACTACCAAAACAACTATATGCAACTAAGGATATCGAGCAAGAGCCTTAGGAATAGATTATGCAAATTCCTCAGAGATATTTAATGACTTTACAATCAACCACGCATCATGCACACGTATAAACTCTCCCATCCTAACCTCACTGACACAACACTAGTCTTTTTCTGTATGTATGTTCAACATCATATCAGCAACTCAAAGTTAATTACATGATTAATTCCACATACACACCAACCTTTCATCAATTAACAACCAAACACAGCATCCACATAAATAAGGAGAATCTGGATTTAACGCAATAATATCAAATAATTGGTGGGTGCGTCTTACGCTCTATCCCACTACTTAATCATTAACTGACTCGTGTAATGCTCAACCCCCTTAGGCGTTTCAAAGTTACCCATGTAGCGAACTTTTGACCAATGACTCCCAAACCAGACGATTTTAGGGTGTTGGGTGTAAAGACATCCCCTAGGGCTTACTTGTTTGAGTAACAGAGACCACAGAGTTAAGCGAAGTCAGCTTTTATTCCTTATGCACATATATAATTTTTTCTCTTTTTTTTCATTTTTTCATTATAATAATACAACCCAAGATTCCCCCAAACTTATGCTTTCTCCAGTGCTCACTTTCAATCAATGATCAGGTGGATAGTCCATGTTATGATACACATAAATTCCCTAATCGCTACTGATAATCAATTGATGTTCTAAAATTTTAATAAGGACATAAGTCATGCAATGAGGCTCTAATGATTAAAACATACGGGTGCATGTTACTCAGTTTCATGCAAATCAAAACCATCAAACTCATCATCGGCCAATAATACTACCAAAGCTCAATGCTCGAACGACATGCAATATCATATGCTCATGAAACTACTAACACAAAATCCTACATGAAAAAAATGCTTTGTCCTACGATGCACAAAAACTAACATCAAAAATCAAAAACTAACATCTAAAGAATCAAATGAACCCCCCCAAACTTAAATCAAGCTATGTCCTCATAACGGAAAGAATAAACAATTTAAGAAATGATTCGCGAGTCAATCCTCATGTGATTTGTCGTCCTCATCATCAGCATCGGTAGAGGAAGACTCTGCATCATCAGAACTCTCATCATCAGAAGGGGGATAAGTAGGAAGGACAGGTGGAACGGGCAGCTGAACAGGATCCGTGTTAGGGCTAAAGCGAGAAAATGTAGCCGCCAAGGCAGTAAAAGATCCCACAGTGTAAGTGTACATTGTTGCCTGACGCTGAGCCAGCCGTAAATTTTGCTTTCCATCCTCCGCTGAAAACGGCTAGATAACTCAGGCGCAGAAACAATTGGTTCATTCTCCTCTGGTGGTGTGGGTTGGCGTTGCACAATATAACTCATGCGACACTGCCCCATCCCAAGCTCTATATTTGTCAATTGATGCATGATCGATAAGTGCCATAGGTCGGTGAAGAGGCTCGGACTCATGCCATTGGACCCCAGCTTTACGACACAAATCAGTGATCAAAAATCCATCCAATAAACCCCCTGTAGTACTGCCTCGTAGCACTCGATCAATGGATTCCTGGATACACATACCCACATCAACTTCCAGAATTTCAACTTCGTTACGTAGCCCCA
Source organism: Aralia elata (assembly GCA_034770075.1). Taxonomy (NCBI): domain Eukaryota; kingdom Viridiplantae; phylum Streptophyta; class Magnoliopsida; order Apiales; family Araliaceae; genus Aralia; species Aralia elata. The sequence goes on along the minus strand of CM068388.1, from coordinate 61,403,829 downwards.
ACTGGTGGTATACGATCCCATATAGAAGACGTGCGTGTTCCTTTGTTACGTCATTTTGGTGACGTGTTGGCATTAGTCCGGCACAGATGAATGCATACCACGCCTTTCCATATTTACTAAGCGCGGAGTGTGGGAAACTTATTTTCACATCGGTGCCAGCTTTCGTTACCCACTGTGTACCCGGCTTGCAAAGCTGCTCAATCAACGTGTCAAAATTTGGCAAATGATCCTCGTAACGCAAACCATTAGGAGTTGGCAACCCAAAATAATCATTGATAGCAGTGGCTTCGAAAGATACTGGCCTACCACGAACCATCACCACCCGGTTAACATGTGCAATTGCATTTGCATAAAACTCCTTGATAATAGATAACACAGCGGGTTGGGGCTGCTCAACTAATTGAAACCAGTTGCGCTCAGCGATCATAAGTGTCATATCTCCGTCTAGGTTGGCATCCGGTTTCAATCCACGTTCCAAAACTAGAGTTTTCTTGTCAATAACTTTAGTGAAGCGTGCCTCAGTAGCCTCATTCACAAATTTGGAATCATCGAATCGTGGTCACGCACGGGAACCTTCCCCTCATTGTCGTTTTGCTGACATCGTGACTTAGGTGCACAAGCTTTGTTCCAAAAGAACTAGAATTTGGTTGAGGCAAAAACACAAACACTTGGTGGGCATACACAAATTCCCCCCAAACTTAGCTTCGTTTATACCCAACAAATCGCCCAACAATGAAAACACCGCTAGCCAACCCTTGTTCCATCTCAATAAACCCCAATTTATCCAAACAATCGACGACAAGATGAAGCAACAACACAATCCAAGACAATATAGCGTAGAGAATATAAGAACTAACAAAACCGTGTTACCTCAATAAGGAAATCTCCATAAGACCCACTCCAATGTAATGTACCCTCGAGACCTTGCCGCAAATTATGAATCTCAGTCGAAACGGTCCATCCGAATAGGTGGTTTCGGTCGATTGAGATAAGAATGAGAGACCAAGTGGGAATTGGGAATGAATAGGAGAGATGCTATGAGTAATTGGTTTGGTTTAGAATTAGAAGTGATAGATTATGGGTAGGGTTAGAGAGAAATAGATTGTGAATTGGATTGGGGTTAGGAGTTGGTTTTTTAGAGGGAGTAGGAAGGTTATGAATTTGAGTTTGAATAGGAATGAAAGAAAGGGACGGGAACCTTTATTTTAATCTGAATTTTCTGACTGGCGCGCCCCGCGCCGTATGCTTTGTAAAAGTGGCGCGGCCCGCGCTTCATCCCTGCCCCAGACTCTGTCACACTAGCGCGCCCCGCGTCGTTTGTTGTGTAATGATGGCGCGCCCCGCACTGTCCTGCCTCCCAGAAACTGCAACACTAGCGCACCCCGCGCCGGTTTTGCATTACAACTAGCGCGCCTCGCGCCATTCTGTCCCCCATATCGAAATTTTTTTTTTTCGACTTATCTAGAGCTGAGACCTGATCAAACAAAAACAAAAATAAAAATAAATAATAAAGGAGAAACTTAAATAAATATACTAAAAGAAAATAAACAAATAATACTAAAAAAAACGTGAAATTGGGTTGCCTCCCAATGAGCGCTTGGTTTTAAGTCGTCAGCTCGACTTCCTCTGCAATATTAGTCATTAGTTTGATCGAGAGAAGAGAGATGAATCACTTATGCTTACCGATCCATATCTCCTCCCCAATAATGTTTGAGTTGTTGACCATTGACTTTGAATGTGCGCTTTGAATTTGGTTCTTCGACTTCAATTGCTCCGTGAGATCCTACAGCAGTGACAATGAAAGGACCGGACCATCTAGACTTCAGCTTCCCAGGAAATAACCGCAATCTGGAGTTGAACAATAGTACAGCTTGTCCCGGTTCCAATTTCCGATCAACTATCCGTTTGTCATGCCACCTTTTGACTTTTTCTTTGTACAACTTAGCGTTCTCATAGGCGTGGTGACGGAATTCCTCCATTTCGTTTAATTGGAGCAACCTTTTCTCGCCAGCTGCTTGGAGATCAAGGTTCAATTTTTGAATTGCCCAATAGGCCTTGTGCTCAAGTTCGACCGGTAAATGACATGCTTTCCCATAAACCATGCGATATGGTGACATTCCAATGGGATTCTTATAAGTTGTGTGATATGCTCATAGAGCATCGTCTAATTTCATTGCCCAATCCTTACGAGATGGGTTTACCACTTTCTCCAAAATTTGCTTAATTTCCCGATTCGACACTTCCGCTTGGCCATTCGTTTGGGGATGATAAGCCGTAGCAATTCGGTGTTTGACTCTGTATTTAGCTAACAACTTCGTGAACTGCTTATTACAAAAATGGGTACCTTCGTCACTGATTATGGCCCTCAGTGTACCGAATCGAGTAAAAATATTCTTCTGCAAGAACCGTAGAACCACTTTAGCATCATTTGTGGGTAATGCAAGTGCTTCAACCCATTTTGACACGTAATCCACAGCCAACAGTATGTACTGATTGTTGAATGACGACGGAAATGGCCCTTTAAAGTCAATACCCCATACGTCGAAGAGTTCAACTTCAAGGATAGTGTTGAGAGGCATTTCATGTCGCTTCGAGATGTTTCCAACCCTTTGGCATCTATCGCACTTTAGAACAAAAAAATGGGCATCTTTGAACAGCGTAGGCCAGAAAAACCCCGATTGTAGCACTTTGGTTGCAGTTCTTTCTCCCCCATAATGTCCTCCATAATCTGACGAATGGCAATGAGTCAATATACTCTCCATTTCTTCTTGTGGCACACAACGTCGTATCATTTGATCCGCGCAAGTTTTGAAGAGGAATGGCTCATCCCAGAAGTACTGCTTGACATCATGGAGAAATTTCTTTCTTTGCTGAGAAGTGAAATCTTGCTGAAGAACGTTACTGACTAGGAAATTCACGTAATCAGCATACCAAGGGACTTCGGTGTTGATACGAAATAACTGCTCATCAGGAAACGACTCATTGATTACCACATCATTATTTTTCTGCATGTCGGCATTCTCTAACCTTGAAAGATGATCAGCCACTTGATTCTCTGTACCTCTCCTATCTCGAATCTCTAATTCAAATTCTTGCACCAAGAGGACCCATCGAATCAACCTTGGTTTGGCATCCTTCTTTACAATCAAGTACTTGATGGCTGAATGATCAGTGTAGACTATCACCTTGGTTCCAATCAGATATGCTCGAAATTTGTCAAAGGCAAATACTACTGCAAGCAACTCTTTCTCTATAGTAGTGTAATTCAATTGAGCTTCGGTGAGTATCTTACTTGAGTAGTAAATGGTGTGAAAAATCTTGTCTCTTCACTAACCCAACACAGCCCCCACTGCATAATCACTTGCGTCACACATCAACTCAAAAGGTAAAGTCCAATTAGGAGCAACTATGATCGGGGCTGTGACTAACTTTTGTTTCAGCACCTCAAAAGCTTCGATGCAAGCTTGATCCATCTTGAAGGGAACATCTTTCTCAAGGAGTGAACACAATGGTTTTGAAATTTTTGATAAGTCCTTGATGAATCGACGGTAGAATCCTGCATGTCCGAGAAAACTTCTAACGCCTTTCACAGATGTCGGTGGAGGTAACTTTTCAATGGTTTCGATCTTTGCTCTATCCACTTCTAAGCCTGCTTCGGATACTTTATGCCCCAAAATAATCCCTTCTTGCACCATAAAGTGATATTTTTCCCAGTTAAGAACCAGATTTGTCTCCACACAGCGCTTCAACACTAATATGAGATTTCTAAGACATAAATCAAAACTATCACCGAATACAGAAAAGTCATCCATGAATACCTCCAAATTCTGCTCAACCATATCCGAGAAGATAGCCATCATGCATCGCTGGAATGTAGCCGGTGCATTACATAACCCGAAAGACATTCTTCGGAATGCGAACGTTCCATAAGGGCATGTGAAAGTCGTTTTCTCTTGGTCCTCCGGAGCTATGACTATCTGGTTATATCCTGAGTAACCGTCAAGAAGGCAGTAAAACTGATGACCGGACAACCTATCCAACATCTGATCAATAAATGATAGTGGGAAGTGATCCTTGCGAGTACCTTTGTTCAACTTGCGGTAATCCATACACACTCGCCAACCTGTAACTGTTCTAGTAGGAATGAGTTCATTATTCTCGTTTTCAATCGCTGTCATCCCCCCCTTTTTAGGAACACACTGTACAGGACTCACCCACGAACTATCTGAAATCGGATAGATAATACCGGCATCTAACCACTTGATGATTTCCTTCTTCACTACATCCTTCATGATCGGATTCAATCTTCTTTGTTGCTCAATAACTGGTTTTGCTCCTTCTTCAAGCAGAATTTTATGCATGCAAAACGACGGACTGATTCCCTTGATATCTGCTAACATCCACCCAATTGCGGTTTTATACTCACGCAAAATCCTTAACAGTTTTTCTTCTTGAGATTCATTCAAATGAGCAGAAACTATTACTGGTAGCGTGTTCGAGTCTCCCAAATAAGCATACCGTAGATGAGATGGAAGAGGTTTAAGCTCAAGCACAGGTGGCTCTTCCACTGACAGTTTGGACCTCTTTTCTCCTTCGTTTGGCCGGTTAAGTACATCAAATTGCCTGCTAAATTTCCGAGGAATAGGTAATGAGTCTAGAACCTTGACATAATCCCACTCATCTGGATCATCAAAAGTATTTATCCCTACCAGGGCAGCTTCTAATGGATCTTCAACAATAATTGCAATGGTTTGTTCATCCACGATTTCATCAAGCAGGTCTATCCGTAAGCATTCCTCACCCTCCTTAGGGAATTTCATCGATTTAAACACATTAAAGGTGACTTCCTGATCTTGAACTCTCATTGTCAATTCACCTTTTTGTACATCTATCAACGTTCTCCCTATTGCTAAGAATGGACGACCTAAAATGATGGGGATCTCCTTATCCTCTTCGTAATCCAAAACGATGAAATCAGTCGGGAAGATGAATTTATCAATCTTGACCAAAATATCTTCCACAATACCCCTCGGATATGTCACTGACCTGTCTGCCAACTGCAAGCTGATATTCGTCGGTTTTGGGGCCTTTAGTCCAAGCTGAGTGTAAACTGATAACGTCATTAAATTGATGCTAGCTCCTAAGTCACACAATGCCCTTCCAGAAAATTGGTTACCAATTACACATGGAATAGTGAAGCTTCCTGGATCCTTTAGTTTAGGTGGCAATTTGTTTTGCAAAATTGCACAGCACTCCTCGGTTAATGCCACCATCTCGAATTCACCCAATTTCTTCTTTTTTGACAAAACCTCCTTCATGAATTTTGCGTAACTGGGCATTTGTTCCAGGGCTTCTGCAAATGGTATATTAATGTGCAGTTTCTTGAAAACATCTAAGAATCTGGAAAATTGCTTGTCTAGCTTGGCCTTCTACAATCTTTGAGGGAATGGTACGGGAGGTACTACACTATCTGGGTTGAGTTCCTTTGACTTTTCCTCTGAACCTGTGTCCTTCACCTTTTCTGATTCATTCACCTTACTTTTCACCAGGGCTTCCTCATCCTCATTCTCCACAACTGTTTTTGGTTTAGAATTTCCTTTAACCGCATCAGGCAGCTCTTTTCCACTCCTTAAGGTGACAGCCTTGCAATGTTCCTTTCCATCCGTTCTTGGGTTAACCTCTGTATCGCTTGGAAGTGCTCCTTGTGGTCGATTATTCAAGACGTGAGCCAACTGTCCCAGCTAATTTTCCAAGTTCCTAATTAATACTGCCTGGCTTTTCACATTCAAATCTACCTGAGTTAAAAGCTTATCTTGATCATTTATTCTTTTCTCAGATGTCGTGATAAACCTTGCCAACGATTCTTCTAAACTCGGCTTTCTTTCTGCATGTTGTGGAGCTTGGTTCTGAAAACCTGGGGGATTCTGTGATCGTGGAACGGGATTTTAAACCTGAGTGTTATTGCTCCAAGAGAAACCCGGATGATTCTTCCACCCCGGATTATACGCATTCTGATATGGCTGTTGCTGTCGGTTATAGCTCCACAAGTACTGTACCGATTCTGGATTAATGGCGCAATACTCTGTTGGATGTGCACCTGCACATAGCTCACACACATAGGCTGCTTGCTGGACTTTTGATTCCGCCAAAGCTTCAATCTTCTTAGACATAGCTGCCATCTGAGTTGTTAGTGTCGTGACCGCATTTACTTCCAAAACTCCAGCTACCTTTTGTGGATTCATTCTGGAAGTCGGCCATTGATAGTTATTTGCAGCCATAGTTTCTAACAAAGTGAAAGCTTCATCAAAACTTTTATCCATAAGTGCTCCCCCCGCAGCTGCATCAATGCTCGTTCGAGTGTTACTGTTCAACCCATTGTAGAATGTCTGAACTTGCAGCCACTTGGGTAGCCCATGATGTGGACATCTTCTCAACAACTCCTTGAACCTTTCCCAAGCCTCGTGCAGTGACTCTCCATGACTTTGCTCAAAGGTAGAAATCTCGTTTCTCAACTTAGCAGACTTAGCCGGCGGAAAGAATTTTGCTAGGAATTTCTGCGCCAAGTCATCCCAAGTTGTGATGAACCCCGGTGGAAGTGAGTGCAACCAACTCTTTGCTTTATCCCTTAGTGTAAAAGGAAACAAACGTAGTCTCACTGCATCATCAGTTACATTGGGATATTTGAATGTATCACAAATCTCAAGAAAGCTAACCAAGTGTTCATTAGGATCATCATTGACTAATCCCCCAAACTATACCGCATTCTGAAGCATATGAATTGTTCCCGGCTTGATCTCAAAGGAATTAGCGGTAATGACTAGTCTCGCGATGCTTGATTGGATCTCGTCTATCTTGGGCATAGCATAATCCCTCAATGATTTCTGTTCTTCGTTAGCCATTTTCTCTTTCTCAATTGTCTCCCGACAGAACTTTCTCAACTGACGTAGCTTGTTCTCAAGATTATCCTCACACTACACAAGTTCCGGTTGTTTTGATCGCGTTTGCATAAACGAATCAGAAGTCACCTGAAACAAGAAACAAAAGAAAAATAAGTTTGCTTAACTAGAACAGACTTAATTAAACTAATATGGAAAATTATAAACACAAATAATTCCCCGGCAACGACACCAAAAACTTGTTGCCCAATTTCACAATCAGCAATTACGTGCAAGTATACACGATCAACAAGTAATAAAGTGATAAGAAAGAGTGTCGAACCCACGGGGATTACTATGTTTTATATCTCTAACTGTCAATCTAAATTATGCCTATTCTGTTAAACAATCGTACATTGAATTTTTGATTGATACTAAGTAAATTAATACTAACACTGGCAAATAACTCAAAAGTTAAAATTCAGATTAAGATGATTAAGACTACAATATCCCCAGTTATCTATCACAAATTAACCTATTTATGTCTTCCACTTATTCACTTCAACGGAGTTGTTAACAGAAATTCAATTGTATTTATAAGCCCTTTTCCAAGTGATCAAATAATCTATCTAATCCAATTACTCTACGATATTCCTATGCAAAGTTAAAGGATTAAATTCATTAAGTTCCAATTTCCAATTGTTACATGCAGCAAAGTAATATTCCTATTCACTTCACAAATCTAATTATTCATCATATGCAAATAATTAAGAATACATGTTGTCTTATCCAGTTCTAACCCTAGATTGAATCTCCCGAATTCATCTCAAGTAATCCGCTAATTGTCGGCCAACAATTAATCAATAAGCATAGAATAAAATAGACAACTCCCATCAATTGAATAATTGGAATCCAATAAATAGTTAATTCATAAACATAACTGGTTCAATCGTAGCCTTAACTAAGAATTTAGCTCATACTGACAATAAAAACTAAAATACCAAAATAAGTCATCATAATTAATTACAAATCAGAGAATAAAGATCAAAAGAAAACTCAATATAATCTCTAGCTCTCCAATCTGAATTCCTCATGATGCTTGACTTGTTCCCCAAATCTCCTTGATCAGCTCTGAAAATTCAATCTGCTCTAATCAATTGCAATCAAAAAGTCTCCCCAAACCAAAGTTATAACAATGTATTTATAGCCAACTAGAACCCTATTACAATAGGTAAGTAGAAATCCTTCATTAAATCAACTCCAATCCTCACAAGGAAATCTTCATATTTTAAATTCGTCAGAGTGGCGCGGCCCGCGCCACTTCCCTTAATAAACAACGCGCCCCGCGCCAATGATGCAACTTCTCACGGTCAGCCTAGCGCGGCCCGCGCCTCATCTCTAGCTTCCTCAGCGCGCCCCGCGCCGTCTATGCAGAAACTTCATCCCTTTTAAGCGCGGTCTGCGCCAATGTCTTCATTATGGCAGCGCGCCCCGCGCCATCCTGCCAGCAAGCACTACTCTTCAGCTCATCCCTTCTAACCCTCCATTCCTACAAAATAACACCAAACACAAGGAAATTATATGAACAAAACCCAAAAACTAGCAATAATCAAAGCTAAACATACTTGATTCATAGGTTTTCAACCCACTCATCACTCATGCATTAAAAATCTTATGCAATTCATCAATATATATGCATCATGCATCTCATAGCATACCTCATGCATCTCACATTGTATGTTTACAATAATTGAAGTCTCACATAGAACAATATAGTCACATAATTGCACATTGTGCACACTTTAATCATGCTCGCATATAATCCACATAATAGTGAAAGATTTAATAATCAAGTCATGTACATCAATACATTTATACAAGTCAACAAGTTATTGAAAGGACTTGCCTTTAAGCGTTCCTTGCCAAATTATGATGGCTCGTCCTTCAAATATCCTACACAATTTATTGAATAATAAAATACCAATTAGCCACTAAAAAGGCTTCATATAATGGTTTATATTATAATCCCACTCCATATCTTATAATGTTCGTTTTGTTTAAATCGAAACACTATTTAAGTTCCTTAACACTTTACACGGCGTTTCAACGTTTATACTCCACACGTCTGATTCGCCTCATTTGATTATGCTTAGCATGCTTATACATTGGGTTATAACACTCTATCATGTTTCATTATTATTAGAAACAAAATATTAAATAAGGTTATACACACTTGTTACGGCGTTACGACGCTTGCACGTCCGTACGCCTACCTTGCCTACCCGAATGCCCAAGCGACACACGATTACGTACGCTTAGCACGCCCAGTCGAATTGTCTAATACCCAATGGTTAATGTTAAGTATCATTATAATACATAATATTCATGTTTTAAGACTTAGAACATCATTTTACATTGTTGGGAGCATTACATGTGTTTACGCGCATGTCGGACACCCTCCGGTTGCCGCCAATTACACATCAGTCTTAAAGATGACCAATTTAGACCTTCCTACAGACCTCAAATCCAAAAACTTAAAGAACGAAAGTTGTAGGTCTACTCTTCCTCTTTCCGAATCATCTTGAATCATCTCAATCCGAGTTCGGATGAGAAAGTTATGCCTATTTTACTACAGGAGGTCAAAACAGTCCACTCGGGCACGTCTGCGCCTGACACGTGTACGGCACAGCTGCGCCCAATTTGGCCTTATGAACAGCGCAGCTGCGTCATGCATACAGGCCACAATCTGCAGAATTCTCCAGACGTAAATTTTCGACCTCTTTCCACTCCGATCTCCATAACTTCTTCCATACATGTTCAAATTGGTTCATTTCGGACTCTATGGACTCCTAACTCATGGGGCTACAACATATCAAAAATTTAGAGCTACCTATTAACATTAACATGACCAAATCTTAGGCCAAAGTACTAAGTTCATACTCTGTTTTAGGTGTTCTAAGTGTTCTTCACTAAAATCAACACCAAATCTTCATTTTTACATCTTTTTACTCGATTCCAGCTGGGTTAGCTTCGTAACCCATGGAGCTACAGTACCATAGCAACAAATAAAATTAACAAATATGAAATCATAGCTTTATAGTCCTCTAAAAAGTCTGAATGTCCAAAAAGTCTATTTTTCTTCATGTTCTTCATCCTCCTTACGCATAGGTACGGATTTCTTCTATTTTTGTTCCACTTTGATGTTATTAATGGCGTATATAGTCTCTTAAGAATATTTACAAATATCCAAAACAAATAACAACAACAAGAATCGTAAGAAAATCGAATCACAAGCTCAAGAGCTCAAAAACCTTCAAAACTCGAAAATCTTTACAAAAATCAAATGGAAACGATTTTGGTTGCTTGTTTACCTCTGTAAATCCGTTATAGAGGGTAGAGATGCTTGCTAGGGTTTGCTAGAGCTGGTAGAAGCTCTTCTTCTCCTCCTTCTTGTTCACCCGTGCTCTTCTTTCTTCTTCTTCTCTCTTGTTTCTTCTTCTCCCCGAACTCTCCTTCTCCTTCCTTCTTTACTGCAGTTTTTCTTTCTCTCTCTCTCTCTACTCTCTATCTGTTGAGCTTGGCCAAGGAATGGAATGGGAAGGAATGGATTATTTGGGAAAAGTGGAGTAATTTTGGGAGAAAATGGGAGTGGCTCAAGGTGGCGCTGGCAATACCCCTCACTCTCTCATTTCCTAGCAATTTGATTGGTTATTGGGTTTTGGTTGATTCCCACTTGGAGTAACAAGCCAAAATAAATACCCAAATGCACCAAAATTATATCCAAAAACTCCCACTTTTGTACCAAAACTGGTAAATAACTCTACCCAAAATTAAAATGGGTACTCCCATAAAATATTGGGATGTATAAAAATAATTATTATGGGACTTGTCCAAACATTCGGAACACCCATATAGCACATTTTGGATACGGATAAAATCACGTATCAGCTCAAATAAAATTTTTGACACTTAGAAAAATTATTCGTACGCATACACGTATTTATGAAATTTATTAAAATCGAAAAAGACACAAAAATATTATGGCGTGAATAGTGCCTCGGGACACGTGCCCCGCAAATAGGGATTTTGCGATTCTTCGCGACATCAATTACTCACTCATATGGTTCAGTAACGCATAAAAATTCATACATTGACATCACCCAGGTGATAAAATAGCCTTAAAACACGTTACATCAAAATAATATTTTAATCACTTAATAATATTAATAAACCCAAATTATAAGGGTATTCACGATTCGCGATTGCTACATTCTTCTTGATTAACTCCCCTTAATTATATACATCAACGTACATATACCCCACCCATATTTTGGGTTAGCTCATCTACCACAAATAACTCGTTCAATAATGTTATCCTTCAACTATTTATTTAATCTAATAAATAGTACTTTAACGATATTTCTTGAAACCACCAAGTTAACTTATACGAACACTTTCGTACTTACTAATCATCACCTACACATAATCTAGGTTATACTATAACCTTTAAACTCATAACACATAATATTATTAATAAAAGTCTGTTTTATTCAATAATATTCATAAGCTCGAATTCACAAGCTACTCACGATTCGCGATCGTCACAATAATTCTGTAGTAACTCATTCATTCTGAATCTATGTATATATTTTACATTTATATATATACATATTAAGCTCACCAAATAATCACATAAATATATATATATAACACATATATATGCAAACTCGAATCATAATAAAAATTATTCTATATTAAATTCTTATTATAATTATTCTCGAAAATTCGGGTTGTCACAGGCTCAACTTTCCATCCATAACAAATCAGAGTTGTCCTAGTTGTTCAATTAGATTGATAATTTGAAGGACATGTGTCTGTACTGTAGCGCCATTGGTCATTCTAGATCGAAAGAGCTCTTTAGATATTTCATATCTAGCAGACCTACTCTGCTCATCATATAAATCATGAAGGTGAAGCAACATAGTAAGTGCATCCATTTTCTCATATTAAGGCCGTAACTCATTACTCATGGATGCTAACATGATGCACTAAGCCACCGTAGTATCATCCTGCCACTTTCTAAAAGTAGCATGCACTTCCTTTGAGGCATTTTCTGCAACAATTGTAGGGATTGACAAATTAAGGACATAAGACAGCTTTCAATAGTGAGAACAATTCTCAGATTCCTTAACCAATCCATGTAGTTCAGTTCGGTTAATTTATTTGCGTCCAATATGCTTCGCAGTGATAGTGAATTAGACATCGTTAAATTCTGTTAATGAAATTTTTAATAACATTAACATTTATTCATTTTATTAATTACCAAGTTAATTAGGTCTTCATTAAAATGGTATCTCCCACTATTTTCATCAAACTATATAACCCTCTTTCTATATAGTTCAGTAGATTTTGTATTTGTAACTTTGTAAAATCTGCTAGTGAGAAAAGAATCCTATTGCCATAAATATACGGCCTTGTGTGTGCACAACAAACAATATATTTATTCAATAGGTAGACAACTTTTGTCAATTACATAAACTATGTAACTCCTTTTATTTTTGCCTCTTAGATTATAATGGTCAAGTGTGTACACATCCGAACTAAAATAATCTAAGTTAAGTCATTACTAGCATTTCTATATAAGTGAAGAGAAAAATACGGTTCTTGTGTGTGCACAACAAAACGTATATTGTTCAATTCCATAAACATCTAATGTAATAAAGTCAACATCTTGAATACTTAATATGAGCCTTGTGTGTGCACTACAAACTATATTAAATATTTAATACTCTATTGTTTTATCATGGTAGAAGGTTACGTCTGATATTCTAAATATCATTTGAACGTAATAAACTTAATATTTTACTTTTGAGGGTTTTTATTATTAATTGTCTCATCTTGTTTAGCGCGCATGTAATTATAATTATATATATATATATAATATGCGTCATATTAACATATATCATCATGCATAGTAATATATTAATATATATAAATAGCATGTATATATAAAATACTATATTTTATTTGGGATGATTATGGACTTAATACTAATTTGGTTCACTTGAGCTACCAAGTGAATCAAAATGTCAAACTTAGGGTGCAAGAATAAATTTAATATAACTATTACATTCATCCCAGGCTCCAATACAAACGGGTCTTCAATGCTCCTGCCCTTCTGCTCCAATTTCTTGAGAAGTTCTACAAATCCTATTACAAATTATTTTTAATAAAACAGAAACCTTGATCAGCAGTCAAGGGGAAATACATAGGAGGGAGATAGAAATTACATCAGAAAATTAGATAGGCAAGCTACGCAGACCCCATTTATAAAAACTCATTCATTCATGCATCCATTAAAATTAAATCCAAACTCATTAGTCAATGGTCCATAATCATCCCCTTTGATTCTCATACATGTCATCACATATATCAATAAAATATAATCATTCAATATATATTTTGATATCATTTAATGGGCAATTTTAGTTAGTACAAAATCCAATTTTGAATAGAAATAAACTCCTTTATTTTTAAACAAAATCCTAATCAAAATAAACTTCTTTATTTTAATTACCACGAAATCCAATTTCAATTCTAATTAGTTAACATGGAATCCAATTACAACTCTAATTAGTTATCATAGAATCCAATTCCAAATAAAATAAATTTCTTTATTTTAAACCAATTCCAAATCAAAAAAAACTTTTATTTCAAAAAAAATTTAAATTGAAAATTACAGGAAAAAAACTGGCCTAGAAATGGACCGGCGCTGCGGTGGTAAGGGTGCTGCTAAGTCCCTGAATATCCTTGCACTACGGCGCTAATAATCGAGCGTTGCGGCTCTTCTTGGTCTAGCGTTGTGGCACGGTAATAAGCGTTGCGGCGCTGCTTCGTTTTAATGCATAGCGTTGCGGTGCTGTTTGGGTGGCGCTACGGTGCTGCGGCGTTTTTCAGATTTTTTCCAAATCACAATTTTTCGTTTTTTCTCCAAAAATCATGATTTTCACACCAACAATTATGCCCAATAAATTATTCTAAACACATATCAACATATATATGAATCATAAACAATTAATAACTCGTATAAGGATGACTCTGATGCCACTATTGGTTTGTAGAAACAAGATCAAAGCATATAATCTAATTGAATACACAGCGGAAGCATGCAATAAATTAATTTAAAATTTTTCTGCAATCCAGGAATCAGCTTATGCGGCATTATTAATTGCAAACAAAGAAGAAGAAGAAGAAGGATTTATACATTTTTGGATTCAACCTTAGATCAGCTACTAGTTCACCTCATTTGCTTCTTTGTGTTCTTCTCCAAATCCACGAATCAAACGTTCATTACAATAGTGTGTAATGCCCAAGAGGTGATCCACTAAGAGATTATCAATTGAAGAAGAAGTGTTTAGGTTCTACTTGACCTTGGGTGACTAACCCTAGTTTTCTCTCCTAACTATTTAGGGCTTAGAGAACACTTGTAAAATTGCATTAGTCTATTCCACAATAAGACTTCTCCTATTTATAGACTAACCCTACATCCTAAACCTTTTAGGACTTAGGGTTTTATTTAATCCAACTCCCAAACTATTTAGGAATTGAATAATAATAATAATTAATAATAATAATACTTCTTGTCAATTTACAATTAGTATTTCAATAAATACTTAATTATAAATATTAAGTTATTTAATTTATTCCACTAATAAATTAAATATTCTTAATTTACTATTATCAATCAAATTAACAATAATAATAATAATAATAATAATAATAATAATAATAATAATAATAATAATAATAATAATAATAATAATAATAATAATAACAACAACAACAACAATAACAATAACAATAACAATAACAATAATAATAATAATAATAATAATAAGACTACTCTTATTAATTTATAATTAGTATTTCTATAAATACTTAATTATAAATATTAAGCTATTTATTTTATTCCACTAATAAATTAAATATACTTAATTTATTATTATTAAGCCAACTACTTCTAAAATAATATTTCTCTTTTATGATGTGACCCTCTAGGTTCAATATAAAGCCAGTAAGTAGAATAAATAAATTAGAATCATTCTAATATTATTTATAATGAATTAAACTCATTTAATTCAAATATAAATAAATAATATTTATTCTACATCAAGAGTGACATCTTACGATTGTGTATCATGACTATCCGGATAATATGATATCAACGTTTAATTACATAGAACCTATTCAGTAATAGTTACATTACAATTCAATTCTTCTACCATGCAATGTCCCAATCAAAATTTAAAACATCGAATTACTATCAAGTTTATTTATTTGATCATATGTATTTCGGTTGCACAACTCTAGTTAATGTAAATTCGAAACTCCTTTCTAATTTCCATTGAACCCTGGCCAGGGATTTCTGAGTTGTCACTTATCAAATCATATAGGACACTCTCTCCCTTTATCGGAAGTAGTAGATCCTTTGTTGATTATTCACCTATTTTCATGTACACTTTATTATACTCGAACATACCCTATTTTATACTCTAAAGTATTAAGGAATATCTCAAAGTATAACTTAGAATACACAAGGTACTATGATGATCTCAAGTCCGAGGATCACTTGTACAACTATCACTATAAGAACTCCTATTGACAGGTGAATAAAACTCCATTAGGGTTCTTTTAAGTGAGTCACGTTCAGTAAACTTATTCTCCAATAAGCACCTATATACTTCCTTTAGTGTCTCCACACAAATGATTATGAGATCAATCATCCTCTTCAACAGAGCAAGCATAGTATATACTAATCTATCCGGAATCAGTAACCCCACATCAGTGATCCATCGATTAGGAACGTTCTAGTTTTGAGCTATTTTGAAATTAGATCTCATTAGAATGATCATCATCATGATTTTAAAAGCATTGCTATAAAACTATGGGTTTATCACATTTAATTAATTCAACTAACTAATCATGTATAAAGAATGTTTTTAATTAAATAAATCTTTTTATTAATAAATGAATAAGATTACAAAGTACATGTTTATCACATCTTATATGATTGGCTTGAGAGCATACTACTTTCACTTGGAACAACATAGTACACTGAGTACTCTTCAAGCCTAGCAGACTTGGAATCTCTATGGTCACTAAGATCAGAACGAACTATTGTATGAATGATGTTGAGAGTTGCTATTAAGTCGGCACTAAGCTTCTCTTTATAAGTCCTTAATAGCTTGAACTAGAAATTCAGATCGTATAGTAAGTTTTCCTTTTCTTTTTAGCAGAGTTTCTTTATCTTTTTGTAGTTCGTTGATAAATCTAGATTTAGATCTTTTTACCATTTTATAGTTTGCCAGAATTTTTTCCAGTTGCCAAATTTTCGTTGCAGCATTTAATGCTTCAGATATTTTGAGATACTCGATATGGACATTTTGAGTTTAGGTGTCAGCTTTCTGTTGTGTAGCCTGTGACATCAACTTGTAACTTCACCTACTACTTTGACCCATAACTTTCAGCAAATTAGCTATTAGACACATCTTTCTGGTCTTGATTTCACTCAAAGATGTTTGGTGTATGTATTGGGATTCTCAACCGACAGTGCTTCCATGTCAATCTGTCAGGGTTGATTACTCTACGATCATAAAAGTTCGTAGTGTTTGTTCTACGAGCTAAAAATAGCTTTACGATAAGCCTTGAATTCTACGAATGGAATCTGTCTCTGGAGCTGACTTTACGGTTCTATCTTTTGCTGAACGATCTTTAAGGTGGTCTACATTTTGACTTTTGCCTTGTGATTCCTCGAAATGCTCTACATTCAGTCTTTGCCGAGTGAGCTTTGCTTTGCTTTACGACTCTATACATTTTACGATAGGTGTAACAGCTCTACAAGTTGTCCAAAGCTTTACGATAGATACAATAGCTCTACGATTTGTCCGAAGTTTTACGATAGACATAATAGCTCTACGATTTGTCTGAAACTTTACGATAGGAGAGTTAAGTCTGCGATCTGACATATCTTCTTTAAAACTTCACAGACTAACTTTACATATATTTTAAGCCTATTGACTATACATCAACTCAAAGAGATCATCTTACCAAGTTTGATCTTTTAACTTTAAGTCTTTGTACATTGAATCATTAATAAGGACTTTATAAAACTTACTGGTATACATATTCACTTAGGACTTTCATCGTCAAATCAAATTGAATTAACCAAGCAGACTTCGACAATGAGATCATACGGAAGGAATATGTTTGTTCTAAAGAAGGAAAAAGTTCAATAATAGCAAACATTGAAACAACAAGACGACGGAGGTCAATAAGATAGTGTTGTAATGTTAAAAAAAATACTTTGTGTTGTGAAGTCAAAATCGGGCGCATATGTGGTGAGTATATTTGTTGAGGGCCATAATCACCCATTGTCAACCACCCAAAGAACTCATCTTTTGAGATCTCGTCGCAATGTTTCGAGTGCCCAAAATTATTTGTCTCAACAACTTAGCATGGTAAATATACTGCCTCATCAACAATTCAATTTTTTTGGAGTTCAAGTGAGGGGAAGGGGGGTTGAAAATATTGGTTGTATACAACAAGATTTATATAACTATGAAAGAGACAAGAGTAATAAAATGAAGGGGCATGATCGAAAAATATTGTATGAATATTTAAAATTGGAACAAAGAAAGAATTCATCATTCACTTTCAAAATTGAGGCTGATGGTGAACAAAGGATTACTCATTATTTTTGGGCTGATGCAACATCTAGACGAGATTACAAGTTTTATGGTGATGTAATAGTCATTGATACTACATACAGTATCAATCGATACGGATTGATATTTGTACCACTAATGGGTGTTAATAATCATAGCCAGACTTTTATCTTTACTTGTGCATTTTTAAGTGATGAGACTATAGATTCTTTTGTATGGCTATTCAACCAAATTTTGGAAGTTATGTCAAGTAATGCCCCTAAAATGATTATTACTGATCAATACCCAACAATGACAAATACAATTTACCAAACTCTTCCAAGTATTTTTCATAGGTATTGTAGTTGACACATATTAACAAAGTTTTTTGAGAAGATAGATTCATTGAAATATAGTGCTTAATGTAAGGAATTTTCTAATTGTATATAGAAAATGGAGACTGAGGAAGAATTTGACTCAATTTGGATGGACCTTATTAAGAAGAGTGAGTTGAGTGACAACAAATGGTTAAAGTCAATGTACGATATTCGTTCAAGGTGGGTGCTTACATATGTGAACAATGTTTTTTCTGCCGACATGTCAAGTAGTCAACGAGCGGAAAGTTCTAATTCATTCTTTATGAAATTTGTTTATAAAAAAAAATTCATTAGTGGATTTTATGGTTCAGTTTAATAGGGGACTAGTACGCCAACGTGATTAAGTATTGATTGCAAATAACAAATACATGATTGAGAAGCCTAAATTAAAAAAAAATCATGATATTTTGGTGCAAATGGTTGATATTTACACACATAAAATGTTCTATAAATTCCAAAATGAGTTATTGGAGAGTTTCAATTATAAATTTAAGCTTGTGGGTAAGTCAAACAGTCATTGTATGTATAAGATTCAAAGAAAAAGTGGTGAGAAGTATAGAGCTAGACAAATTATTTATGAAAAGGGTTTGGATTTTGCTTCATGCACACGCAAAAAATTTGAAAGCTCAAGAATTCCATGCAAACACATTTTAGCATATTTGCACAAATATCATGATCTTGAAAAAAATGTCGAATGAATACAGTTTGATAAAATGGACAAAATCAGCAAAATCTGATATAGTCATAGATGATGGTGGCGTGCCTGGAGATAGTTGATGACAAATCATATCTCTTAGAGTAGAGTGGATTGATTTAGTGTTGTTTGGATGTAGTTGATAAAGTCCTTTTAAGTGTAAAAGCTAAAAAGTTTTTGATAGATGCTTTAGGTAGTGCACTTGAGAAAATCAATTTAATGGTTGGTTGTAGTACAAGTGGGGTGAAAACTAATCAAATAATTGGTTCTAGCAGTGTACCAATTTTGGAGAACGTGGATGGTAATTATGAACATAGTTATTATGAACTGAGTCAAGAGAGGGCAAAATGATGAAGGGGGGAAAGAAAAGGCACTATAGAAGGCAAAAAAAATTTCTAAAGTGAGACATTAATATGTGTGACAAAGTTGGACAAGCACATGAGAAAAGGAATTGTCTAACGCTTACAAATGGATAAGAAATTATCATTTATTTTATTTAAATTTTCGTCTATTTTTTTTTACTTTAAATTAGTAAAGATTATGGTAGTGATGCAAGTCTTAACAATGAAAATTATTCATGTAGATCATCAATCGATGGCAAAGAACATTCTAGTGATACAAGTCCTAATAATGAAAATTATTCATCCACCGGTAATTTAATTTCATATTTCTTTTCTTTTTTGGTATAAAACTCTACATTTTTAGTACTTGACTTATATATATATATATATATATATATATATATATATATATATATATTCACTAAGAACGTTATTTTTTGTTTGACAAATTTACACTAAATGATGTGGCAACTACAATATTTTACTGCACTGTCATTGTACAAAAATTACACCAGATGATATGGCAAGTGCAATAAATTATTGTACATGGTTCTCAAATATTGTGTTGTACAATATTTTATTGCACTGTCATACTATTTAGAGTGATTGTAAAGATTTAGAAATGACTATAGGGGTTCACGAAAAAAAATGAGTATAAAGAGATATGAATTGAAGTGTGGTGGGTAATAATTAATAATAGTTTGTTATGTTGTTTCTTTTAATATGGTTTAGTGAGTTCGTTTAATTGACACGAGATACAAAGAATGAGATAGCTGGAGTGGTGAGAGAAAGAGATATTTGGCTATATATTAAATGAAAAATATTTTGTGTATCACAAAATTGCATTAAAATCATACTAAATGATGTGGCAAGTGCAATAAATTATTGTACATTGTCCTCAAATGTTGTGTTGTATAATATTTTATTGAAATGTCATATTATTTGGTGTATTTTTAGTGTAATTCTTTGATGCACATAATATTATTCATATCAAATTTATAAATTGACAAATAAATATTGAAGTGTGCAAGTATAAATTGAGTACTTTTTATTTGGATGGTACGTTACTTTTAGTTTAACAAGTGTGGATATTAATTGGGGTGGTGAGAGAAGAACTGCTTGATGAGTGTTTACAGGATAAAATACGTTACTTTTTGTTTGGCAAGTGTAGATATTAATTGAGGTGGCAAGAGAAGAAGTATTTAATGAATTGTTTGTTTGCACGATAAAAGTAACTTTTTTGTTAGATTATGTTTTCAACAACGCATGGTCATGTAGGATTTTTTTTAACCCGCGTATGGGTGGTGTCTATAGAAAGGGAGCTCTCTCTCTCTCTCTCTATATATATATATATATAGAATAAAACACGTTGAGTAATATTTATTTGTATATGTATGTATAAGAATCTGTGATTGATGTTTTGATTAGCTACCTTCTTTTTGGTGGGTGAACCTATCTAGGATCAAAAATATGAAGAAGAGGAAAAATAAGCCTGGGAATAAGCCTTATTCTTTGTGGGTGAACCAACCGGGTCGATGGTGAGATGATGTAGGAGCATAAATGACAATAGTGGTTTACAATTTTGTGGCCTTCATATATTTGATTGTTAATATATTTATTGTTATTGTTAGATCACTTAATTTTTTATGTTTACTTTATATAATTAGGTTAATTTGTTCAATTAATTCATTAAGTTGACATTTTTAATATATTTTATTTGTTTAATTTGCTTAATAGGTTAATAATTGCTAAATTTGATTTAATTTTAATATAATATAAAATTAAAAGATTTTTAATTATCTTGTTTAATTTTATTTTTAGTAGATTTTTATTCTATTTTACAAAATTTTAATTGTAAATGTAATATTTTTTCCCTAACTGCAGTATGCCACATTGACATATAAGTGACAAAGACATAGTTCTCTCACATGTACTAGTCATTCTATTAAAAGCCGATCATTTTAACAGATCTTATAGCTATTTTTAAAAATTACATTGAGTGGGAAAAAAAATGAAAAATAGAGAGTAGAGAAGGAGCTTCTTTATCATTCAAAAATGATGTATACGCAGCTGGAGTTTATACTAGCATAGTCAATCAACTTACAAGTTCACGTAGATCTATTGCAACAAACTTCAACTTCTCTCTTTGACTACTCCACTGCAATTATTTCATCCAACTTAATTAAAGATACTACTATTGTACCTTAAAACTTTAATTTCCACCGGTAATTAACCATACAGAGACAAGCAAATAACTTAAATATATTATTGCATGTGATATGTCACTTATTTAATCACCTACATAAACTCAAAGAAGCCATGCTAGCCATATCTGGTTAGGACTACCAATGAAGGTCCAGACAATTATTTGGCGAACGCTTAAATCAGACCCCTTCACATCCATCACGAGCCCAGTGTCCAAATTCGAAATGGTGCCATCAATATTAAACTGCCAGCGCTGACCAGCTCCGCCATCACATGGATCAATCACCACATTGTCACCTTGGCTCGGATATGATTCCCGAGTCAGGCAGTTTTCTTTGTTCCCATTAGGCCGTATAGTACCATCTGGATAAATTGCCCATTCTTGTGTAATTTTGTTGCTCACACACTCCTCTATCCACACAGTATTTCCGTAATTTGCTTGCAAGCAAAGATCCTTAAACCCAATAATAGGCGTCACAATGGGTGCGGTGTTATTGCTAAGGAGCCAACCTTGGCGGGAATCGTAGATATTGTTGGCGACAGAGAGTTCGGTGCCACTGCTCCCTGATCCTGCTGTCAACACTAATCCAGACTCGGGATTTATAATTGTTCCGTTGTCCCATACTTGCCACTTGGTGGCAGTTTGTGCAGCAGTTGCACAATTATAAATCATTACGTATAGTCCGGGTTTAAATCCATTGGCAGTCATGCACTTCCCGTTGGATCGAATTGTACCATCAGTTTTTAAGGTCCATAGTTGATTCGCGTCTTCATTAGATTTACATGGCCAGAGAATTAATGGATCTCCGTCATTGAAAAATCCACCCTTTACATCTACACACAGATCGTTTCGACCACTAATACGGATGGTAGGTTCTGGAATCTTTGAACAAATATGGTCATCATTAATGCCCATGACATGATCGACGTTTACCTGCCTCATTGAAGAGAGTTGGTTTGGATTAGGATTATTGCACACGAAAATCAGGACGGCAATGTTTATAATCAACCCTGGAGTCACTGAGCTGACTAACACCGGTCGATCCTCACGATTCACTAACTCGACAGGCGGAGTAAATCGCCCTTCAACCGATTGTTGGATTCTTGTCGAGAGGGTATCCCAGCTGTTCTCTAGTGAGATCATGGTACGAGTTGGGCGAAAGTTTCCTCTGCTTCCATCAGCTCTAATACTAGACACCACTAGATTCTCGATATACCTGTACAATTTTTAAAAAGCAGCAGAGTAGTATCAGCCCATACAATTATACAATATAATATATAATATATAAATATAAATATATATATATATATATATAATAAAAATATTTATTTGTATATGTATATATAATTATTTCTCCGCATGTGTCGCAACCATTTGTAGCAGCGATAACTAATTAAGTTTTGTGCCAAATTACAATACATGGGATTGCAGTCGCCATATTACACGTTTAAAAAATATATTAAAAATAATTATCAATGTAATTACTAACAACAAAAAAGTTGATAAATAAATTCGTAATATATACAATTTCTATAATGAATAATAATGCTAGGTAACTTGACAAAATCTATCTAATTTATCTTAACAAAAAATTAATGGTTTGTATTATACGGTACAATCCATTAATACTTTGTTTAGATAAATTAGATATTTTTGTCTAATTAACTAGCATTGCTTTTAATAAATTAAGTCTAGCTAGCTAACTACCTGAATCTTACGGCCTCTGAAACCATCTGAATGACAACAATAAAGGAACGAGCCAAGTTTGCTCTTCTGTAGTGACGAAGGTCGTCGATAGATTGATCTAGTTCAGCTATCCCTAAGGGGATATTAATTCTATCTCCTGCCTCATGCTGGAGAGCTGGATAACTACTGTTAAATGGGAGCCCAATATGTGGTAATTCATTGAAAATACCAGATGTGTCAACAGCAGAATCATTAAAGTAGTAAAACTGATCTCCGGTCCGATAACCCACCACATATAAATTTGTGACATCTATTGCCAAAGTAATAGGTGGTGCTTCATAATTTTCGAGTTCCACCAGAATAAACCGTTCAGAAATTGGCACCGTGGAGCGGTCGCGCAATCTCAATAATCCATGTACAGGCGGTCCGCTTACCACGAGATGTCGCACAGCATTCATGAAATCCTGGAAGATTTTTCTGGTGATACCAACAGTGTTAAGGGATACCGTTGGGAAATTAGCATTTACATTATCTTTTTGTGTTGGCAGAAGCAAATAATTACTACTGCCTGCAGTTGCATAATCTCCATACCCGAAACCAGTCAACACGAGCAAGACTACAACTGCAACAAGCCCCCTCATTCTGTTTCCTGACATTGCCAACTGCATCATCTGCATGCATGCAAAAAAAAAATCTCTTATGATTATATAAATAAAACTAAACTTTTATCCATAAATAATTAAAAAGAAAATACAAAAGTATATTGGAAGAACGATACTTACACAAGTCGTGGGAGATAGATACTCTTGTAAGGAAGATTGATCGAACAATCACTTCCATTAAGAGCTATATATAGGTAGAAAACTACTGTAAATGAGCTATATATAGATAAGAAAGTTATTAAAGTCCCTTGTTTGTTTGTGAATTTTTTTAGACGAGAAAAGAAAATATAGAGAGAAATTTTAAGCATTTTTTTCAAATTCTTTCTTTTCCAAACTTGGGAAGAATTGAGATACTTTTTATTTTTATTTTTTTATTTTATTAAGAATTAGATGACAGGAAAATACTAAAAATATCCTTATAATAGTTCTCAAATATAATTTTATAAGGGTAAAATAATAATGTACTTTTTTAAGTTAAAATTTTCTTTCAAAACTTATAACATAAATAAAGGAAATAGATCGATTCCTTTTTTCTCACTCTCTTTTCTCTTATAAATTTTTTTTTCTTTTCCTCTCTCTTTCAAACTCACAAACACAGTGTAAGTCTTTACTAAATTTTCTTCCAAATCTTCTCAAATTTTGAAGAGAATTTGTTTAAAATTTCTCTCTTCTTTTCCCTTTTACTCCTAAAAAGCTCATAAATAAAAGGGTGGAAATTGGATTTAATCCTCCCAAGTTTGTTTTATAGATTTAATTTTCAAACTGGCCAAAATTAATAGGAAATTTGTTTTTTGTTTTTTTTTTTTGTTTTTTTGTTTTTTTTCCTGAAAAGCAAATGGATTTCATTTCATTAGAATAAAATCCTTACAATTAGGCCATGAATAAACAATAAATTGTAAATTGAACTAACCCAAACTCAAATTTCCAATCAAAGATATTAAATCAACAACACACGGTTCTAAACATTGCAACCGGATTTTGAACTTCAAATCAGCAAATTACATAATAATATATAATTTTGTAATATATCCGGATTTTGCAATCAAAGATACTGTCTGAATTAGATATAATGAAGCTGTCACATTGTAGAGATTATGAAATCGCTGTTTGTTATGATATCATCAACATATATAAGGATTAGATGCATATGAGAAGTTGGTGAAGGGATTAGATTTTCGTTATACAAGTAATTGTCTTACATTCAGGACTCTCCTGTGAGAGCCAAAGATTTTGTACTCCCTCCATCCCAAATTAATTGCTCAATTTTGACTTTTTAAAATCAAATTCACCATTTTTAAAACTAATTTTTTTACTATTTTTGCTAAAATATAGGTGAAGAGATTATAACCAAAACAAAGTATATACAATTTATTACTAACCTCAATTTTTATAATTTTAGAAATATATTTATATATGCTTAATTATTAATTCTAAAAATAATCAATTTGACTTAAAAAAAAAGTTAAAATTGAACAATTAATTTAGCACGGAGTGATATTAATTAGCGCACAGTGGCACCATTTTCTTTCTATTAGAGTTTAACTATAAATTACTTGTCAATTTCTTTTTAAGTTTGCTTGGGTTATGTACCTTGAAATTGTGCATCTTTTACTTACAGTTTTATTAAACTATATTGTAATACCTGAAAAGATAAAAATAAATAAATAAATAAATATCATTTATATTTATATTTTAAATATTTTAATTGGACTTTTTTTTATGTTTGAGTCAAATTATATTTAATTTATGTAGACTATAATAAGTAAGAGATTATATTAATTTGGACCTTTAAATAAATTAGGTCTAAATTATATTTGTGTAACTTTAAATCCTATTAAAATTAAGAACAATAATAAGAGTGGAGTTTAAAGGGAGGCTGCATTTACGAACTGCTTGGTTCCTTCGTGGGAGAATAAGAGAGAGTAGACAATCCAAGATAACTTTAATCAGGTATGTACCTTGTTAAAATTTATTGTTTTTTTAATAAAATGATGTCAAAAAATTATGTATTCATTCTTTCTCAGGAGCATCGGTAAGTTTATGGAAATTGATTGGCATAGCAATTAATATATATTAATGCAATCATAGCTGGTTGGCATAGGAAATACTAGTTGATGACAGTAAATGGAGAGAGAATATGATTAGTACAGAAGTAAATATGAATATGTTTCAGAGCATTTAATTTTCACAAAAATTTAATGTCAACAATAGAACAAGAAAGAGTGGGGGAGAATCATTACTCATATTTGTATGTGTTCATAAAAGCATAAAAGGTAATTTAAAAACAAAAATTACAATGGTATGCTAGTTGAAGTAATGGACAAGCTAAGCTAGCTAAGAAGAAGTACAAGTACAAGATGAGGTTTGAAATCAATGGTTTTGCTAATTGACATCTTAGCAAATGAGATTCATAAACACAAATGAGAGTGATATAACACATGTTGTTGGTCTTTGCTCAAGGCTAGCTTTTTTGCTCTATATTGAGAAAATGTTTAAAGTGTCACTTCAACGGTTCAACCCATCACGATCTAACCACCAATTGGATTGTGCTTCAACTATTGTTCTCAAAACTTTTGTAGTGGGTTGAATGGGGTCGGTAGCTAGTTAATTAAGCTTCTAAATTAGGTAATTAATTAAGCATAAAGCCATAACTAGGGTGACAGCTTTGTATGTGCATATATACATCCATCGACTAAATTAAGGGTGTTAAGAGAGTTGTTAATTGTGGATCAATTACTTGGATTTTTATTATAACCAGGGTTGATAGTGACAGTATTATCATTTTGGAGTGTACTCGCCATTGTTTGTTAATTTATATATATAATTGATTGAAAATTTGAAGATATAAAAAAAGGCTTTTGTAAACTCTTAAAGTAAAAGATGCAACACCAAATTAAATATGAAATATAGAGGCTTTGGAACCGACCTCAGAACAACCGTTCGACCACAATAATTAACATGATCCAAAACTAAAAGCGAAGGAAACATATCATCTAACACATGTTATTATTTATTAATAAGGTGTTAACCTGGTGATTAAGATTCAGATTATCTGAGTTTAAAATTTCAAGTTTAAGTATTGCATTTGCCTGAATTTTTTTTATATTTGTTTTTTCAGTATTTGAAACTTAATTAATTATTCATATTGTAATTGTGATTGTGTACTTAATTATGAGAATTCATTGATTGTAGTTCCAAATTAGGACTTCAAAACTTTAAGCTGTGAATATTAATATTAAACAAAAACAAACTTAACCATTTTTATTAAGAACAAGTTGAGAAAATGATGTTACTTTTTTAGACTTTTTCTTTTCTTTTTTTAAAGAAATAAAAAACTACATATCTGTTTCAAAATTAGAGATATATAAATTTTGATTTTTTAAAGTACTCAATTTGCAAATTCTTAAAATTCAAAATTAATATTTCGATTAAGTTTTGCAAATAATAAATATTATGATTAGTAGAACTTTTTTAGCTAGTATATAAAAGTTATATTTATACAAAAATATTAAATAAGTTCATATGAATTTTGAATTTTAAAAATTCATAAACTATCCTTATATCCTTAATTTTAGAACATAGTAAATATTATTTTTAAAATATAGTAATAAAAAAATACATATTACGACTTTACATGTCGACTTTTAATTACGAGTCGTAATTCGGTTGAAATCTTTTGCAATATATAAAGGACGAGTCTCAAAATAAGATGATGATAAGGAGATAATGATACCTATCATCAATTGAAATAGCGTATAGAAAGATATTTTGTTTCATTTGTAGATATATTCAGTCGTTTTCAACTAGTCATGTGAAATTAATTAACAGAAGCATGCTAAAATGAGCATGAATCAATCAATCCACTTGAAATTTGAAAAGGAAATTTGTAGAGCTGGATAACAACCTTCCAACGCGTAGATTATTATTTATTTAAATAATTTATAATTTTTTATATTGTCCAAAATAAAATTTATTAATATTAATTTTGATTCTAAAAATATCTCCAAATAACTTTAAAAATTAACATTAATCATATATATATATATGTATGTATGAACATATTGTTGAATAAGATGATATCTTAATGGCTTGACGAAGACAGTAGATTCTCTCAACTTGCGAATGAGATAGCTTGCTTGACCAATATAGCATGATCATTATCATGATTGTAAAAGAATTGTTCCAAAACTCTGAATTTATCACATTTAATTAATTTAACCAATTAATCATGAATAAAGTATGACTTTAATTAAATAAATTCTTTTATTAATAATTGAACAAGATTACATAGTAAATATTTATCACATCTAATTTCATTGGCTTGAGATCATACTACTTTCAGGCATTGTAGTCACTTTTTCGATTCGCAGAACTAAACTGCGGGTGCCCTTATATTAAAGTGAGGATTGGGGTTCCTCTACACCATTCGATCCGCGAATGGACTACTGAGATCTGTTATAAAGATAATTTTATCCTTACAAAGTTGATTATGCATCAGTCCTTATATATATATATATATATATATATATATATATATATATATATATATATATATTAACGTAATTCATGTATTTAAAATATAGATATCACTTTATTTTACGTAATTCATGTATTTAAAATATAGATATCACTTTATTTTATCTAACTAAATCTTAAAAAACAGAAAACTAAACTTAGTCATTCATATTTAGTTTTAAGAATGATATTTTTTGATTCTTAATAACAAATAAATATAATGAGTATCTAGCTAACTATTACATGCCATATAAAAATAATGTTTGCCCATTGTAAGATCTTAATTAATAATTAAGTATAATAGTTTTATATTCTAAATAACAAATTAATATGTCATATAAAATGAATTAGTACATACAATACAGATTGCAAATTCACACTAAGTTAAATAAAAAATTAAGTAAAAAAATAAAATCAAACCCTATGATTATGAGATAAAGTAAATATGTTTTTTGTATTTTAATTATAATATTAATTAAATAGATTAATTACAAATTGACTTATTAATTATTTGTACCCTGTTTATTTAATAAACATGAATTACTCAAGTCAATAAGAATTATCAAATTTGACATTAAATAAGAACTAAGTACCATCTCAAGTGCATGTATTAGAACAACACACATTTACATACATATATCATAATATACATAACTGAGTATCTACATACATCACAATATTATTTATATTAATTGTAACTAATTTATGAAATTGATGTTTGCACTTCACAAATCTCAATTTAAACTCCATAAAATATTTATTTGAGTTGTTCAAAATTTTACCTTTTAGATAAAAAATAAAACAACAAAAATAATTATCAATTTATGTTATCTAACTAATTTTTAAAAGAAATGAAAAAAACTTAGTTAAATCTATCTTCTTATCAACTTGCTACTTATGAAAATAGAATAATGTAGTGAATTAGTACAATGAAGGAGGGGAAAAAGAAAGAAGGAGGGGAAAAAGAAAGTGACCGGTTAAGAAAATAAACGACCAAATGGTCACTTTGTTTTGTAATGGATGAGTGATTTTGATTTATTCTAGGTGACTTTGGGTATCTATTAGAAATTTTTTTTTTTATCTTACTATTTGTCATGTGACCCATCGTAAATATATTAACTTTTTATTTGAGAAAAGGTACATCAATATCCAATAAGACTATTGATTTACCAAAGAAATTTTCGGAACAATGTCATTCTCTATTTGGCTTTCTTTAAACTTGGTAATTTTACCCAAACTCAACGGGATCCGCTCAATTTCGACCATAATAAGACTCAATTTTTTAAACTCTATAAAATTAAACTCTATAAAATTAGAGTCGAATAAAGAATATATTCTGTCACTTCCGTCTAGATTTTATATATATATATATATATATATATATATATATATATATATATATATATATATATATATATATATCTTGTAGTTATTAGATTATTCTAGGTGACTTTGGGTATCTTTTAGAAATTTTTTGATTTATCTTACTATTTGTCATGATGGGTTGAGACCCATCGTTAATATATTAACTTTTTATTTGAGAAAAGGTACATCAATATCCAATAAGACTATTGATTTACCAAAGAAATTTTCGGAACAATGTCATTCTCTATTTGGCTTTCTTTTAAGCTTGGTAATTTTTTCCGAACTCAACGGGATCCGCTCAATTTCGATCATAATAAGACTCAATTTTTTAAACTCTATAAAATTAGAGTCGAATATAAAATATATCATGTCACTTTCGACTCGATTATATATATATAGAGAGAGAGAGAGAGGCCGGATCAGATCCGAACTCTCAGACCTGATAAAATCCGGATCCCAAATTTTTTTTTTTCATTTTTTTTTCAAAACAACTAATAAAAAATATATAGTTATTTTTGGTACTGAAAAACTTTGCTAATACAATATTTTGGGTATGATTTGGATACATATAACAAACAGTGTTATACAGTCGGTACAACACTTTTTGTTATATGTATCCAAATTATACCCAAAATAGTGTATTAATAAATTTTTTCAGTACCAAAAATACCGATATATTTTTTATTAGTTGTTTAAAAAAAAACGAAAAAAAAAATTGAAGGTCCGAATTTTAATCAGGTCCGAGAGTCCGGACCTGATCCGCTGCGTGTGTGTGTATATATATATATTCACACAGAACGGAAGTATAAGAATTTACCAGCGTAAATTCTAAGAACACATAAATTAGAATCCACCAGAGAAATAACTCTGTTTTATTAATCAATGAATAAATAACTTATGATTTCAACTAACAAGCTGGATTTTTATAGCTAACAGATTTCCTTTCCAATCTATAATAGAATTCCTACAATTATGAAAACCAAATCCTTAAGAATATCTAACTTTCTATTAAACTTCTACTGCCATAAAAGAATCCACTTCCTAATTAAACTTTACTACCATAAATGAATTTACTTAAAAATAATAATAATTCTAATAATAATTAAAACAAATCTAATCTGACGATCTCCCGAAGCCATGACGCCATATCCGAAGATCTGAAGAGATCCGATCTCCCGAAGACTTATCCGAACTCCGAAGCCACAACACGCCCGAACCCGATGGGTTACACGCGTTTCTTTGAAGCCTTCTTTCTATCCAGCTCTTCCTCAAACTCCAATGTCATTTGTCCTACATCATATATATATATATATATATATATATATATATATAATGTAGTTATTAGATTATTTCATTATAAATTCATAATATTTATAATATAATATGTTGTTAGTAATAGAAATATTTTATGTTACTTGATTTTGAATTAAAAATAATTATACAAAGTAATATAAAAAAAATTAAAAAAATTTGGAAAAATGAGAGTAATCAGGTAAAGAGATGGGACGGGAGCGGACCAGATATGGAATATTATTTTTGAATTCGGGAGAAAATTCCATATTGACAAGACGAGTTTCGAAAGGGTCCCCTATTTTTACCCATTTATAACCGTTCGTTTGCTGTCAAAGTGGTCCCATATACATGTGATACGTGTACGTCAATTCAAGCAACAATAGTCTGAACTTGTAAATGATGCACGTGATTAACATGTTATCAATTGAGAGTTGAAATTTGAATTTTATAGTGTCAATTATATATGAATTTGACAGATTCATTTATCCTTTTGACGGCCTCTTTCCGGCACAAAATCTCTTAATTTAAATATACCTTGATTTTTTGCACTCCCATATGGTCCTGTATCCAATTGTTATACTCGATCACGTTTGAAGCTCGCACATTTTAAAACCTGAGATAGACAAAAACAGCGTTTGTATCTTAGTAATTAATTAATAATTTTTTTCAAGAAATTTAAAGTTAAAATATAATGAAAATTTGAGTAAAGTTCAATTTCAAATAACAAAATAAATAAATCAATAAAAATATGAAATTAAGGTATTTTGGGTGGAAAAGAATATTGTATTGTCCGGGAAGTCCGCGTGTTGCCTACGCATACACAAATCACTAACACATATATCACTAACACATATATCACTAACACACATGTTTGAAACTCGATTTGATTCAAAAGTTTAAGTTATTAGGTCTTGGGTTCATTCATTTATAATAGTTATTCACTCTTTCATTATTTTCTCATATGTGGAATTCTAACTCACTTTGATATCCTAACAATCTTTCCCTCACAAATGAGTTCATCACTTCAAGAGTACCCCCTCATTTGAGCACTTATCTTCAATCACCGCATCACCAATTCTTGGCTCTAACTATTCCTAGCTTTGGACCACCAATTCTTGGCTATAACAACTCTAAAAAATTTTCCATCGAGAGTCTTTGGGGAGCCCACTACACTTCATTGAGAATTCATCAGCATTGCGTGTCTTTTGAAGAGGCTGTTTAGAATTAATTTCCAAACCACCATCGCGTTTCTTTCAAAGAGCAAACTCACCGGCCCGGGGAGCTTTGATACTAGTTGTTGGGAGAACACCGGGGAGCCCACATGTTGCTTGTGCATACACAAGTCATTAACATACATGTTTGCAATTCAACTTGACACAAAAACTTAATCCATTAAGTTTTGGACCCATTTATGTATATTAGTCCTTTACTATTTTATTATTTCTCCGATTTAAAATTTCAACTCATTTGTGATATCTTAACATATGTAACTCCAACTTTTAGCTTGAAAGGTATAACATGATGTATGTAGACCTGTATATACCACGTGGATCAAAGCATTATCTTCTCTATGGTGGTTCCTTTTAAATACTATTTTCCTTGAATTTCATTCGATGCATCAAATATTAATATTTTAATTTATGTTATTAAATGTTATCATTACACCAAGGTTGAGAGTAATTAAACATTTCTCACCATTTGGTGGACATGTGTACATTGCTTCAAGTGCTACTCTAAGCCTCTTGCTTAACAAGAGGCACTAGGTTTGAATTCCTTAAATCAAAATAAATATATAAAAATATCTAATTAATTTTTAAAGGTAAATATGTTTTTATAACCTTTTTTCATAACGGCTTTCTTTATTATAAATTATCTATTATCATATTTAGATCACTATTAAGTATTAACAAAGTTGTCATGATAAAATCTGGTGAAATAATAGATTTGGTTCAAGAAAAGTATTAACAAAGTTGTCCCGATAAAATCTGGTGTATTAATAGAATTGGTTCAAGAAAAGTATAAAGCAGCGAAGGCAAATTTGAAGGCTCGATGTCGTTTGAAAAATATAGTTACCTTAATAATTCGGAGCTTAAGGTTTTATGGAACTAAATTGACTTTTGAAGTATAGTAACACGACCAATGTATTTTATAGAAAAACGTATGCAAAATGTTTTAAAGTTCTAATGAGTCCGTGGTTATTTTATGTAATAGTAGTTTTCAATAAATAAATATCCTAGAGGATCAGAAAGTAATCAACAACACACGGTTCTAAACATTGCAACCGGATTTTGAACTTCAAATCAGCAAAGTACATAATAATATATAATTTTGTAATATATCCGGATTTTGCAATCAAAGATACTGTCTGAATTAGATATAATGAAGCTGTCACATTGTAGAGATTATGAAATCGCTGTTTGTTATGATATCATCAACATATATAAGGATTAGATGCATATGAGAATTTGGTGAAGGGATTAGATTTTCGTTATACAAGTAATTGTCTTACATTCAGGACTCTCCTGTGAGAGCCAAAGATTTTGTACTCTCTCCATTCCAAATTAATTGCTCAATTTTGACTTTTTAAAATTAAATTGACCATTTTTAAAACTAATCTTTTTACTATTTTTGCTAAAATATAGGTAAAGAGATTATAACCAAAACAAAGTATATACAATTTATTACTAACCTCAATTTTTATAATTTTAGAAATATATTTATATATGCTTAATTATTAATTCTAAAAATAGTCAATTTGACTTAAAAAAAAAGTTAAAATTGAACAATTAATTTAGCACGGAGTGATATTAATTAGCGCACAGTGGCACCATTTTCTTTCGGCTGAATGGCACTTATCACCCTCCAAATTACCACCCACTTTCAATGTCGTCCTTAAAGTTCATTTTTCGTCAATTGGGCCCTTAAAGTGGTATTTTTTGGCATTTCCGTTCCTTTTACCCTATTTTATCCCCACCCGACCCATTTTGACCGAAACCGAACCAGTTTGACCCGACCCAATTTTATCAACTAATTTTTTTTTTAAAAAAACTAAAAAGTTTTAAAATTATTTAAAAAATAATTATTAGTTAAAAATTCTTTTAAAAATAATATTTTATTTTAAAATATTAAAATTATTATTATTTTAAAATTAATTATTATTTAAAAATAATATTTTATTCTAAAATTTTAAAAATAATTATTATTTTCAAGAAAAAAATATTAAAAATCTTTTATTTTTTCATAAAATGAGTAAAACTTTCATAAAATATAGATTCAAAATATTTATTTAAAAATAATTATTTTTAATATTTTAAAATAAAATATTATTTTTAGAATAATTTTAAAATAATAATTATTTTTATATTTAAAAATAAAATATTATTTTTAAAAAGTTTTAAAAATAATTATTATTTTCAGAAGAAGAAAAAAATTTAAAACTTTTATTTTTTTCAAAAATGAGTAAAATTTCATAAAATATAGATTCAAAAGAATTAAAGTTTAAATTTTTTTAATTCTTAATTATTTTTATGAAAATTTACACATCTTTAAAAAATAAATATTTCTAGTTTTGTTTTATGAAAATAAAAAA
Organism: Aralia elata; assembly: GCA_034770075.1. Classification (NCBI taxonomy): domain Eukaryota; kingdom Viridiplantae; phylum Streptophyta; class Magnoliopsida; order Apiales; family Araliaceae; genus Aralia; species Aralia elata. The sequence goes on along the minus strand of CM068388.1, from coordinate 61,369,523 downwards.
AAATTATTTACTTTTTTTGAATCTATATTTTATGAAACTTTACTCATTTGTAAAAAAAAATTAAAATTTAATATTTTTAATAAAAAAAAATTTTAATTTTTTTTTTTAATTTTTTTGAATCTATATTTTATAAAACTTTACTCATTTTTTTTTATAATGATAAATTTTCTATTTTTTTCCTTAAAAAATAATAATTTTTAAAACTTTTTAATTTCTTTTTTTTAAAAAAAAATTGAATCAATTTTTTTTATTTATCTTTTATTGTTTTTTTTCGTTATTTTCCATATAAAATGAAAAAAAAAATCTACTTTTTTTTAAAATAAAGTTTTATTTTTTTATTTAATTTTTTTTGAATCTATATTTTATTCTTAAAAATAAGAATTATTTTTAAAAATATTTAAAATAATAATAATTTTTAAGATTTTAAAATAAAATATTTTTTTTATAATTATTTTTAATATTTTAAAATAAAATATTATTTTAGTTTTTTTTTTTTAAAAATAATTAGTGAAATTGGGTCGGATTGGTCAAAATGGGTCGGATTGGTCAAATTTTGGTAAAAATGGGTCGGATTTGGGTCAAATCGAGTAAAAGGAACGGAAACGCAAAAAAATGCCACTTTAAGGATCCAATTGACGAAAAATGTACTTTAGGGACGACATTGAAAGTGAGTGGCAACTTGGAGGGTCATATATGTCATTCAGCCATTTTCTTTCTATTAGAGTTTAACTATAAATTACTTGTCAATTTCTTTTTAAGTTTGCTTGGGTTATGTACCTTGAAATTGTGCATCTTTTATTTACAGTTTTATTAACCTATATTGTAATACCTGAAAAAATAAAAATAAATAAATAAATATCATTTATATTTATATTTTAAATATTTTAATTGGACTTTTTTTTATGTTTGAGTCAAATTATATTTAATTTATGTAGACTATAATAAGTAAGAGATTATATTAATTTGGACCTTTAAATAAATTAGGCCTAAATTATATTTGTGTAACTTTAAATCCTATTAAAATTAAGAACAATAATAAGAGTGGAGTTTAAAGGGAGGCTGCATTTACGAACTGCTTGGTTCCTTCGTGGGAGAATAAGAGAGAGTAGACAATCCAAGATAACTTTAATCAGGTATGTACCTTGTTAAAATTTATTGTTTTTTTAATAAAATGATGTCAAAAAATTATGTATTCATTCTTTCTCAGGAGCATCGGTAAGTTTATGGAAATTGATTGGCATAGCAATTAATATATATTAATGCAATCATAGCTGGTTGGCATAGGAAATACTAGTTGATGACAGTAAATGGAGAGAGAATATGATTAGTACAGAAGTAAATATGAATATGTTTCAGAGCATTTAATTTTCACAAAAATTTAATGTCAACAATAGAACAAGAAAGAGTGGGGGAGAATCATTACTCATATTTGTATGTGTTCATAAAAGCATAAAAGGTAATTTAAAAACAAAAATTACAATGGTATGCTAGTTGAAGTAATGGACAAGCTAAGCTAGCTAAGAAGAAGTACAAGTACAAGATGAGGTTTGAAATCAATGGTTTTGCTAATTGACATCTTAGCAAATGAGATTCATAAACACAAATGAGAGTGATATAACACATGTTGTTGGTCTTTGCTCAAGGCTAGCTTTTTGCTCTATATTGAGAAAATGTTTAAAGTGTCACTTCAACCCATCACGATCTAACCACCAATTGGATTGTGCTTCAACTATTGTTCTCAAAACTTTTGTAGTGGGTTGAATGGGGTCGGTAGCTAGTTAATTAAGCTTCTAAATTAGGTAATTAATTAAGCATAAAGCCATTACTAGGGTGACAGCTTTGTATGTGCATATATACATCCATCGACTAAATTAAGGGTGTTAAGAGAGTTGTTAATTGTGGATCAATTACTAGGATTTTTATTGTAACCAGGGTTGATAGTGACAGTATTATCATTTTGGAGTGTACTCGCCATTGTTTGTTAATTTATATATATAATTGATTGAAAATTTGAAGATATAAAAAAAGGCTTTTGTAAACTCTTAAAGTAAAAGATGTAACACCAAATTAAATATGAAATATAGAGGCTTTGGAACCGACCTCAGAACAACCGTTCGACCACAATAATTAACATGATCCAAAACTAAAAGCGAAGGAAACATATCATCTAACACATGTTATTATTTATTAATAAGGTGTTAACCTGGTAATTAAGATTCAGATTATCTGAGTTTAAAATTTTAAGTTTAAGTATTGCATTTGCCTGAATTTTTTTTATAATTTTTTTTCAATATTTGAAACTTAATTAATTATTCATATTGTAATTGTGATTGTGTACTTAATTATGAGAATTCATTGATTGTAGTTCCAAATTAAGACTTCAAAACTTTAAGCTGTGAATATTAATATTAAACAAAAACAAACTTAACCATTTTTATTAAGAACAAGTTGAGAAAATGATGTTACTTTTTTAGACTTTTTTTAAAGAAATAAAAAACTACATATCTGTTTCAAAATTAGATATATATAAATTTTGATTTTTTAAAGTACTCAATTTGCAAATTCTTAAAATTCAAAATTAATATTTCGATTAAGTTTTGCAAATAATAAATATTATGATTAGTAGAACTTTTTTAGCTAGTATATAAAAGTTATATTTATACAAAAATATTAAATAAGTTCATATGAATTTTGAATTTTAAAAATTCATAAACTATCCTTATATCCTTAATTTTAGAACATAGTAAATATTATTTTTAAAATATAGTAATAAAAAAAATACATATTGCGACTTTACATGTCGACTTTTAATTACGAGTCGTAATTCGGCTGAAATCTTTTGCAATATATAAAGGACGAGTCTCAAAATAAGATGATGATAAGGAGATAATGATACCTATCATCAATTGAAGCTAACGAAATAGCGTATAGAAAGATATTTTGTTTCATTTGGAGATATATTTAGTCGTTTTCAACTAGTCATGTGAAATTAATTAACAGAAGCATGCTAAAATAAGCATGAATCAATCAATCCACTTGAAATTTGAAAAGGAAATTTGTTATTGTACAAATTTTCTAATAGTACTATTTCATATGAAAACATAAGCGTTTGTTCTATATCGTGAAGTTAATGAACCCTGGAGTCACTGAAGAATAGCTGTCACGAGACATGGCACATATTCTTGAACACTTATACTAATGTTCAAACATTAGTATAAGACTGTCAAAATACCAAATATTATATATATATTATCCAAATAGGTACCGAATTATATACTATTTTACTGGTCCCGGATATTTTTAAACATAATTGTTTTCAAATTATGTTTAATTATATTTGGTAGTTATTTTTTTATGTTGTTTACGTAATGTTTAATAGTAGTTAGTTCATAAACTGTTATACTTAACTTACGTATAAGCCATAAATTACAGGACCGATTTCAGGCTAGTCGGGACCAGCGTGTAGCTAATCATATTATTTATTAATTATATTCATATATGGGCCATTTATAGTTGCCTTCTGAACACATACCCCAATAACAAAATTAGTGCATATGCAAATAATACCAAATAGGTACCGAATTATATATATATTATCTACGCAGGAATTAATGTTATATATGATTTTCAACTAGGGAGTTTAAAATAACACCGCACCCATTGTGACCCCAAACTCAACGGGATCCGCTCAATTTCGATCATAATAAGACTCAATTTTTTAAACTCTATAAAATTAGAGTCGAATATAAAATATATCCTGTCACTTCCGACTCGATTTTATATATATATATATATATATATATATATATATATATATATTGACGTAGAACGGAAGTATAAGAATTTACCAGCGTAAATTCTAAGAACACATAAACTGGAATCCACCAGAGAAAATAAGAGAAATAACTCTGTTTTATTAATCAATGAATAAATAACTTATGATTTCAACCTACAAACCGGGTTTTTATAGCTAACATACTTCATTTCCAATATATAATAGAATTCTTACAATTATAGAAACCAAATCCTAAAGAATATCCAACTTTCTGTTAAACTTTTACTACCATAAAAGAATCCACTTCCTAATTAAACTCTACTACCATAAATGGATTTACTTAAAAATAATAATAATTCTAATAATAATTAAAACAAATCTAATCCGACAATCTCCCGAAGCCATGACGCCATATCCGAAGAGACCCGATCTCCTGAAGACTTATCCGAACCCCGAAGCCACAACACGCCCGAACCCGAAAGGTTACGCGCGTTTCTTTAAAACCTTCTTTCTATCCAACTCTTCCTCAAACTTCAATGTCATTTGTCCCTACATCATATATATATATATATAATGTAGTTATTAGATTATTTCATTATAAATTCGTAATATTTATAATATAATATGTTGTTAGTAATAGAAATGTTTTATGTTACTTGATTTTAAATTAAAAATAATTATACAAAGTAATATAAAAAAAATAGAAAAATTTGAAAAAATGAGAATAATCAGGTAAAGAGATGGGACGGGAGCGGACCAGATATGGAATATTATTTTTGAATTCGGGAGAAAATTCCATATTGACAAGACGAGTTTCGAAAGGGTCCCCTATTTATACCCATTTATAACCGTCCGTTTGCTGTCAAAGTGGTCCCATATACATGTTCGATATACATGTGATACGTGTACATCAATTCAAGCAACAATAGTCTGAACTTGTAAATTGATGCACGTGATTCCCATGTTATCAATTGAGAGTTGAAATGTGAATTTTAGTGTCAATTATATATGAATTTGACAGATTCATTTATCCTTTTGACGGCCTCTTTCCAGCACAAAATCTCTTAATTTAAATATACCTTGATTTTTTGCACTCCCATATGGTCCTGTATCCAATAGTTATACTCGATCACGTTGAAGCTCGCACATTTTAAAACCTGATATAGACAAACACAGTGTTTGTATCTTAGTAATTAATTAATAATTTTTTCAAGAAATTTAAAGTTAAAATATAATGAAAATTTGAGTAAAGTTCAATTTCAAATAAAAAATTAATTGGCAGTTAAATCCTTTTATAATAGTCAGCTATCTTTATCGATAATAATATTTTAATGATAAATAAAATAAATAAATCAATAAAAATATGAAATTAAGGTATTTTGGGTGGAAAAGAATATTGTATTGTCCGGGAAGTCCGCGTGTTGCCTACGCATACACAAATCACTAACACATATATCACTAACACACATGTTTGAAACTCGATTTGATTCAAAAGTTTAAGTCATTAGGTCTTGGGTTCATTCATTTATATTAGTCCTTCACTCTTTCATTATTTCTCCTATGTGGGATTCTAACTCACTTTGATATCCTAACAATCTTTCCCTCACAAATGAGTTCATCACTTCAAGAGTATCCCCTCATTTGAGCACTTATCTTCAATCACCGCATCACCAATTCTTGTCTATAACCACTCCTAGCTTTGGACCACCAATTCTTGGCTATAACAACTCTCAAAATTTTTCCATCGAGAGTCTTTGGGGAGCCCACTACACTTCATTAAGAATTCATCAGCATTGCGTGTCTTTTGAAGAGGCTGTTTAGAATTAATTTTCAAACCACCATCGCGTTTCTGTCAAAAAGCAAACTCAGCAGCCCGGGGAGCTTTGATACTAGTCGTTGGGGGAACACCGGGGAGCCCACATGTTGCTTGTGCGTACACAAGTCATTAACACACATGTTTGCAATTCAACTTGACACAAAAACTTAATCCATTAAGTTTTGGACCTATTTATGTATATTAGTCCTTTACTCTTTTATTATTTCTCCGATTTGAAATTTTAACTCATTTGTGATATCTTAACCTATGTAACTCTAACTTTTAGCTTGAAAGGTGAAACATGATGTATGTAGACCTGTATATACCGCGTGGATCAAAGCATTACCTTCTCTATGGTGGTTCCCTTTAAATACTATTTTCCTTGAATTTCATTTAATGCATCAAATATTAATATTTTAATTTATATTATTAAATGTTATCATTACGCCAAGGTTGAGAGTAATTAGACATAAAATGTTTAATTACTTTTTAAAGGTAAATATGTTTTTATAACCTTTTTTCATAACTGCTCTCTCTATTATAAATTATCTATTATCATATTTGGATTACTATTAAATATTAACAAAGTTGTCATGATAAAATCTGGCGAATTAATAGATTTGGTTCAAGAAAAGTATTAACAAAGTTGTCATGATAAAATCTGGTGTATTAATAGAATTGATCCAAGAAAAGTATAAAGCAGCGAAGGCAAATTTGAAGGCTCGGTGTCGTTTGAAAAATATAGTTACCTTAATAATTCGGAGCTTAAGGCTTTATGGAACTAAATTGACTTTTGAAGTATAGTAACAAGACCAATGTATTTTATAGAAAAACGTATGCAAAATGTTTTAAAGTTCTAATGAGCCTGTGGTTATTTTATGTAATAGTAGTTTTCAATAAATAAATATCCTAGAGGATCAGAAAGTAAATATTTTTTCTCTACCTCTCAATTCTCTCATAAAATTTAAATATTTTACTTTTTTTCTCTCACCGAACTCATAAACAAAGTGTAAAATAAAATAATTTTAAAAATAAAAATGTGTCCAAGAAGAATATTGGGTGTGCCCACAAAATAATGCATATATGGACATGTGTATTAACTACACATGGTAGACAATTTTCTCATTTTCTGCATATGCTTTCGAGACCTCTTGAGTGTATCCACAAATATTGCACCAATCTATCCAAAACTAGAGATACATATTTAAAATATTATTTCTAAAGAAGATTTTTATTGAAAGATTATATTCCTAACAATTACAGAAAGAGTGACTTGACAATATTAAATTTAAGTAGTGATTTCTTAAAATTTTATGCTAGTTTATAATTTAATAGTAGAGATATCTCTATTTTTTTTGAAACATTATGTATATCTAAATTTAAAACAATGAGAATGATATATATATATATATATATATATATATATATATATATATATATATATAGGGCTCTGTGTGTGTGACAATACCCCCTCGGTCTAGCATGGAACGATTAAAATACAATTTATAAATATATTAACAAAATTAAATGACTTTAATTTTACTTATAATAAACCCCACTTAAGTATGTATACTAATGAATTTTTTGTTTATTAAATTAGTGGACTCCATTTTAAGTACACTCGATCTTGAGATTAAAATAGTTTTATTTTTTATGCATTGTCATTTTTTTTGCAGGACAAATTTTTTATGCAACATCTTTTGATGGACAAAAGAAGAAATATACAGTAGATCGAAGAAGATTTTTTTTTTTAAAAATTTTTTTAGGGTTGGCAAAACTAAATTCCATTAATAAACTAAACTTTGCAAGATATTTTTTTGATCCAAAAGGATTGGTTCAAATTCTCTTGTTTTATACAAACAAGTTATAACTAAATACATAAACATTATCCACACAGATTCATTTATAAGTATTAGGACCACTGTAATAGTCCCCCCCAAAGAGACTTTATTTTATCTTTTTCACAGCCTCTTTCCATTTATAAGTGTTAGGACCAGTGCTCTGTATCCGTTGTTATTTTGGTACAAGGGTATGGGTGCTCTATATTTTATTTTAGCATAAAAAATTAGTAGAATTGAAAAGTATACATGCTGAATTCTTTAAAATATTGGGTCAACCAGATACTTTATCTGTCCGTGTAACATTTTCCTTTAGTTCTAATAAAAAAATATATTTTTATTTTAGGATTATATAGTGACATATTATTCTTAATTTGTATTAATTTTTAGTATTGTACATCTAATACTAAATTCTTGGGATAAAATTAAGGGTACATTTATAAACAAATTATTTTTAAAAGTTCAGAAAAATACATCTCTACTTATAGATTAGTGAGAGTATTAGAAGAAAAACACGATAGTATCATCTCTCGTGTAAGTATGTGACACACAAAAACGGACACATAAATACATGCATTTGTATGGACAATAATTCTTACCAAACAGGGAAAAAATTAACACTACATAATTGATAATAATACTACTATATATTCTTGCCCTCTAAAATGACCAGTTAACAAAAACAATTGTACACTACTTCAAAATAAGGAAGTTCTTAGTTCAATATCACAATCAAACTTCATCTGGAAAGTTTTTACAGCCGCACAACAGCGATGAAGCCTTGTAATCGTGTAATAAATCTCATCTAAACTCGGCTGTTGGCCACTCGAAAGATCTGTGCACATAAAACCCAGCTCTATTCCCTCTCTAGTATGGTCCAACACGTCCTGTTCAATGTGAGAATAAGTACAGGTCAAAAACGTCAACAATAGAGGTGTGTAATTGTTTTAGTGTGTAAAAATAGATAATGTGTAAAGTACTTGAAACCTAAATTATGACTGTGTATTTATATATTGACCACACCTCCCCTACATGTCCATCCCCCAATTGGACTAGGAGTCCTGCGTAAAGATAACTATAAACCCCCTGACCGAATAAAATTTGACTCCCTTAGAAATAGGAAGCCAAATATGATATGGAATTCATAAGTCAATTTGGACTGTAAACCCTCTAGAATGTCAAACTCCTTACTGTTAATGTAAATATCCAACCACATGGTATGGATCCTCCCCGAACCCATCGGACCGATCAAATCACACTTTAACATTGCCTCTTATTCTCTTATTATAAGAAACTTAAAATAAGAGAGTATCAATTATCGTCAAACCGAAGCCGACAATGCTCGTCACACCAAAACACCAAAGAGCTCGTCACATCGCACACCAAACACCTGTTACATCGAACACCAAATGCTAGACGGAAACTTCTGGCTCTAGCATTGCCCCCACTCCTTGATTCCACTCGAAGCAAAGAAGTTTTATTAACGATGGCTTCGGGTTGTCTACCCTCTAGCTTCGGGGACCGAATGCTTACGCCATTTTTTGTAAGGAATTTTAATCTTGGAGGATATATCGAGGTGGCTTCCCCAGAGGGAAATTTGCATCGTTTTATCTCGGAGGATGTTTATCTTGGAGGACTTAGTCACAGGGACATTAGTCCCGGAGGACGTTTAGTCCGGAAGACGTTAGTCTCGAAAGACGTTAGTCTTAGAAGACGTTAGTCCCAGAATTTAGTCCGGTAGACGTTAGTCCTGAAGGATGTTAGTCTTAGAGGAAGTTAGTCCCGGAAGACATTTAGTCTAGAAGACGTTAGTCCCGGAGGGCGTTAGTCTTAGAGAACGTTAGTCTCGGAGGACGTTTAGTCCGTAAGACGTTAGTCCCGGAGGACATTAGTCTTGAAGGACGTTAGTCTCGAAGGACGTTTAGTCCTGAATAAGTTAGTCGTGAAGGACGTTAGTCTCAGAGGACGTTAGTCCCGAAGGACATTTAGTCTAGAAGACGTTAGTTGTGACGCCTCCAAATCTGGGTACCTTTAAACCTCGACTATGGTGCATCACGGTACTACCTATTAAACATAATGTCAAAGACAGAAATATAATAACTACATTATTACAAAACATCTTACTTAACTTCCCCAGGTTCTAAGACCTTACATGTTTGGAACCTCATAATATAATAATTATTACATCATTCTACTTAATAAATCATTTGTAGCGTAGCTTATTACAAACTCATTACATGTAGTCCGCTATTCGGTAAGTTTTCCTTTTCCTTTATCCTTCTTTCCTGAACTTTCCGCCCTCTCGGGCTTAGCTGAAAACATTTATCATAAAGAAAGAATGAGCTAGAAAGCTCAGCAAATATAAACAGTTGCAATAACAACCAAAAATCAAGAATCATGTTTTTATTTCAATAACCGAACAATAGTTATGAAATACATTTGAATAAACATGAATAATAATAATAAATTCCTTTAATTTAACAATTTCCTTAAAACAATATACCGAGCGGTCAGACGACCTTGAACGTTTCTTTTCATAAGAGGTTTAATAGATATAATACTATAAATCGACATTTTTCTAAGTATGTTAGGGGATCAGCCTATTGCACTCATGTTGTGCACGATCTATTTCTTTTAAACGACTATATGCGTTTGTTTTACACCGCAAAGGCCAGTCGGAATTCCGACCAAAAATACCCCTAATAATAGGGTTGTTCATCTCAGACTTAAGTCAGAGTCCGCACCAATTTAATTTGGTTTGGAAAACATTTAAGAATTTATGAGATTCAAATCGTGTCTTAATATGTGTCAAGCCGAAACAAAAGGCTTTGACATATTTTAAATAGTTCATGAAATATCAAACTCTAATTCTTTAATGATATGCGAAAGCATAGTTGAAGAACTTAAACAATTATCAGATTAATTGCACAAGTTTTAGAGTTCATACCCTAAATAAATATTGCGAAAATTTTGAATAAAATAGAAAACTGGCACAATAAAATAATTTGTGGCAGTTATACATGTACGAAAAATTTAAGAATACTTGTCTGATGCGTTCTTTAAATAATACTTTTAAATTGTCCTTCAAATGTCTTACACATTAAATTTATTAATATACCAATTAGTCACAAAAAGACTTTAGATATTGGTTTTCTTATATCAATAATCATTTCTTGTTGTCACATTTTTATAAATTAATTAGTGCGACAAAAATATTTTTTTTTGGCATTATGACATTTGAGAACGCCATGGCCCACTTAACGACTTCTTACAAAGGTCAATATTAATTATTAAATATTTTCTAATATTTATTATTTATTATAAATTTATTTTATTTTATTAATTATTATCATTAATTTATTATTTATTATTATAAACATTTTAGAACAATGTCAAAAATATTGCACGGAGTCGCGAAATGGTTCGGCGACATGCCTGAGGCACGCCTTGACAACAAACTCAGGCAGCCAACAGCAGTGCCCAGCACTCAGTCGCGCCCAGCGCCTGCCTGCCCAGGAAGGCTTCCTGCTTTGGCAGATTCGACTATTCTCTTTCCGTAAGCCATAACTCTCACATCCTATGTCGGAATAAGGTCATTCTTATGTCTACGGCTTCATTATTTAATGAACTATAAGACTCCATTAACATAATAATTTTTTAGCAACTTAATAAAAACATATTTTTGTCCAGAATGGTTAGTGCTTACTTAGGGTTTTTGCCCTCTTTTTACTAGTTTTACAAAAAAAATCGCCATAACTTCGTTACACAAGATTTTGTCTCCGTTCCAATTGGATTATGTTCATTACTCATAGGAGTATAAAACAACACCCTAGAACATAATTTTTATAATTCGAGCATCACACAAAAATAGTCCCAAAACAGTCCACTAAGTTACTTTTCCATCTATTTAAGCATAGGTTTTGTGTTTTCATTATTGATTTCACTTTCATGGCATTTACTACCGGTAGTTTATCAAGTATATTTATATAATCTACCTTATACCTTCAAGATCATCATGATTTTCCAACAACAAAAACAAAATAAGTTTATATATAACTTAAAGTCATAAAATGAAAATTAGGGCTTTTTGTTCTTACCCTTGATGATCTTTTCTTCTTCTTCTTATTAGCTAACTTGAAGATCTTCCTTTCTTTTTTCCTCTTCAAATCCGATCATTCTCGCTCTCTTACTTCTATATTGATCTTCTTTCTTTCTTCTTTTACTTAGTATCTTTCTATTCAAGATGAACAAAGGAATGTAAGTATACTTGCATTTTTATTTATAGGCAAACCAATGGTTAGGGTAGTATAGTCTTTTAGGTCATTTACCTAAGTTAGGTTAATTTAACTAACCCTTGATTAACTCTAACTAAAGCTAGACAACATTATTACCTAAGGGTTTGTTTGGCAAAAATTAAAGAGGTTGGAGTGGATGCAAATCTTCCGCTTGATTTTATTGGATAATACTTTCCATTTATAGTATGTGACTCACCTCCTTGTCCCTCCCCACCTCCACCATCCGCCCACTCACCCTCTTCTCTCTCTTATGACTCATTTTTTCACATTCATTTAACCTTATGTTTAAAGCTAGCAAGTGACACCTAGCCCTAAACCTTGCTTTGGCCTTAAGTATTAGGGTTTAACACTAGGCTTAAGCCTTGGCTTAACCCTAAGCCAAGCCACCTTATGCCCTAGCTCAATCTTAGGCTTCAACCCTAGCCAAGTAAAACCTAGGCTTCCACTAAGCTTAGTTAAGCAAACTAATTTAGTTACTCATTTCCTTTATAGTTAAGTTTTTCTAACTAGTTTGGTTAGCCAAACCGAAAAATTTTCTTAAGAAATTTTTTATTAAAGATTATATCTCACATTTTCGAATAAATGCTATGCCGCAATCCGAAAATTCGAAAACACGAAAAATGTTTTTAGTGTGAATAGTGTTTTTACGTCTTTTCTTGATAAAAATATTTTTATTAGAGATTACGTCTCCCTTTTCTATATAAACGTTATAACGTAATTCGAAATGTCGAAAAATGAAAAGAGCGTTTTCTGTGTTTTATGAATAGTGATTTAGCGTTTTTCTCCAAAATATTCATTTTATTTAATAAACATTTAGTAACCCTAATTGCAAGGATAAACTACTTTCTTGATTATTACATTCTTCCTCCCTTATAAGGATTCTGTTCCCAGAATCACAATACAAGGTTACACAAAAAGATGGGGATAATTTACTCTCATTCTATCTTCGAGTTTCCACGTTGCCTCTTCAACATTGTGGTTCCTCCATAATACCTTTATAGAAGATATAACTTTATTTCTTAAGACTTGTTCCTTCCTATCAATTATTTGAATAAGAATTTCATATGTTAAATCTTTTTCAACCTGAATAGGTTTATATTCTATTACGTGCTTATAATCTGGCTTATATGGTCGCAATACTGACACATGAAACACATTATGTATATGTTCCAGTTCTTGAGGCAAAGCTATTTTGTAAGCCACCTCCCCTACTCTTCTCAATATTTCAAATGGTCCTATAAATCTTGGACTGAGCTTTCCTTTCTTCCCGAATCGTATTTTCCCTTTCCAGAGAGAGACACCTTTAAAAATACATAAGTGTCGACTTCAAAATCTCGTTTCTTGTGATGCTGATCTGCATATTTCTTTTGTCGGTCTTGGGCTGCAATAAGCCTCGCTCTTATTATTTTCACAATTTCTGCAGTCTACGGCACCAACTCCGGTCCTAATAGTCGACGTTCCCCTACTTTATCCCAGTATAATGGTGTTCTGCACTTTCTTCCGTATAACGCTTCGTAAGGCGGCATGCCTATACTCGCGTGATAGCTATTATTATAGGCAAATTCTATTAGAGTTAGGTGGTCGTCCCAATTTCCCTTAAAATTCATAACACAAGCTCTCAACATGTCTTCCAAGGTTTGGATTGTTCTCTCACTTTGCCCGTCTGTTTGAGGGTAATATGTTGTACTCAACTTCAGTTGCGTTCCCATCCGCTCCTGTAAGCTCTTTTCTAGAAATTTGATTTGAACCACGGATCTCGATCGGACACTATCGACACTGGCATTTCATGCCTTGAAATAATTTCCTTGACAAAAAGTTTCTAGCTGGTCTAAATTAAACTTTATCTTAATTAGCAAGAAATGTGCTGATTTAGTCAAACGATCTACTACCACCCATATAGCATCACACCCCTTTTGCGTATTTGGGAGCCCTACCACAAAATCTATTGTGATATGCTCCCATTTCCATTCTGGAATTTCTAACGGTTGCAACAACCCGCTTGGTCTTTGATGTTCGGCATTAACTTTTTGACAAGTTAGGCACCTGTTGATGCTTTCCATGACTTCCCTCTTCATATTCGGCCACCAAAAATGTTGTCCGAGGTTTTGATACATCTTAGTACTACCCTGATTAATCGAGAACCTCAAACTATGGGCCTCCTATAAAATTTCCTCTCATACTTCCAATACTACCGGAACCCAAATTCTTCCTTCAAACCTTAACACTCCGTCATTATCTAATTTAAATTTAATCTCTTTAATGAGTGGGTTTTATACCTACAAATTGAGCACGTTTGGCTTGATAATTTGTGAGTTCTTAAGTTTTTTACGTTAGTAATAGATATTTATAGTGCTTTTATGCTATTTTGTAGGAAGAAGCAAGAAAACGCAATCCGGACAACCTTTGGAGTAAAATATGTAAGTAAATGCAAGAAGAGAAGATTAAAGGGTTTTCAATGCCAAGTTGGATGCATGTTCATGGTTTGGAACTTAGATTTTATTGTAAATCTCATCAATAGCTTCAATTGGATAGGTGGTACGTCTCGTAACTTCTCCCGGATCAAAAGTTATGGCATTTTTATCAACAGAGATCAAAGTTTGGAGTTGTCATTTACATAATAGCTACTTGAAGCCCAATTTCGACCTTGATACATCATTAATATCTCAATTCTCAAAGCATAAAAGTTGTAGAGCTACTTTTTAGCTTTCTGGATCATCTTGAATCACCCAAATCAGAGTTCAGATGAGAGAGTTATATCTATTTTACCAACGGACGTTGAAGTAGAAAATTCTAGAAAAGGGTCCAGCGCCTAGGTGCCCATTTCTAGTTCATTTCCAGTGCCTAGGCTCTTGGGGGCTGTCAAGGTTCTGCATTATAGCGCCTAGGCTCTCCATTTGAAGGGTTGAGGTGTTTGTCTTTAGTTTTGACGCGTTTTTGCATGTTTTTAACTCTAAATTGGATTGTTTTTCCTCCTAAGCTTAGAAATTGGACTTGTAACCTATAAATACATGATGGGAGGCACAGGATAAGGGGGATCTTGCTACTTTTTGTTAACCCTAGAATTGAAGAAGGATTGGAGGCTTGAAGCAAAAGATTATCACGAAGAAAGATCAAGATAGGAGGCTAAGGAGGATATCAAGGATTACTTCAAAAGAGTTTTTCCTTTCTTCTTTTATCTTTTTACTTTGTAATTCTTGGATGATAGTTTACTTGTGAATTATGGATTTTAATTCAATCATGAACTAAATTCTAATTTAAGATTATAATGGATCTTATTGTGTAGCTTTTATTAATATGCTTCCTTGTTAATTATTGTTGATTATTATCGGATTGTCTATTATAAAAAAATTTGTGATTAATTACTTAATTGCCTGATCAACAATTATCGTGATAATCTATATAAACTCGAGAGATGGATTATAGATTTAGACCTGATCATAATAGCATGTGATTGTGTTTTCTGCATGAGATAGAATTCATGATTTGTGTCTAGGATAGAGATATATCTTTACGCCGCATGTAATATGAAAGAGAACTTGTGCTTTAAATCCTTTTTAATTGTAATTCACATAGAGCTATAGTGAATTAGTTAACTAGGGTGTTCACCTTAATTCTATCTTCTGTGGATTTAAGTTGATTCGTTTATGATGCATCGAGAGATGGTTATAAATATTGATGAGTTATTGATTAACAACCGGAATAATTAACATAACTTAACAGGAAGTGTATTAATTCAAGTGAAACATTAAGGGAAATTATAATCTTAAGCCTTTTTATCTGAATTCAATTCTTGATAGTTAGTGATTAGTTAGTTTAGTAATTTATTTTCAAAATTCAATAACTTTAATCGAATTGTTTAAATAAAATTAATTTGATTATGAGTCAGTACTTGGTAATTATTATTAAATAATTCTCTGTGAGTTCGACACTCTCTTATCATTATATTACTTGTGGACTGTGTTTACTTGCGTATTTTGCTAGTATAGATTTAGGCAAACACTCTTCTCTATCTGCAATCCTTTTCTTTATATTCTCGCATTCTTCATCTACGAGTTGTGCTTCTTTTATTCTGTCTAATAAAGTTGGACGAGTTTATATTGAAAACAGTTTCTCTTCTGACTCGCTCGAAAATCTCACCTCTATCTCCATTTTAGCCATCGCTGTTATTAGCTCATCTTGAGCCGTTAACATCGACAACTTCTCCCGACCTTTTCTATTCAAGGCGTCTGCCACTACATTCGCCTTCCCTGGATGATATAGAATCTTACAATCGTAATCTTTTATTAATTCTAACCACCTCTTTTGCCTCATATTCAGATCTTTTGTGTGAAGATATATTTTAGACTTTTATAGTCCGTATATATCTCACATTTTTCTCTGAACAAATAATGCCTCCATATTTTTAAGGTAAACACAACTGCTGCCAACTCCAAGTCATGAGTAGGGTATCTCTTCTCATAATCCTTTAACTGTCGTGATGCATACGTAATGACTTTTCCGTGCTACATAAGCACGCATCCCAGTCCCCTATGCGACGCATAACTATATACCACAAAATCACCTGTATCATCTGACAATGATAATACGGGTGCCTCACTCAATTTTCTCTTTAACTCTCTAAAGCTCTCCTCATATTTCTCTATCCATACAAACTTCACCGTCTTCCTCGTCAAATTGGTTAACGGGGTAGCTATCTTTGAAAAATCTTGGATAAATATTCGATAGTAGCCCGCTAATCCTAAGAAACTTCGCACCTCCGTTGGTGTCTTCGGTTATTCCTAATTAATCACCGCCTCCACCTTTGTTAGATCTACAGATATTCCATCCTTATCGATCACGTGTCCCAAAAACTGGACTCTTTCTAACCAAAATTCATACTTTGAGAATTTCAAGTACAACATCTCCTTCCTTAGTGTCTCCAACACTATCCTAAGATGTTCAACATGATCCTCCTGTGTCTTTGAATAGATCAGGATATCATCTATGAACACCACTATAAATTTGTCCAAATACGATTTGAACACTCTATTCATTAAATCCATAAATGTGGCTGGTGCATTTGTCAACCTTAACGATATCTCCAAGAACTCGTAATGACCATAACGAGTCCTGAATGCGTCTTAGGTACATCCTCTGCTCTCACCTTCAACTGGTGATACCCCGTCCTCAAGTCTATCTTAGAAAAGTACCTCGCCCCTTTCAACTGATCAAAGAGATCATCGTTACTTTGTTCAACTCTCGATAGTCGATACAAAGCCTTAATGATCTGTCCTTCTTCTTCACAAATAACACTGGTGCTCCCCACGAAGACACACTCGGTTGGATATACTTTTTATCTAATAATTCTTGTAATTGTATCATTAATTCCTTCATCTCTACTGGGGCCATCCTATATGGGGCCCTCGAAACTGGTGTCGTCCCAGGCACAACATCTATCACAAACTCTATCTCCCTATCTGGCGGAAGACTTGAAAATTCATCCGGAAATACATCCTCAAATTCTTGCACAATTGGTATCTGACCCATTTCTACTCCTACTTGCTGAGTATCCACAATATGACACAGATATCCTTCACACCCCTTTCGTAACAATTTTATTTCTTGCATCATCGTCAGACAATGACAATGTCTTGGCGATTTACTATCATAAAATATTACCTTAGAATGATTTGGTATCTGAAGGTTTATCGTTTTCTTCTGGCAATCTATCATTGCCCCATGGTTATACAACCAATCCATTCCCAGAATTACGTCGAATTCCCCTAATTTAATCGGAATTAAATCTACCGACATCTTGTGTCCCCTTATAACTACGTAACAACTCCTATGAATGTGTTCAACGGGGATAGGGAGTTTCTAACTTTTCTAGAGGTAAACTTAAATGTCTAGCAAAATCATAAGATATAAAAGAACAGGTCGCACCCGAATCAAACAATACATATGCATTTATACCATTAATTCGGATGATACTTGAGACAACATCTCCAAGCGCCACTACATCTTGGACCGTCATGTTGAATGTCCAAGCGGTCAGTCTACCTGATGGAGCTGGACCGGTTATAGTCAGCTTGCCACTGCTATTTCCTTAGTTTCCCCCGTCGGCTCCTTTCTTTGGGCAATTTCTTGTCATGTGGTTTGGCACTCCGCAATTGAAAGACACTCCTTTCTTCAGGTTAGGGCAGTTAGGAGAGATGTGTCCCTCCTGCCCACATTTGTAGCACACCGCTTTCCCCTTTAAACACACTCCTAGATGATTCTTCCCACAGTTTTTGCAAGTCTCGACCTTCTTCTTTTGGTCTCCCTGCTTACTTCTGGTATTCTCGAAATTATTCCACTTTCTTTTCTTTCCCCCATTTCCTCCGCTTCGCTCAACTTTGTCTCCACCTTCTGTTTTCTTCTTATTCCTTTTTTCCTAATTCAACTTAGTCAACGCCTCACTTCCTCCCTCAGCTATAATAGCCTTCTCCAAGATTGATCCAAAGGAATCAATCTGCAGCACAACAACTTTATTGTAGAGCCAGGGTTTCAGGCCCTTCTCAAACCTTCTTATTTTCCTTTCTTAAGTATCCACTTGGTGTGGAGCAAACCTATCCAGTTCATTAAACTTGACGGCGTATTGGAGAACTGTCATATCCCCATGTTTTAATTCCAGAAACCGTACCTCCATAGGGCTCTCCATACTTTGAGGGAAATAATTCTCGAAATATAACTCCTTGAATCTTTCCCATGCAACTACCCCCTCTCCAGCCTTATTCTGGTTAGCTTCCCACCAAAAATTGGCCTCCCCTTTTAACATGTAGGTAGCAAAACTAGTCTTTTGCTCCTCTCCAACTCGGGCGATGACAAATGCCTTCTTGATCTCTTTTATCCAAGATTGAGCCTCTATAGGCTCAGTGGTCCCCCTAAACTCGGGTGGAGCCACGCTTTTAAAATCCTTAAAGCTGGCGACTCGCACAACTAGAGGATTCCCGGTTGCTCCAGTGGGGTTCCGATTAAATACCCCTACCAATAAATCGATGAATTGTTGCATAGGGTTTACTGGTTCCCTGTTCTCAAGTTCCCTATCATCAGGTTCCCTATCTTCGTTTATAATTCCTTGTGTTCTCGGTCTTCCTCTTCCTCTCCATCTTGGCGACATTTTTCTGTTAATAAAAAAAATATTTAATACTATTATTATTATTATTATTATTATTATTATTATTATTATTATCTTTTTAAATTTTTTTTACTCAATGCTATCATAAACACATCACAAGCATATTTAATAAAACTTTATATTAACTATGCTTCTTTTTCTTACATGCATATATATATATATATATATATATATATATATATATATATATATATATATATATAGTTATAGTTATCCGCTATATTTACATTACATAGCACCTTCGGCTATAACCTTTTACATCCCTCTATTAATCATAAAAAGTTGGGATTTTACAAAATTTATCCCGCTATTTATATAAAAAGCTGGGATTCGCATCACTGTATCTATTTACACACACACACATACACACACACATATATATTTATTATACTAATCTATGCTAGACCCCTAGCAATGGCACTCGTGCGCTCGTTCTTTACTATATCGACCACCCTCTACCGAGAAATGGTGTGTAAGGTTTGTCCCGTTTCTTCTAGGAAGAAAACCACCCTGTCTATGGCACAATCCATGGATGTTATATACGCATAGTGCATCTTGTTAGCCTTTCGCTTATGCACTCTCACTTCCTGCTCGAGATCGTTAGCCTAACTCTGAGCCCTCTGTCTCTTGAGGATCTCTTCATCCCAGTAGGCGTCTATCGCCTGATTCTCTATCTGAAGGTCGTGCGCCTTTGACTCATACAGCTGAGCCTTTGCTTCATACAACTGAGCCCGGTTCTCAGCGTCATGGAGCTTGATATTTAGCTTCGAGTTTTAGTTAATCAGGTAGTGCACCAACACTTCCAACTGAATCAATGTGTAGACACCCAAATTTTGCACTTCGTATACTAACCTTGACAGGAGGGCAAATTCGTCAAATGGATCGGCCTGCGAGAGCAAAAGATGGAAAAGTACGGACACTCGACGCCACCATGATAAATTGCAGCCGAAATCGACATGATAGCAGGGCTATCCGAATTTGGCATTCCCGGAAGGTGTGGCGCGCTTCTCAAAGATTCCCGGACTGTAAAATACGAGCCTATCAGCGAAAACTGACGTTGCGGCACGAAAATCGAGGCGTGGCACGAAAATCGAGAAAGTCAAGCCCGCCAGCCGCGGATAGATCTGCGGCCAAGTGGGTGCGCCAGCGCGGAAACCGGGAAATCAGCACTAACCAGCTGAGTGCGATGGGAGGCGTGCCAGCTGGCCAGCCGCAGATCCATCTGCGGCCAGCCGCAGATAGATCTGCGGCTGGCTTTGGCCAGCCTATTTAAGCTCGGCAGCAGGCAGCATACAGGGGGTTGGAAGAATGTGAAGGAAGAAGAATTCTGCAGCAGCAAGAACACGGAAATAGAGAGAAAAAGGAGCAAATTTTGCAATCAAATAGGAAGAAAAGAGAGGAAAAAAAGAGAGAATTTATATTCTTTGATTTTGATTGTACCAAATATACTCCTTATCTTAGTCAAATACACAAGTTCACATCCATTTGAGATCATTTGCAAGGTGAAAATTCCCTTTGTTCTAGCAATTTATATCATATTGTTTGGTTAAATTAAATGTAGTTTTTCTTGTATATTGTTGTGGATCTATGGATTGAGGACTATTAGGGAGGGTTCCAATTGGAACGAAATTCTTCCTAATGGCCCGATGATATCCATTTGGTGAATTTTTAGCTCGTTGTAATGATGTATTGTGCATAGATTGTTTAGATTGCTATTTTTTAGGATCTTGTGGGTGTGTAGCGATTTTGGATGTGAGCCTAGGAGCGCGACCCCGTGGTCCAAATCCGATGATGGACATCTTTTGATATATGTAATAAATTCGACGCACCTTTCATTGTAAATATGTAATCGTCGGGCCTTAAAACGACGCCAAGGCGAGAATCGCGTTTAAGGCCCCGAAATAGTGAAACTTGTGATTGTAGGCGTTTGGGGTTATTTTGATGGCTTACATGCCCATGAATAGCTCCGACGCGTGTTTATGCTCGATTTGATTTATGAGACGAAATTGATTTCAAAAGCCAAATGATAAGATCTTCATAAAATCAATCAAACTAGGCTATTATGTTTTTAGCATCACGAGGTTAATAAATGGGAAGTGCATAAATGAATGTCGATTTCTATTTCAAACGAGAAAAGCTAAAGAAAATTGTTTTCAAATATTCATAAGGAATGATTTTGTCAAATAATTGACGTTTTATTAAACCGTTGTGCATAGGGTTAAAGAGATTCTAGAAGTTGCCCATCGTTTGAGTTACGAAAGCAACGTATAGATCTCGATTCCTATTTTGACGAAGGTTTTTTAAAAACTCTTGTTTCACCAAAACGACACCTAATGAAAATCTCATAATTTTGACAAATTAAAATCAAACCTTTCTTATAAAGAATCAAGCTTTCTCGTATAAATCGAAGGACATTCCGAAGCATTCTCAAATCAAAGCACGATTTTCCCTAAAAAATCCAAATGATTCTTTCATACAAACTCACCACAACATTCACGTAGGCACACACACACACACACACACATGCGCACACGCACACGTTTCATTAATTAAAGGATAGGAAAGCATCAAGATTGCGGTAACCGTGTTTCACGGAAGTCGAGGGGTGCCTAACACCTTCCCCTCACTTAAGCAAGCCCCCGAACTCTATGAATCTCGATTCGCAGACCAATTAATTCGGAGTCACACATGAGCCAGCGATTTAAAAAAAAAACGAAAACTCGGATGAGTTGGTACATCCATTTCAAATATACCAACTGGCGACTCTGGTTAATTGGCTCATCATAAAAAACGATCTTTCAAAACCCCGTCGACATCAAAGCCGACCCTTTTCCAAAAATCATCTAATGAAGGCTAAAATCGGAAAAGGGCAAATACCGCATTAAGCGGAAAAACCCGGCGTCGACAGCTGGCGACTCTGCTGGGGACATTAGAGGGTTTAAGCCGCGATCAAATCTTGATGCTATCCTATCCTTCAAAATTCATGAAATGTGTGCGTGTGCGATATTGTGATTGTATTTACTTATTGTTGTGTGAATGTGTGCTTCTGTCCAATGAATGAATGGTTGAATGGAGTTGATTCACCTTAAAGTAATCATTTGCATACGGTGAGGACGATGAATGTGAATGTATGTTGAGATTGTACCTCCTCCTGAGGCGAACCCGTCGGTCGCTTATTACTGGACTCGAAGGGGCTGCTCCCCGGAGATGGCTCAGGAAACGCACCACTCAAATCCGCTCCAATCGAAAGGGCTCAAACGAGTAGATTGCGAAGATTTGGGAACCTTCATGCCGAAAAGCCCGTGAGAGTAACCCTAGGATAGGTCAGCCCCAGATTAACCCAAACGCAGGAAAGGAAAAGTCTCATCATGCCCTTTTAACGTTTATACGTATAAATGTCATAATCCCATTGCAACATATTCATATATGCTTCCCCTTTAATGTCAAAGGAAATACTAACCTCTGTGTTTTGCAGGGTGGGAACAGGCACGGGAAGCATAATAAATCGTTATCCAGCATGCATTATTTCAATAAAGGACCGCTAACGTGTTGTTTTGCAGAAAAAGATTAAAAAACCCAAAAACACCAAAAATTTATAGCTTTAGCATGCATCCGCATCCTTTCATTGCCCAAAGACTAAACTTCGAACCGTTGGCCTGCAGGATTGCCTCCTCAAACCCGTTCGCAGTCTAAGAAAGCCCAGGTCCTCTACCTTTGAAATGGCTGATCTTCCCAATCATAGTTCCATATCTCGGGAAGAGTTTGATGATTTTAAAAAGCAGATGATGGAAATGGCCACAATGCTAAAGGAACAGTTCTTGATCAGACAGGATCCGTCAAACCAAGGATCGCATAATATTCCACCACCAGGGGATGACCAGAATCCTCCTAAAAATGGTGCAAACCTGCTTAAAGATGACCAACCCCGACTCAAGGACGAGCCAGTCATCCCAAAGGCCGTTCCCATATCTAACAGGACCGTGATTGCTATCCCAGAGGGAAGGGACACGGACGACCTTCGGAAAAAAATGAAACACATGGAGGAGACCATCCAATCTCTAAGAGGCATAGGCTCCCTGGGTAGGGTTAATTACTCAGATCTGTGTGTCTTCCCCGGAACCAGATATCCAGAGAAGTTCAAGGTCCCCGAGTTCGAAAAATACAATGGAAAGGGAGACCCCTACACACACTTGAAAATATACATTGGAGAACTCGGGTCTTATGCCGAAGACGAGGGGTTAAGAATGCAACTATTCCAGAAAAGCTTAACAGGGGAGGCAAGGATCTGGTATGCCCGCCTTGACAATGCCCGAATCCACAACTGGGAGGAGTTGGCCCATACCTTCTTAACTCAATACAGCTTTCAGGCCCAGATGGCCCCTGATAGATATCAAATGACAAAAATCAAGAAGCAACCAAAAGAATCTTTCAGGGACTATGCACAACGATGGAGGGGTATGGCTGCACAGGTGAATCCCCCAATGAACGAGGCGGAAATGGTAATGACCTTTGTGGACATTCAGGAGGCGCCCTATTATGAGCGGGTGATATCGGGGATTGGGAGGACCTTTTGCCGAGATGATAAAAACACGGAGAAATGGTGGACATGGGGTTAAAATCTGGTAAGATCCGGGACCTCACAAGCTCTGGAAGTGGTTATGACAGAGCAAATCCAGTGTGGAAACTATGGCTAGCACTTCCCGTTAGAATTCAACAGAAAAAGGAGGAAGATGTTTCCCTCATCCTGCAGGGATCATCTAGAAAAGGCAGAGAACAATCCTCCAGTGCAAATACAGAGAATTGTGCCACCCCGACAACATAATCTCAATTATCAAAGGTCGGGCGAACGAAGAAGATTTGAGACAGCAATGAGATCGGGTATTCACCCCGCTTGGGGAGCCTCTTTGAACAGATTTTGGCGGTATTGATAGCACAGAGAAGGATAGGCGATTTGGCACCCCCAATTGATCCGAAAAGGAGGAGGAATTTGATCCGAGTAAGAAGTGTGCCGTACCATTCGGGTTCTTCCTGGTATAGATACTCAGGAATGCTGGGCTCTGAAGCACAAAATTCAGAATATGATCGATAGCGGGAAGATCGTGGTAGAGCAGCCAGAGGTTATGAAGAAGGACCATGAGTAGATGCCAGTTGTTGTCCCTTATTTTAAAATTTTGCATGATTATGTTATGTTGTCATGTTGTCTTAAAGATGATCATTGCAGGAAAATGCCTTATATATATGACAAACATTTTGTTTCATGCCAGGTGTACCAATTTGAGTGTCTCTTGCCTAACAAACGATTTTTCAAATTCGAAAGTTGACTACGATTTTGATATTGGGCTGGATTTCGATTTAATGGGCATTGAGCAAGATGAGACAGATAATGACGGCACGCCTGACGAGATCAAAGGACGGGTCGAGGACAAACCCCAAACCCAACTCAAACCAAACCATCACCATAAAAAATTGGAACCCCTGACAAACCCAGAGAGCTCAAAATAGGAACAGATCTGACCCCTAGCCAGATAACCAAGCTGTTAAGCCAGTATGGAGATGTCATTTGCCGATATGGGCAACCTGAGGTCTTAGTCTCCGACAATGCCAAAAATTTGAACAGTACCCTCATGAAGGAATTATGTGGCCAGTTCAAGACCAAACACCTCAATGCTGTCATTTATCGTCCTAAGATGAATGGGGCAGTGGAGGTTGCGAATGAGAATATCAAGAAAATCGTGGTGAGAATGTCTGCTAAACATCGGGGACGGCCGGATATGCTACCTTTCACCCTGCTGGCATACAAAAAATCGGTGCGTATTTCTACAGGGGCAACCCCTTACGCTCTGGTATACGGAATAGAGGCAGTTCTGCCATTTGAGGTTGAGATGCTCAGATAAACGAGGAGGGTTGAATGCAAGGTCGATACGACCAATTTGCCCTAATTGATGAGAAAAGGGTGGCTGCTATTTCACGCGGCCGGTTGTATCAGCAAAGAATCTCTCGATCTTACGACAAAAGATAAGACCTCAGAAGTTCAAAGAAAATGACCTAGTGCTAAAGAAAGGCATGCCTACAAAAAAAAAAAAAAAAAAAAAAAAAAAAAAAAAACAACAATCATCGTCATCATTTTCTCGTCGTTCTTTGAAAGAACGAACTACGTAGGACCTGATCTCCCGACTTGTGGGGGTACGTAGGCAGCCATCGTGGCACGGTCCCATTCCTTGCAAAATAATACTTTCTTCTGTCAAAACCAATTCCCAACAACCAGAAAAGCCTTCCTATACCCTCAAAACCTTCCCGAAGTCAGCCACCTGATCAGCTTCATCTCAAGTGACATAACCCGGACCCAACCAAACACTTAGTCAAAAAAATCTAAGACTCAGTCCGATGAAATCAACAGGGTGTGCGGTAGTATCTGTCAAATCTCCATCAAGACTTGAGAAGAGAAAGAAGGCAAGATATCAAAATCGTGGTTGACTGGATAAAATGAGGATCCGATGAAAGGCAACGATACGAAAAAAAGGGGAAAATGACTGAATACAAATGCATGTCTATGTATATAAGACATTTCGTTGCAAGATTTCCCTTTCGATAACAGATGAAACTGACATAATCTATGCAGGAAATAAAATGATCTACAGATCTGAAACTAACTTAAGCAGGATGGATAAAGTGGTGGATAGGTCTGAAGCATCGGCGTCCCTGCAATCTACTGCCCCATCATGTCGATACGATCCAATAAAGAAATGGCTCGGCTAACGGTAGTAATCAAGGCCAGTCTGATCCGGCCATCCTCAACGACCCGACTAGGGGCAAAATCAGCTGAGATGGAATCATATCTGGGGGAATAAATACCTCTGGGGCGGTGTCATCGGTGAAAATCACTCAAGAGTCATCAAATACTCCAAACTGACTCAAACCAACCATGGCAAAGTCTCGGTGCAACCATTGCACATAAGCAGATGTCCGAATGGGGCAACTCTCACTTCGCCCGACTATGAACTGAACAAAGCAGCGGAAAAGCCTGCCAAATGATCCTCGGGAGGGGCTGATATCCAAGCAAACCACGACAAGTTGGTGAGCAACCTGGGAAGGCATCCAAGCAAACCACGACAAGATGGTGAGCACCCTGGGAAGGGCTGATATCCAAGCAAACCACGACAAGATGGTGAGCACCCTGGGAAGGGCTGATATCCAAGCAAACCACGACAAGTTGGTGAGCAACCTGGGAAGGCATCCAAGCAAACCACGACAAGATGGGTGAGCACACCTGGGAAGGGCTGATATCCAAGCAAACCACGACAAGATGGTGAGCACCCAGGGAAGGGCTGATATCCAAGCAAACCACGACACGTTGGTGAGCAACCTGGGCTGATATCCAAGCAAACCACGACAAGTTGGTAAGCATCCTGGGAAGGAATCCAAGCAAACCACGACAAGATGGTGAGCACCCCGGGAAGGGCTGATATCCCAAGCAAACCACGACAAAGTTGGTAAGCAACCTGGGAAGGCATCCAAGCAAACCACGACAAGATGGTGAACACCCTGGGAAGGGCTGATATCAAAGCAAACCACGACAAGATGGTGAGCAACCTGGGAAGGCATCCAAGCAAACCATGACAAGATGGTGAGCACCCTGGGAAGGGCTGATATCCAAGCAAACGACGACAAGTTGGTGAGCAACCTGGGAAGGCATCCAAGCAAACCACGACAAGATGGTGAGCACCCTGGGAAGGGCTGATATCCAAGCAAACCACGACAAGTTGGTGAGCAACCTGGGCTGATATCCAAGCAAACCACGACAAGTTGGTAAGCAACCTGGGAAGGCATCCAAGCAAACCACGACAAGATGGTGAGCACCCCGGGAAGGGCTGATATCCAAGCAAACCACGACAAGTTGGTAAGCAACCTGGGAAGGCATCCAAGCAAACCACGACAAGATGGTGAACACCCTGGGAAGGGCTGATATCCAAGCAAACCACGACAAGTTGGTGAGCAACCTGGGAAGGCATCCAAGCAAACCACGACAAGATGGTGAGCACCCTGGGAAGGGCTGATATCCAAGCAAACCACGACAAGTTGGTGAGCAACCTGGGAAGGCATCCAAGCAAACCACGACAAGATGGTGAGCACCCTGGGAAGGGCTGATATCCAAGCAAACCACGACAAGTTGGTGAGCAACCTGGGAAGGCATCCAAGCAAACCACGACAAGTTGGTGAGCAACCTGGGAAGGCATCCAAGCAAACCACGACAAGATGGTGAGCACCCTGGGAAAGGCTGAGATCCACGCGAACCGCGACAGAGCGGTGAGCAAACCTGGGAAGGCATCCAAGCGAACCGCGACAAGATGGTGAGCACCCTGGGAAGGGCTGAGATCCAAACAAACCACCACAAGGTGGTGACCAACCTGGGAAGGCATCCAAGCGAACCACTACAAGTGATGACATCTGTAGAACAGTATCAAAAGACTGTACAGGGGTCATTTTTGCTCAATTTACATGTTGTGTCACACGCATGAATAGATGGTAATTCTGTATGTGATCCATGAAATGAAAAAAAAAAAAAAAAAAAAAAAAAAAAAAATCGAGCAGGTCAGGTGTCAAGGTCCTAGCCTATCAGAGTCAAACGCGATGGGTGACCGACGACGATACCCGGCCCCGACATGACGATCGACCGGCGACGATAACCGACGATCACGAGATGGATGACCGGCGACGATAACCGGCTCCGACAGATAACCAACCGGCGACGATAACCGGGGGTTACAAGATGGATGTCCGGCGACGATAACCGGCTACGACAAGATAACCAACCGGCGACGGTAACCGGGGGTTACGCGATGGGTGACCGGCGACGATACCCGGCCCCGAACAAGACGATAGATTGGAAGAAGTAAACCCAACGACTAACAAATACGGTCAAGGGGTTAAAGCATCGACACTCTTGCGGATGTTTTTGCATGCGTTACATCTTGTGTTGCATCATAAATCATATGTGTTGCATCATGTATGTATTGTCAATTCTTATGCACTGCCATTCATGCATCGGGTGTCTGTTTCTTTATCCTGTTCATTTCATTTAACATTTCATAAACATGATAAAGAGGGGCAGCTGTAGACACCCAAATTTTGCACTTCGTATACTAACCTTGACAGGAGGGCAAATTCGTCAAATGGATCGGCCTGCGAGAGCAAAAGATGGAAAAGTACGGACACTCGACGCCACCATGATAAATTGCAGCCGAAATCGACATGATAGCAGGGCTATCCGAATTTGGCATTCCCGGAAGGTGTGGCGCGCTTCTCAAAGATTCCCGGACTGTAAAATACGAGCCTATCAGCGAAAACTGACGTTGCGACACGAAAATCGAGGCGTGGCACGAAAATCGAGAAAGTTAAGCCCGCCAGCCGCGGATAGATCTGCGGCCAAGTGGGTGCGCCAGCGCGGAAACCGGGAAATCAGCACTAACCAGCCTATTTAAGCTCGGCAGCAGGCAGCATACAGGGGGTTGGAAGAATGTGAAGGAAGAAGAATTCTGCAGCAGCAAGAACACGGAAATAGAGAGAAAAAGGAGCAAATTTTGCAATCAAATAGGAAGAAAAGAGAGGAAAAAAAGAGAGGATTTATATTCTTTGATTTTGATTGTACCAAATATACTCCTTATCTTAGTCAAATACACAAGTTCACATCCATTTGAGATCATTTGCAAGGTGAAAATTCCCTTTGTTCTAGCAATTTATATCATATTGTTTGGTTAAATTAAATGTAGTTTTTTCTTGTATATTGTTGTGGATCTATGGATTGAGGACTATTAGGGAGGGTTCCAATTGGAACGAAATTCTTCCTAATGGCCCGATGATATCCATTTGGTGAATTTTTAGCTCGTTGTAATGATGTATTGTGCATAGATTGTTTAGATTGCTATTTTTTAGGATCTTGTGGGTGTGTAGCGATTTTGGATGTGAGCCTAGGAGCGCGACCCCGTGGTCCAAATCCGATGATGGACATCTTTTGATATATGTAATAAATTCGACGCACCTTTCATTGTAAATATGTAATCGTCGGGCCTTAAAACGACGCCAAGGCGAGAATCGCGTTTAAGGCCCCGAAATAGTGAAACTTGTGATTGTAGGCGTTTGGGGTTATTTTGATGGCTTACATGCCCATGAATAGCTCCGACGCGTGTTTATGCTCGATTTGATTTATGAGACGAAATTGATTTCAAAGCCAAATGATAAGATCTTCATAAAATCAATCAAACTAGGCTATTAGCATCACGAGGTTAATAAATGGGAAGTGCTAATGAATGTCGATTTCTATTTCAAACGAGAAAGCTAAAGAAAATTGTTTTCAAATATCATAAGGAATGATTTTGTCAAATAATTGACGTTTTATTAAACCGTTGTGCATAGGGTTAAAGAGATTCTAGAAGTTGCCCATCGTTTGAGTTACGAAAGCAACGTATAGATCTCGATTCCTATTTTGACGAAGGTTTAAAACTCTTGTTTCACCAAAACGACACCTAATGAAAATCTCATAATTTTGACAAATTAAAATCAAACCTTTCTTATAAAGAATCAAGCTTTCTCGTATAAATCGAAGGACATTCCGAAGCATTCTCAAATCAAAGCACGATTTTCCCTAAAAAATCCAAATGATTCTTTCATACAAACTCACCACAACATTCACGTAGGCACACACACACACACACACATGCGCACACGCACACGTTTCATTAATTAAAGGATAGGAAAGCATCAAGATTGCGGTAACCGTGTTTCACGGAAGTCGAGGGGTGCCTAACACCTTCCCCTCACTTAAGCAAGCCCCCGAACTCTATGAATCTCGATTCGCAGACCAATTAATTCGGAGTCACACATGAGCCAGCGATTTAAAAAAAAAACGAAAACTCGGATGAGTTGGTACATCCATTTCAAATATACCAA
Source organism: Aralia elata (assembly GCA_034770075.1). Classification (NCBI taxonomy): domain Eukaryota; kingdom Viridiplantae; phylum Streptophyta; class Magnoliopsida; order Apiales; family Araliaceae; genus Aralia; species Aralia elata. The sequence goes on along the minus strand of CM068388.1, from coordinate 61,339,699 downwards.
CTGGCGACTCTGGTTAATTGGCTCATCATAAAAAACGATCTTTCAAAACCCCGTCGACATCAAAGCCGACCCTTTTCCAAAAATCATCTAATGAAGGCTAAAATCGGAAAAGGGCAAATACCGCATTAAGCGGAAAAACCCGGCGTCGACAAATGCTTCCCCAACCTCAGGGTTCACCTCCTCTTCCTCAAAACCCTGGGGTTCCATTATTGCGGCTGGTACTCCATGAGCTTTCAGTCCTCCCAACATTCCTGCTGCTGCCACCCCATCCAATATAGCATGAATACCAGCTGGTAGTCCAGTATTCTCCTCGGGTTCCTCCCAATGTTCTGAGGGATCCTCTTCTGACTCGCTCTCAATTAGCACCACCGACACTGGCTCGGGTGCTGGCTGAGGTGGAACGATCAGCTCCTCACTAACAACGTGAACATCTCTAACATCCTCACTTCCTGACATCTACAATCAAATATTATCCTGATTAGCACATAACAACAAACTATATATCATATAACAAATAACAGTTGACTTTATGTTATTTTGACTTCTTTAATCTTCTTTAGATGGATTTTCTCAATCCATCTCTTATAAACTCTAATTGAGTTTATTTCCTTTCTGACTTCTCTAACTGTTCTAAGGTTATAGCCTAAGATACCTCTACCTAAGGCTTTAACCTAAAGCTCTGATACCAACCTGTGACGCCCCCAAATCGGGTACCTTTAAACCCCGACTATGGTGTATCACAGTACTACCCATTAAACATAATCTTAAAGACATAAATATAATAACTACATTATTACAAAATATCATACTTAACTTCCCCAGGTTCTAAGACCTTACATTTTTGGAACCTCATAATATAATAATTTTTACATCATTATACTTAATAAATCATTTGTAGTGTAGCTTATTACAAACTCATTACATGTAGTTCGCTATTCGGTAAGTTTTCCTTTTCCTTTATCATTCTTTCCTGAACTTTTCGCCCGCTCGGGCTTAGCTGAAAGCATTTATCATAAAGAAAGAATGAGCTAGAAAACTCAGCAAATATAAACAGTTGCAATAACAACCAAAAATCAAGAATCATGTTTTTATTTCAACAACTGAACAATAGTTGTGAAATACATTTGAATAAACAAGAATAATAGTAATAAATTTCTTTAATTTAACAATTTCTTAAAACAATATACTGAGCGGCCATACGACCTTGAACTTTTCTTTTGGGATAATTAAACTTTTAGTACCTGTACTAGGGTCCGACTTACAAATTGGTACCCAAACTGAAAAAACTTACAAACTGGTGCTTGTACTAGAAAAAACTTACAATCCGTTAAATTTTAGGGTTTCGTTTAATTATTAGGGTTCCTATCTTATAAGTTGGTACCCAAACTGAAAAAAAGTTACAATATAGTGCTTGTACTCGTAAAAACTTACAATCCGTTAAATTTTAGGGTTCCTTTTAATTATTAGGATTCCATATTTGCTAGTTTCTTTTAATTTGCTCATAAATGTGTGTTTTAGTGCTTGTTGCAATTATTTTCCGTTTAATTATTAGGATTCCATTCGGCTTGTGTTTTAGTGTTTGTTTATTTATAGTATTATATGCACATGCATGTGCAATATTTCTTTAATTCAAGCAAATTTTTACTTTTGCCTAAAATGAGAAAACTCTTCACAAAAAAAATAAATAAAGTAAGATACCATGAGTTAAATAGATATATATGATGCTATTGAAAACTTTCAAAAAATAGTTTATATACATTCTTCCATCATATATATTTAATATTAGCTAAAAAATTAGTATGAATAATTTTAAGAATAGTTTTTTAAGAATAATTTTAATTAAAATATTTTTATAATACTAAATTTTTTAAGAATAATTTTAATTTTTAAATATATATTTAATATTAGCTAAAAAATTAATAGTGGTGGTAAAAAAATGATAAAAATAAATTCAAAATATCATGTCACTTTATAGTCCTATAATAGAAATGTATTAATTACAATTATAAAATCAATTGAAAATAAAAATACATATCAACCACCAGTTTGAGTACCAACTTGTAAGTCGAGTTCTAGTATAGGTACCAAAAGTTTAATCACACAGATTCTGTTAGTCAATCAGACTTTTCCGTCGTGTCCGTTAGTCAAATTTAACGATTTAACATAAATATTCAAGTACAAGCACCAGTTTGTAAGTTTTTTCAGTTTAGGTACTAATTTGTAAGTCGGGCCCTAGTACATGTACTAAAAGTTTAATTACCCCCTTTTCTTTTCATAAGAGGCTTAACAGATATAATACTATAAACCGATATTTTTCTAAGTACGTTAGGGGATCAGCCTATTGCACTCATGTTGTGCACAACCTATTTCTTTTAAACGACTATATGCATTTTTTTACACCGCAAAGGCCAGTCGGAATTCCGACCAAAAATACCCCTAATAATAAGGTTATTCATCTCAGACTTAAGTCAGAGTCCGCACCAATTTAATTTGATTTGAAAAACATTTAAGAATTTATCAGATTCAAATCGTGTCTTAATATGTGTCAAGACAAAACAAAAGGCTTTGACATATTTTAAATAGTTCATGAAATATCAAACTCTAATTCTTTAATAATATGCGAAAGCATAGCTGAAGAACTTAAACAATTATCAAATTAATTGCACAAGTTTTAGAGTTCATACCATAAATAAATATTGCGAAAATTTCGAATAAAATAGAAAACTGGCACAATAAAATAATTTGTGGCAATTAAACATGTACGAAAAATTTTAGAATACTTGTCTGATGCGTTCTTTAAATAATACTTTTAAATTGTCCTTCAAATGTCTCACACATTAAATTTATTAATATACCAATTAGTCACAAAAAGACTTTAGATATTGGTTTTCTTATATCAATAATCATTTCTTGTTGTTCTTTAAATAATATTTTTTTTTGGCATTGTGGCGTTTGAGAACGCCATGGCCCACTTAACGACTTCTTACAAAGGTCAATATTAATTATTAAATATTTTCTAATATTTATTATTTATTATAAATTTATTTTATTTTATTAATTATTATTATTATTATTAATATTAATATTATTATAAACATTTTAGAACCATGTCAAAAATGTTACACTGCGTCGCGAAACGGCTCGGCGACACGCCTGAGGTACGCCCTGACAACTAACTCAGGCAGCCGCGCCCAGCGCTCGTGCACCCAGGCAGGCTTCGACTATTCTCTTTCCGGAAGCCATAACTCACTCATCCTATGTCAGAATAAGGTCGTTCTTAGTTCTACGGCTTCATTATTTAATGAACTATAAGACCCATTAACATAATAATTTTTCAGCAACTTAATAAAAATAGATTTTTGTCCAAAATGATCAGTGCTTACTTAGGGTTTTTGCCCTCTGTTTACTTGTTTTACAAAAAAATTCGTCATAACTTCGTTACACAAGCTTTTGCCTCCATTCTAATTGGGTTATGTTCATTACTCATAGGAGTATAAAACAACACCCTAGAACATAATTTTTATAATTCGAACATCACACAAAAATAGTCCCAAAACAGTCCATTAAGTTACTTTTCCATCCATTTACGCATAGGTTTTGTGTTTTCATTATTGATTTCACTTTCATAGAATTTACTAGTAGTTTATCAAGCATATTTATATAATCCACCTTATACCTTCAAGATCATCATGATTTTTCAACAACAAAAACAAAATAAGTTTATATATATCTTAAAATAATAAAATGAAAATTAGGGCTTTTTGTTCTTACCCTTGATGATATTTTCTTCTTTTTCTTATTAGCTAACTTGAAGAGCTTCCTTTCTTCTTTCCTTTTTAAATCCGATCATTCTCTCTCTCTCTCTCTCTCTTACTTCTCTCTTGATCTTTCTTTCTTTCTACTTTTACTTAGTAGCTTTCTATTGAAGATGAACAAAGGAATGCAAGTATACTTGCATTTCTATTTATAGGCAAACCAATGGTTAGGGTAGTATAGTCTTTTAGGTCATTAACCTAAGTTAGGTTAATTTAACTAACCTTTGATTAACTCTAACTAAAGCTAGACAACATTATTACTTAAGGGCTTGTTTAGCATAAATTAAAGAGGTTGGAGGGGACACAAATCTTCCACTTGATTTTATTGGATAATACTTCCATTTATAGCATGTAACTCACCTCCTTGTCCCTCCCCACCTCCGCCATCCGCCCACTCACCCTCTTCTCTCCCTTATGACTCATTTTTTCATATTCATTTAACCTTATGTTTAAAGCTAGTAAGTGACACCTAGCCTTAAACCTTGCTTTGGCCTTAAGTATTGGGGTTTAACCCTAGGCTCACTACAAGAAAAAGGACTAATTCCGACGGAATTTTTCGTTAGACATACTCTTATTCCGTCGGAATAAGTGTATTTCCGACGGCAAATTCCGTCGGAATTTCCATCGGAAGTAATGTCCTCGACCTTAAGTCCGTCGAGAATGCCGTCAGAGATTTTTTTTATTCGACGGATCAATTCTGTTAAAAATTCTGTCGGAAGTACTTTATCATCGACGAAATTAATGCCGACGGACTATTCCGTCGACAATAATCTCGACACGTGGCACTGTCCCAGCAATTCAGCTAACATTTAACTCCGACGAAATTTTCGTCAAAAATGAGTACTGTCCATCGGAAATAACATTTAAAATAATAATTTTAAAAATACTATGTCCGACAGAAAATCCGTCGGAGTTACCGTATTCCGTCGGAATTAGTATTTTTTTATAAATAATTTGTTTGCTTTTACAGTTTCCATGTTTTTAAACCCCATTTATGTACCTGTAACCTATTTTATCCCAACATATATACAAAGAATCAATCTAAATTAAAAGATTTACAAACTAAACTAAAATCCATTGATTTACAAAGAATCAAGCTAACTAGCTAACTACAATGATGTAACTACGCTGATATAACTTATAATTTACAAAGAATCAAGATAAATTAAAAGATTTACAAAACTAAACTAAAATCCATTAATTTACAAAGAATTAGACTAATTAGCTAACTACAATGATGTACATATATAACTACAATGTTTTACAAAATAAATGGGGAAAACGGAGCGCCGCTATGGTGTATGCAAATCTATGTCATCATCCCCATAGCGCGGTCTGCATTGTCAACCTGCTCGCCATCACTAACATCATCAACATCGTCACCCTGTTGATACAATTACAAATATAACTCATTAGTCTGTATGATAGAATTAAAGAGACAATATAAAAATGAAATAATTAACTTAAAATAAATATAATACCTGAGTAGGTGGGGGCTGACTCTCTATCGGGCCAAAAGCCTCCGAGAGTAACCGGAGCACCTCGTCGCGTATCGTGACGAACTGCTCCTGCAGGATACCCGTACTCTCGAGGGTGGCCCCTGCTGCAATATCCTGAGCTAGCTGGTGAAGGCGAGCTCGGTTGGGCAACTCCTGACGACAGATAATCGGATCCGTACGAAAAGTTTGAGATTTTTCAGAGAGTCATGGCGACAGTCTCGGACGCTGACGCTTGCACCAGCCTGTGAAAATAAATATACCATTACTAATAATATAAACAGTTAATTTAACTTAGCTTATCAGAAATAATATTACATCCAAGTAATGTATACGCGGGAATCCTCGGCAAGCCCAACACTCGATACCTGCTGGTACTACTACTAGAGGGATCCTAAGACGCGACCCATAGTCTCAACTCCTCATCCAGAGATAATTCAATCTCAGGCGGAGGGGTGGTGGAATCTAACGCCTCAGAATCTCCCCTAGCAGCCTGTAACTCAGCTAGGCGCTGGTCTCGAAGAGTCTGAAATTGGTCCTATAATTTATTTTGTACACGTGAGTTAATTGTATCATTTTATTAACTACCTAATATTAAAAATTACTAAAAATTAAGATTACTCTTACCCGTATAGCTACTGCTGCGGGAGACATAGTAGAGTCCTTTGGCATGTCATGATGGGCTCCATGGCACGCTTGCGTGAGGTGGTCGTTGGCCGGATCGTTTCCAGCAAGTTATAAGGTAGAACACTCACAACACCTATATTGAGACGAAAATCTTGGTACATTTGTTTGCACAAGGAAGTTTGCGTTGAATGGAACACCAACAACACTTTGACCCAATGTCTATAACGAGACAAGAACAAAAAGTATAATTGACGATTGATGCATGATAGAATAACGCCACACACAATTATGATCTATTGTATGATAAGTCGATAATTGTATCTCAAGAAAACTAAGAACTAGTCTAGGAATTCTTAAAGAACTAAAAGATGAGAAAATTCTCACAAGTAAATTTATTAATCAAAAAGTTGTGGTTTGCCCATTACATAAACTATGTATTCTATTTAACCTAATAGAATAAACATTAAAGAAACCCTAAATCCTAAAAGAAATAGAAATACTAGTTAACAAGTAATTAGAAATCAAATCTATTTGACAAATATCCTAATTACATTAGAAATCTAAAAGATATCAAAAATCCTTAAAAATATGGAAAGAAATCTAAAAATCAAATCTGAAAAAAAAGCATCCTCGAAAAACGCGCACAACATTCTGGCGCCCTAGCGCGAGGCGCGCTGCAAACAACCTTGGAGTAGCGCGGGGCGCGCTGGAGGCGCGGGGCAAGCTTGAAGAGGTACAGGACACGCTGGAACCTGCCGAGGCTCTGCATAGGTAGCGCGGGCCGCGCTGCTTCTAGTGTAATCCTAGCGCGGGGCGTGCTGGTCTGAAGGAATTGACCGTCATGCCCTTTTAAGTCCCGAACGTGATTCTTTGTTCATTCTTCACTTCTTCCACTATACTTGAATCTTTGTAAAGCTCGAAATAATGAACTTAGAATCATATTCCTCAACGAATGGTTTGATGGTTCTTTTGAATTGGACTTCACAACAAGTATTCTTGAGTAGTTTTTAGCCCAATCTCTTAAAAATAATTGTTGAACCCGCTGTACTTGAATTAAAACATTATTAAAAAATCCTGACCCCCTCATGCGCGTGTCATTCCCCTCCTCTTCAAAACGTTTTGTCCTCAAATCTGGCATCTCCTCTTCTCGAAAAAGATTGGTCCACAATTCTGATCTTACATCAAAACAAATAAAGTTAGTAGCATCAAATAAAGTATAATCATAATTCCTATATCGCACATGAAATATAAAAGCAATATCAACCACGCAAGTAAGAATATGAAAATAATCATCAAAATTTCCAACTCCCCCGAGAAACACAGTATCATCTCGTATCTCCCTTGAATTGACATGAGTTACTTGTAAATATCCCCTTCCAGACAATGATCGAAACGGCAAATCTCCATGCAAGATTTTCAAATCACGACCTGGAAACTTAAACTCTCGATGTCCGTTAATCACGCACTTCTCCAAGCTAACACGCTTTTTTCACACATAACCCAATTTCTTCCATTTTATTAAACATATAATAACAAACTAATTAAGCAACTATAGCAAAAATGCAATTATTATTACTACCTAAGAACATAAACCTAGATGTAATAAAACAAATGCAACTAAAACTACGAAAAGTTCTATATCCCCCTGGATCAAAAATCAGCATGTAGAACTCTTCACGAAGCACTTTCACCCCTTTACGAATTCCCGGATCAAAATTAATCTCATGATCTCGTTCATTCGTACTGACTTCCATTCTAATGCACCCGGGTCAAATGTTTGCCTTTGAAACTTGACACGTTGCACACGTAGACATTTTTGAATTCCTGGATTAAACACAAAATTAAATAAATCAACAAGTTTGCTTTGTCTAATCACCAAGAAATCAAATATCTCAAAATCACATATATAGTCTACTAGAACAAGAATCAAATTACTTCCCTTTCGACTTTCCATGCAATGTTCGAGCTGTTTTGCGCAATGAATCATACTTTCCTCCTCGACGAGTAAGAACCCATCTCGAACCTGCACAACAAAACTAACATTTCCCATCCCATTAACGCTAACAAATTCAAAATCAAATAATGATATCAACGGAATCGAAAGATCACATCCAACACTACTAGACGAAAACTCACTAGCATATATAAAATGATCACAATCAAACTCAACAAATGCTAAAGATTTTTCCCAAGTGTTGACAAAACTCGGAATATCATCAAAACAAATATTATCATATTTTTCCAAGAAAGAATGCAAAATATGATTTAATTTGGAAATATTTATTGCATTAGCTAGTCCAAATGATCTAACTAAACACGCATGACAATCATATCTCAATCCAATCCGATGATAAACACTTTTCACATCAAGTTCAAATGATAGTAAATCATACAAAGAAGATTGTTCTAACGGATATTCATGATTACTATCACTATCAACTAACGACAACTCTTGTAAAGATTGATTAGCATGAAAACCTATCTCAGCATATGAATAAGAAAACTTAGATTGAATATCATGCAAACAAGAATATTGAAAACGAGAATATAACGCATGCTCATAAACTAACTCAACAAATATCAAATATCCTCCATAGTTTATGATAAAGACGATTTTACCCTCAAAGTAGCAAACAACAAATTTGTCTATGGAAGCATGTAAAACATGTTTTAAATAATTCATGAAAACTCTAGATGCATTAGTTAATCTAACAGAAATAACTATCCATCTATACACATCACATGTCCTCACAATTTTCCATCCATCACATTTTCTCATGCTAAATTGATTAGTCATTGCCATCACATGGTCATCTTCAAATTTAGACAAAACACAAGAACTATGTATTTTATCAAGCATATTATCTAAGTAAAAAAAATAACAGCGATACTTGTTTACCAATTGAAAATCAACGCACAAGCTCGATGTACTATCCTCCTTAGGTACTATGATCTCATGAAAAGCACACGTATTAATGTTCTCTCTTACAATACCCGCTTTGGTGAAGTTGGACTCCATCAACTTTCCAGCCCGCCTTGGTAACTCCATCGTCTCCTCGGGCATACTAAAAGCTGATTGGTATGGAATGATAGCTCGGGGTATATCATCAACAACCTGTATAAGAGATAAAACAGAACTAGATAAAGAAGAGTTAATCTCGTTAGTATTCAAAAGCTCCGTCTTGTACGAATGTATAGTCATTGGCTTTTCAAAATACAATCCACTTTCCAACTCACTCTCTTTTTCATAGTCACTAATTTCTCTCTTTTCTTTTTGCTCATTCTCTCGCTTGTTCTCAATCTCTCGAATATTTTCAATCTCACTTTTCTCAGTCTCTCTATTTTTTTCATTCTCTCTTTCCTCTTTTTCACTCTTATTCTTTTCATACTCACTTTTTTCTGCTTTTCTTTTTCATTCTCAATCTTTTTTTCACTTTCTTTTTGTCGATCACAATCACATGTATTTTCTTCCTCGAAATCATGGACTTTATATTGAACATTGGAATCTAACAACTCTCATTGGACTGCATATTCTACTCCATCTTCCACCTCCCTAGGTTGATTCTGCTCTTTTTGCGCCTTAGAGATGTTTTGTTGTTGCCTCAAATAAGCGTCCCTAACTCATTGTATGTTCTCGTGACGTCCTTATTTACCTCCATAGAAAATACTGATTTCCTATACACCTTAGGAGTTTCTCTTCGTTGTCTCCACTGTAAATCTTCATGTCTATGAACCATCTTTTCATTATCCCAGGTTGAACGCATTGAAGATTGCTCTTTATGTCTTGGAGATGCATATTCATTCCTCCTGCTAGACTGTACTAGGGCATACCGCTTTCTCATCATGGTTTTTAACTCTCTCCACGTCTCGATTAGACACTCTCCATACCTTTTCCTGCTATGCACAAATTCAGCCCACCATGTAGCTACATGACCGAAAAAATCCTGGATCGCCAGTTTGAACTTCTTATGCTCCGAATAATCATAATAGTCAAACTCCCGTTCCTTCCTTTTCTCCCAACTTAAATAATAGTCATTCATATTTAGTTTTAAGAATGATATTTTTTGATTCTTAATAATAAATAAATATAATGAGTATCTAGCTAACTATTACATGCCATATAAAAAATGATGTTTGCCCATTTTAAGATCTTAATAATTAAGTATAATAGTTTTATATTCTAAATAACAAATTAATATGTCATATAAAATGAATTTGTACATACAATACAGATTGCAAATTCACACTGAGATAATAAAAAAATTAAGTAAAAAATAAATAAAATCAAACCCTATGATTATGAGATAAAGTAAATATGTTTTTTTGTATTTTAATTATAATATTAATTAAATAGATTAATTACAAATTGACTTACTAATTTATTTGTACCCTGTTTATTTAATAAACATGAATTACTTGACTCAATAAGAATTATCAAATTTGACATTAAATAAGAACTAAGTACCATCTCAAGTGTATGTATTAGAACAACACACATTTACATACATATATCATAATATACATAAATGAGTATCTACATACATCACAATATTATTTATATTAGTTGTAACTGATTTATGAAATTGATGTTTGCACTTTACAAATCTCAATTTAAACTCCATAAAATATTTATATGAGTTGTTCAAAAATTTACCTTTTAGATAAAAAATAAAACAACAAAAATAATTATCAATTTATGTTATCTAACTAATTTTTAAAAGAACTGAAAAAAACTTGGTTAAATCTATCTTCTTATCAACTAGCTTCTTATGAAAATGAGTAATGAAAATACAATAATGTAGTGAATTAGTACAATGAAGGAGGGGAAAAAGAAAGTGACCGGTTAAGAAAATAAACGACCTAATGGTCACTTTGTTTTGTAATGGAATGAGTGATCTTGATTTATTCTAGGTGACTTTGGGTATCTTTTAGAAATTTTTTGATTTATCTTACTATTTGTCATGAGACCCATCGTACATATATTAACTTTTTGTTTGAGAAAAAGTACATCAATATCCAATACGACTATTGATTTACCAAAGAAATTTTCGGAACAATGTCATTCTCTATTTGGCTTTCTTTAAGCTCGGTAATTTTACCCGAACTCCAGGGGATCCGCTCAATTTCGATCATAATAAGATTTAATTTTTTAAATTCTATAAAATTAGAGTCGAATAAAGAATATACTTTGTCACTTTTGACTATATTATATATATATATATATATATATATATATATATATTATGTAGTTATTAGATTATTTTATTATAAATTCGTAATATTTGAATATGTTGTTAGTAATAGAAACGTTTTACGTTGTTTGATTTTGAATTAAAAATAATTATACAAAATAATATAAAAAAAATTAGAAAAATTTGATTTAAGAAACATGAGAGTAATTAGTTAAAGAGATGGGACGGGAGCGGACCAAATATGGAGTATTAGTTTTGAATTCGAGAGAAAGCTCCATGTTGACAGGACTATTATCGAAAAGGTCCCCTATTTATATCCATTTATAACCGTTGGTTTGCTGTCAAAGTGGTCCCATATACATGCAATAAATCTAGGGCCACACTGTTTTTGGGGACATTCTAGGGACATTTGTTTTTTTTTTTTTTTTTTTGATTTTCAAATAAATTATATGATTTATTGAAAGTAAAATTTAAAAAAAAACAGTGATGTAGCTGTAATTTGGATACATATACAAAACACTATTGTATAGTCTCTACAACACTGTTTCATATACTTATCCAAATTACAGCTAAATCACTGTTTTTTTTTTAAAATTTTACTTCCAATAAATCATATAATTTATTTGGAAGTCAAACCAAAAAAAATATGTCGCTAGAATGTCCCCAAAACAATGTCGCCGTAGAAGGACTCATATACATGAGTCATTGTACGGCGACATTGTTCCAACGACATTTCTAGCGACTTTTTTTTTCGTTTTTTTACTGTACACCCCTATGTTTGTTATGTATCTAAATTACGTCCAAATCACTGGATTATGTAAAAAAAATTGTTCTAATAAATTCCATAAATTATTTTGGAGTAACAAAAAAAAAGAAAAAAAATAAAGGTCGCTAGAAATGTCGCCAAAAAATGTCGCCCTAGACTTATTGCATATACATGTGCTACGTGTACATCAAACTGAGAGTTGAAATTTATCAGCATGTTAAATCTAGATTCATCTACGGGTTTTGTAAATACATCAACAAGCTGGTCTTCAGTAGGGATATAGTGTAATGATATATTTCCACTTTGCACATGATCTCTAATGAAATGATATCTTATATCTATGTGCTTGGTTCTTGAATGCATGACAGAATTATGAGTTATAGCAATTGCACTGGTATTATCACAATGAACAGGGATAGATTTAAACTCAAAACCATAGTCAGCTAACTGATTTTTCATCTATAGGATTTGTGCACAGCAACTGCCTGCAGCAATATATTCAGCTTATGCAGTAGAGGTTGAAACTGAGTTTTGCTTTTTGCTAAACCAGGAGACAAGTCTATTTCCAAGAAATTGACATATTCCACTTGTGCTTTTCCTATCTATCTTACAACCTGCATAGTCAGCATCAGAATATCCCACTAAGTCAAAGGTGACTCCTTGGGGTACCAAAGTCCCAAATTTGGAGTACCTTTAAGATATCTGAAAATCCTTTTTACAGCCAATAAATGAGATTCCTTAGGATTAGCTTGAAATCTAACAGAAATACAAGTAGCAAACATGATATCTGGTCTACAAGCAGTCAGGTATAAGAGTGATCCAATCATACCTCTGTATTGAGTAATATCAATACTTTTACCTTTTTCATCTTTGTCAAGCTTGGTTACAGGTGCTATGGGAGTTTTCATAATAGAGGCTGACTCCATGCCAAACTTCATTAATAGGTCTTTAATGTATTTGGCTTGGTTGATAAATATACCTTCATCAGTTTGCTTCACTTGAAGTCTAAGGAAGAAATTCAGTTCTCCCATCATGCTCATTTTGAACTTACTCTGCATTAGCTTGGCAAATCTTTCACACAATTTTTCATTTGTGGCTCGAGTCCCGTACTATTCACATGGTAGGCTTGACGCAGCGGCGTCAAGCTTAGTGCTTGGATCTCACACTGCGACGTGAGTCCCGGTCTTTTCCCTTAACAGGCTTCATGCTGCGGTGTGAGCCTTAGAAATTGGATCCCACGCTGTGGCGTGAGTCCCTTGCTCCTTTTTCCGAATTTGACCTTCGCGGCGGCGTCAGCTGTAACACCTACGATTGGCACGGCAGTGCCAACCATCCAATGCCCGCATTCTGAGTTTAATCCCAGTTCGCGACCTCGACTTTCTCCAACTCCAACCTCCATAACTTCTTTTATACACATGCAAATTGGTCCATTTTGGACTCTCTGGACTCCTAAGACATAGGGCTACAACATACCAAAAATTTAGAACTATCCATAAATACTAACACGACCAATTTTTTAGCCAAAACACAAAGTGAAAACTCTATTTTTGGGTTCTTGGTGTTCTTCACCAAAATCAACACCAAATCTTCGTTTTTACTCCTTTTAACTCCATTCCAATTGGGTTATAAAGAAAACCCATGGAACTACAATATTACAGCATCAATTAAACTAAATAATTACTCAATCAAGGCTTTACAGTCTTCTAAATTGTCCGAAAGTTATTTTGCCCAAAAAGTCCAAAGTTTCATCCTTTATGCCAAGGTTCGGATCATTCATTGATTCCGTTCCCCTTTGAGGTCATTAATGGCTTACAATATGTCTTGGTAACAATAAAAATCGACCATAACCCACAATAGCAACAACAATTGCAAGAAATGCTCAAACCCAACGGTTTGAGCTCAAGATCACCAAAACTCGAAAATTCTATCAAAATTCAAATGAAATGGATTTTTTTTGTTGATTGTTTACCTTGTAAATCCCTTCTAGGTGCTAAGAAAATTGCTAGACTCGATTGGATTGAGTTCCTCCTCCCTTCTCCCGTTCACTCTGTTTCTTTTTCTTCCGTGTTCTTCTTCTTGTTCTTCCGCTTCTTCTTCACTACTCTCTCTCTATCTGTAGCACTCTCACTCTCAATCCCTCTCTATATTTTTCCAGCAATTTCAAAATAAAATGCTAGAGGAAAGAAGGCTTGCAATGGAAATGGAGGAGTGAAGAGAGATGGTGGTTTCGGGTGAATGAGAGGGAGTAGCTCAAAAATGTTTAGCAATTTGGAAAATTAAGGCATTGAGCCTAACAAAGGGCGGCATGCTTCCGACCATGCTCTCCTCTCCCTCATCTGATTGGTCCAAGGGTTTAGGTTGATTCCTACTTAGAGTAACAAGCAAAAATAAATACCCAAATACACAAAAATATATCCAAATACTCCTACTTTTGTACCCAATTTGGTAAATAACTCTACCCAAAATTAAAATGGGTACTCCCATAAAATATTAGGACGTATAAAAATAATAACTACGGGGTTTGTCCATTTATTTAGAACAACCATATAATACATTTCGGATATCGAATAAAACGCGATTGGGCTCAAAAAGAAAATCCGACACTTGAAAAAATTATCTCTTCGCACACGTGTATTATTGAAATTTATTAAGGTCGAAAAAACGCAAAAGTATTATGACGTGCAAAGTGCCTCGGTAAATGTACCCCGTGAATGGTGATTTTGCGATTTCTCGCAAAATCAATTTGTTCACTCCAACGATACAACATGTAAAATTCAATCACATACACATATTCTAGGTTATAACACAACCTTTAAGCACATAACACATAATAATATAAATAAAAATTAAAAATTCATTTTATTCACACATAAGCTCGGGTTACAAGGAAATTCAAAATTCCCGATTGTTACAGTTTCTCCCCATATATTCTCATTCCCTGGGTAACTCCCTCCCCTTATTCCTTCCAACTATATACTTCTTATTCCTTCAATTCCCAGCTGCAGATTTCATTACCCATTTTCCACATGGGTCATGAGTTTGGGTCATGGGTCGGGTCGTGGGTTTGGGTCATGGGTTTGGACTACCCTTAAAAATAATTTGGGGCTTCTAGTTTAATTCTAATTGGACTCAATTAGAAGCCTACACTTGGATTATTAATCCTTAATATTAATGCTTTGACAAAATTAAGAAAAGTCAAAATAACGAAAAAGACGTTTTTGGCGTGAATAGTACCCACGTGAATAGTATTTTAGCGTTATTCCTCAAAATCATTTTGCTAACTCCTACTAAATAATAATACTTGTAATTATTGCAAACACATTATCTGGGTTAGGTTAGTACATAACCTTTAAACACATAACACAGAATAATATTAATAAAAATTCGTTTTATTTAATAATATTCATAAGCTCGAATTACAAAGCTATCCACAATTCACGATCGTTATAGAGATAACTCAATCTCGGCCAGAGGACTGGTGGAATCTAGCTAGCGGCTCAAGATCCCCACTAGCAGCCCGCAACTCAGCTACATGGGCGTCTCGAAATGTTTGATATCGGTCCTGTAATTTATTTTGTATACATGAGTTAATTATTTCATTTTATTAACTACCTAATATTAAAAATAACTAAAAATTAATATTACTCCTACCCGTATAGCTACTGCTGTGGGAGGCTTAGGAAAGTCCGTTGGGGTGTGGCTCTATCCCAAAACTCGGTCATGGTAGGAGGTCAGTCCAAGCTCTCTCGCATGGCCTGATAATAAAGACATTCAAACCGTCATTAAGTATGCTAATGACAAATGACTAACTAAACAACAAAATACACAATACTTACCGACTTCACCTCAACAAAGGACTGTGAGCTAGTCATGTGCATGACTCAGAGCTGGCTACGATTTTGCTTTGCCTGCTCTGACTTCTTCTTGAACACCTCATCATCTCAGTGCCGACACATAGCCTCCCAAGCTAGATCGGAGACTATACGGGGCAGATGATCTCTGATTGTAGTCCCGGATTACTAAACAACTGTTCGGGCAGCCCGCTACCTCATCTCATAAAGCCAGTCGACATAGTTTTTACGTACATGTGCTATAATAACACTGTCGCTGGCTACTACGGTGATGCCCCCGTCATATCTAAAATAAAGCTTCAAAAAAATGTATTGACATATCAGAAAGCATTTGAAAGTGTAAATACCTATAATACTGTTAACTTTAAGTTATGCAATTCGACTTACGTGAAATTCGCGCAACACAGTGTCCATATAAGAGGCACATACTGCCCGTACTGGCTAAATCGCATATAGCAAGTAGGCAGGTGTATCATGCAGATGGTGTGGAGCGTCGCCTTAACGAAAGAGTCCAAAATCTTATAATACGAGATAAATAGAACAATGTTGTATTTTAATTATACAATCATATAAAGGTATTTAATTACAATTGACATATTATTAAAGTTGGCACTTACTGATCAATGTCAACATCTACCTGGACGATGTGTGGTTGTGCCAACGGACGACCAAACAAACCGAGGTTAGTCACTCGCTCACATCGGCGAACACTATCTGTTATAGGTGAAAGTGATGACATTATGTAAATATATTTTTTTATTATATGTTATAAATATTTAATTAAACAAAAGAAAAAATAATTTATTTCGAAAACTTATTAGTTGATGATGACGACTCGCCCTGGGTGCCATCGCCAGATCCTGAACGGCCATTACCACGGTGACCTCCCCCGCTATGTCTAGCTATATATAAGTGTACTACTGAAATAACCAACATTAAGTAATTAATTTATAGTTAATTTAACAAAATTTTATAACCGTTATTGTTAGTCAATTATTTAAGAAACAACAATAAGTTTAGACTAAGTAAGTCATCTAATTTGTAAGAATCAAAATCAACTTCATCGTCAGATTTTGCCTCTTCTAAATCTGTATCAGTTTCGTCGTGTTCTTCGTGTACGATGATATAATCATTAACAATCACGTTTTTCTCATCATCGGGTATGTCAACGAGGTTATAAGCCACCACATCATCATCATTTACCACTACGTCCTTGGGATTGCGAACTTGTTCTTACAATGGGTCATCTGTTCCAGACGGATTAGTACCACCAAAAGCCCAAGTGTTCATTGTGATAACTGTATACCAGGGGCTTCTAGAATTCATGACATTCGGGGCATAGTACACTTGAGTCGCTTGGCTGGCTAATACGAATACGTCATCAGATTGTAGTTTTGACTTTATATTTACCGTGACGATTCTATTACGATCAACTTTAACACCCTTATTAGTATCAAACCAGCGACACCTAAATGTAACAACCTTTTTACCCTTATGATAATTGAGCACAACCACTTCCTTTAATCATCCATAGTTGTTGGACTCGGAATCATTGTAACAACTTCCCAACACGACAATGCTAAAATTGACTAATGTCATTTCATTCAAGTGATCAACCTTAAATCTGTATCCATTGACGATGCAGCCAGAAAATGAACTAATTAGTTTGTACATGCCTGAAATAACATCTTTAAAATGCTCATAAGTATTACCGTCTTCAACCCTTCTCTTAAACCACTGTTGAAAATTTTTAGTAGTGAATGATTCCAACTATGTTGTAGTAAGTCCCGGGTTAGAAGCATTTGCTTCCTCTTCGAATGAACTGAAATAATAATAACATAGTTTAATTGTTGATTACGCGACAATAATATTCGTGTATGGACATATAATAATACACACTTGATATATGCCGATACTTCGGGCCTATTAAGAAGCACATAGATGGATACAATCTTCAAATCTCTATCGCTTACGTAACTCATCCTCTCATGGCCAAATGGTTTAGCCAGATAGGTGAATATAGCTAACTCATCATCAACATGAGATTGGGGACCAACGACCTCATTCCTACTTAAATAATTGTGCTTAGTTGAGACTACATTGTCAAAGTACAAAGAGCAGAAGTTGACAAGCTCTTCATCTATATAGCGTTCAACAATTGAACCCTCTACACGAGCTTTGGTTTTCACTTTTTACTTTAATCGACACATATACCTGAAATATGATTGAACGGAAATAATACTTATAGTACGAGTTACAAATATCATCACAGTTTAAGTATATAGATGATATTACCTCTCAAAAGGATACATCCACCGATATTGCACCGGTCCTCCAAGTTTCATTTCATATAGTAGATGAATAGGCAAATGCTCTATCGAGTCAAAGAACCTTGGAGGTATGATCATTTCGAGCTTGCATATTATCAGCAATATATTCTTCTCCATCTGGTCCACATCACTGTACCTTATTACCGTTGAGCAAAGATCCCGAAAGAAATTTGATAGTTCGGTCAAGGCATCAACAAATTTCCTAGGTAACATCTCGCGGAATGTAATTGGCATCAACTTTTGCATGAACACATGGCAATCGTGACTTTTGAACCCAGTTATTTTCAGCTACTTAACCTTATTACAACGAGAAATGTTAGAAGCATATCCATCCGGGAGCTGCAATGCACTTACCCACTTCCAATTGTCTTCAACCTGTTGCTTCGTAAGACAAAATGGAGCTTTTGGTTTTGAGTTGTTAGGTCAAAGCCACAATTCTCGTCTGATCTTCATTGCCACTAAATATATACGTCCTTTATCAGTGTCTTTTGTTTTACCACTCACATCTAACACGATATATAACAAGTTCTCAAATACATTCTTTTCTGTATGCATGACATTTATACAATGACGGACCGATAATGTGACCCAGTATGGCAACTCAAACCACATAGGCGAGTGTGTCCAATTATGAGTTATCTCGTACCATATTGTTTTCAACTTAGCATGCTCCTTCCCTGGCGGTGAAAATGTTAGATCATTTAGCCAGTCTAATATCTCGTTGCCCGATAAACGTCCAACAACCCCTTTTTCTTTGTCTTTCTGTTAAACTATGCAGACATCTCTTTGTAACTATGGTCAGCAGGCAAGAATCTTCGAGCAATTCCAAAGAAGCTAGTTTTCCACCTATGACGTAGTTGTGTGCTTTGCACATCCCCCATACAGACTAGACATGACAACTTCCCGTAAGTTGACCAACCACTGATCATCCCAAGTGCCGGAATGTCAATGATAGTCCATAATAAAGATGCCTTCATCACCAAAATTTTCATCTCGGACCCGTCTCCCACAACATCTTAAGTTCATCGACTAACAGTCTGAGGTACATGTTTGTGTCTTTTGTAGGACTCTTATCCCTCGATATGAGTAAAGTCATGAATAGAAACGGATCCTTCATGCACATTGACGGTGGAAGATTGTAAGTTACCATGATCACTGGCCAAACAGAGTAGGGCTAGCTAAAATTATTAAATGGGCAAAAGTTATCCGTAGCCATGCCAAGCCTGACATTCTTAACTTCCTCAACAAATTCTAGAAAATTTTCATCAAACTTCTTCCATTCATCTCCATCTACAGGGTGAGTCAGCTGACCAGGCACGACGTCCCTTGTTCTATGTCAAGTCATATGCTGAGCCATGTGGGACAACATGAATAGCCGTTGAAGCCTCGACACAAGAGGAAAGTACTGTAAGATCTTCTTGGGCACATGTTTCTCCTTCCCCCCACTTTTTGTCACCTTGTACCGATGCAAGCTGCATATACCACACTGTCCCTTATCTTTGTCTGCCGCATAGTATATGTAATATTCCGAACCCTAATAAAATTTGTATATGTAAATTATGTGTTTGTTAAATGAAATTTCTTATTCCGACTCTCTGTTATGTGATGATATATTCTGATGAACGGTTGTTCAGGTAATCTTTGAAAACTTAATAAGATTCGAAAACATTATCGTATACGTTTAGAATTAGAACGTATAACGTAAAACTAGATATCGAAAAGTTTAAAACCTTAAACCCTGATGAGATTTGAAGTTTGTAACATATGTGCTTAATAAAGATTGAAATGATATTTCGAAGTAGGTGTTTTGTGATTATATCATGCAAACGATAAATTTGGTCAAATAAATTTTTTTTTGTCAAGCTGCTTAGTCGTGCTTACATTGACAAAATGATTTATCGTGCTTTCCACGATTTCACCAAAAAGCATCCTGACAAATTATTTTTAGTAAGTTGTTGTGTCGTGCTTAAACTGATATAGTGTTTTGTCGTGCTTACGCTTTGTCGTGCTTACGTTGACAAGCTACTTTGTCGTGCTTACACCTGCCACACGCCAGCTTACGCCTGGCACACGCTAGGTACTAAAGTGTAATTAACTTTGGCACCAAAGTGTATTAAGCCGAGCCACTAACGTGCAATTAGTGAAACTTGGTTTTTCTATAAATAGCAAGCTCAGTTCATTCATTCCTTACTATTTTTCAAGAGCAGTTCAAGAGCAAAAACACTCTATATTTATATTCTGAGAGATATTGTGGGATAAAAATTACTTTCTAAGCATCGAAACGCTGCGCGATTGGAAGTAAAGCTACCAACTATAAGAGGTATTACTCTAGTGGTTATTATTTTCATTTTTCTTTATATATATTTAATAAAAATATACTTTTATAAGCAGTTATAATGCCCAAATTATTTTAAGTATATAGTACAAAAGTCCTATTTACAAGCAGTTATAATGCCCGAATTTCTTTTACAAGCAGTTACTATGTCCGAATTTCTTCAACTATTTAGTAAAAAGATTCATTTTATAAGCAGTTATAATGTTGAAATTTTCTCAAATCTAATAGCCGAATATTTATTTTATAAGCAGTTATAATGCTCAATTGATTTTAAATATAGTTGAAAAATATTCATTCTGTAAGTAGTTATAATGCTAAAATTATTTCATATATTGTAAAAGAAGTCTTATTTATATGTGATTATGATACCCAAAATAAAACTTAAAAGATTTAATCATTAAACGCTTATTTGTCTACATAAACTTATAATCGTGTAGGATTTACGACGAACGTTTAGACCGTTATATTAACTGTAAAAGATATACGAGGCAAGTTTTCTAACCTTGTTATATTTAAGCAAGTCTATTACATCTTGCTATCAATTATTCTGAAGTTATTGCTTCCTGTTCAGCATAAATTAAGAAATGAATCATTATTCGTATATTGTTTATTCGAGCGTAAATTATTGTGTCAAACCAAATTGTTTTGGTATGACATCTTATACTGAGAAATGGAACACCTTGATGTAAGGTGAACTGAAACACCTTGATATAAGGTGCCGGTAACTGTTGATTATATATCGACATAAAATTATAGGATGATATGCATACTCCTAGGATATTGGTTAGGCTGATCCCCTACCAGATATCCGAAATCAAACGGTTCTAAGTCATTGAAGACTGATAGAACTAATTGAAATATATGGTTCATGTATAGAACCCTCAGTTATGCATCATTGACATCTTTCAAATCAAACACATTGTGTTTATATTTTCAAATGAACTTGCTGAGCATTTGTAGCTCATTCTTGCATATATCTTCTTTTGCAGTTTTAAATGATAATCCCGACACTTTTGGGATAGACAAAGGAAAAGGACATGTTTACTAGTTTTATTTACTGTTTTTGAATAATTCAAGTCTTTTATAAGGCTTTGTTGTAATAACTTAGTACTGAGAACGATGTAACTGAACTTAATGATATGTAATATATTATCATCCTTTATTACATCGAATGCGTTATACTCGGATCTTTACTTTCTTTAGCATAGTTGTACTAAGTAAATACAATATCTTTACGAACTATACATCTGAATGAGGGTATTTAAATGATATTGGGAGTTCTGTAAGCGCTGAGGTTTTACTTAATGAGCACCAGTAAGGTGCCATCTTTATCGGAATGCGCCCCTCAGTTCCAAGAACAATCTTATCATTAATACTGTGAATGTCAGATAGATAGGGAATATCGATATGAAAGAAGTATTCATGAGATATGAATCTATACATTCAAGTAAGGGTATCCAAACACAGATAACGTTCTGGCAGGAATTATCATCTGTTATGGGATACTGTGAACCTTGGATAGATAGAAGTCGTATTTTATTGAATATTTATAGTTGTATAGTTTCACGTGAGCACCAGATCTGCTACAGGGAAGTGTAGAGAATTTGGGGGCGTCACAAGTTGGTATCAGAGCTGTAGATTATAGCTCTAAGGTAGTTAGAAAATACCTTAGGATATAGTATTTGAGTCCGTAAAATACTTAATCATACATAAAATAATCTTAAAAGCTTTATATTATGTGTAAATTTGTTTCGCTATAATACTAAACAACTAAAATTCTTTTGTAGAATGTCAGAGACAAATTGGAATGACCTCCCAGTTATAGATCATCCCATGGTAGGGTGGCTGATAGAGAGTGAGTCAGATAGTGAGCCAGAAGAGGTTCCAGATTATGAGCCGGCCACTCCCGAGTCAGACCTGGAGAAGGAAGAACTTTTGCACGACCAGGAGATATTAGATGCTGAGGAGGCTGAACATCCCATAGATGGACACCTAGTAGATCCTGATCCTAATGAGGAGATTGGAGAGAGTCAGATGATGTCTGTCGATAAACACGAGGATATAGTGACGGGGTTAGTCCAGCAGTCATCCACAGATCTAGAGGCTACCAATTTTCGAGCATATGTAGCTGAAGGGTTATTAGAGAGTGAGAGGGATAACACTCGCCGTCTTAGGACACTTCTCCAGAGTGCTCAAAAAGAAAGGCAAGAGGCCCAAATGTATTTATACCGAGCAGACAAGGGATGTCGTGATACGTTCGGCAACTTAGTGAAAGTAGTATGCACACAAGCCAATCATATTTGATATGATGTAGCATATACTTTGTAATCGTATTCATTTATTAATAAAAGAATTAATTTTCTTAAAAGGCATTTTATATTATCTACATAGTGTTATTATATTAAATGTGATAAACCCATAGTTTTGAGTAATGCTTTTATAATCATGATGGTGATCATGCTAATGAGATCTAAATTCTAGATAGCTCACAAACTAAAATCGTTCCTAATCGTTGGATTACTAAAATGGGGATTAGTGAATCCGGATAGATTAGTACATACGTTGCTTGCTCTTAAGAAGAGGATGATTGATCTCATAATCATTTGTGTGGAGACACTAAAGCAAGTGTGTAGGTGCTTATTGGAGAATAAGTTCACTGAACGTGACTCGCTAAGGAATATCTAATGGAGTTTTACTCGTCTGTCAATAAGAATTCCTCTAGTGATAGTAGTACAAGTGATCCTTGGACTTGAGATCATCATAGTATCTTGTGTATGATGAGTTATACTTTGACATGTCCTTTAAGACCTTTGGGGTATATCAAAGGGTATGATTGGGTATAATTAGTTGTGCATGGAGATAGGTGAATGATCAACAAAGAATCCAACACGTCTAGTAAAAGATGTGAATGTCCTATGTGATTCAATAAATGATAACTCAGTAGTCCTTGGCCAAGGCAGGATGAAATTAGAAAGGAGTTTCTAATTTGCATTATTTAGAGTTGTGCATTTGGGAATCGAAATATATATATTTAAATAAAATAAGACTTGACAGTAAATCCATGTCTTATATTTAATTGGGACATTATATGGTAGAAGGATTGAATTGTACGGTAAGTATGCACTGAAAGGTTCTTTTGTGATTAATGTTGAAATCTATATTATCTGCAAAGTCGTTGATCGCTAAGGGGGCTTACCCTTATTGTAGAATAAATATTATTTACTTAAATGAATTAAATAGTTTAATTTATTTATTTAAATAAGATTAGAATTGTTCTAATTGATTTATTCACAACCGGTTTAATATGGAGAACCTAAAGGGTCACACCGCAAAAGGAAAAATATTTATTTAAGAAGTAAATGGCATAATTGTAATAATAAGTTAAGTGTATTTAATTTAGTCTATGGAGATAGAATAAATTAAATAGCTTAATATTTATTATTTAATATTTTGGAAATATTAAATATAAATTAATAAGAGGAGTCTTATTATTATTACTATTACTATTATTTAATTCCTAATAGGGATTGGGAATTAATTAATAGAAGTACTCTCTTATGGATTCCTAATTGGATTAAGAGCATAATTAATTAAAGGAGTTTAATTATAATAGAAACCCTAATCCTAAATAGTTTAGGGAAGGGTTATTCCTATATCTATAAATAAGAGGAGTCTTATCATAGATTAGGGTTACACACTCTTGCATTAGATTATGGAGAGTACTTGTAATTTCTATAGAGATAGAAACTAGGGTTTTGCCAATACCCAACTTCTTGAATACCTATTTTTCCTTGGTGGATCACCTCTAGAGGCCAAACACTTGGGTGGCTAACGTTAATCAAAGGAAGGAATCTCATTGGTGGAATTCGAGGAGAACACGAAGGACCAGGAATTGAACTTGTACCCGAGGAAGTTTTGATCTACGAGGGTATAATTCTTATTCTCTTTCTCTTTCGTTTATATCGTTAATTGAGTAAATAGATTGATCATGGTGATGGTTTGTATAAAATTTTAAAATCCGATTTTATCGCGCTTCCGCTTTATTTATGTAATTTGATTGCATGCTTGCGTAATATACAAACCTAACAGTGGTATCAGAGCCTAATCTTGTGCTAATTATCGATTTTGATGATTCCATGTGTGTATGGTATGCGATTGGATCGAAATTTTTGCACAGAATCTGTTTTTTCTGAATCTGCTACGCGGCGTAGCTGCGCCGTTTCCAGTTCATTCTGGAGCGCAGCTGTGCCCAAACCCAGAAAGTCATTTCTGGGGTTTAGCGCAGCTGCGCCGTTTCCCAGTTCATTCTGGGCGCAGCTGCGCCAGTCAGCAGAATCTGAAAAAAATAATTTTTTTCCTTCAATTAAAATAAATAGTTTATTTAATTAATATAAGTTTAAAATAAAGATGTTTATTTTATCTGGAATAGGATTTTAGATTGCTAAAATTAAAGGAGTTTAATTTTGATTTCGTTTTTGATTAAAATAAAAGAGTTTATTTTGTTTCAAAACTAAATATTAGCAAAACTTTTACCCATTAATTGATATCAATACATATATGGAATGGTTTTATTATTCATGAGATGAATGTTATTTATTGATACATATAGAGATATGTATGATAATAAATAGGGATTGATTATGGACTATTGACCAATGTGTGATTGGATTTATTTTAGAGGATGTTTGAATGTATGGGTTTTTTTTATAAATGGGGTCTGCGTACCTCGTCTTCTCTAATTTTTCTTAATGTAAAATTCTATCTCCCTCCTATGTACTTCCCCTTGATTGCTGATCAAGGTTTCTATTTATTGTAAATAGTTTTTGTAATAGGACTAGTTAGAATTAATTTTGAAGAATTGGAGACAAAGGAGCAAGGAGCGCATGAAGACTCGTTTGTAATGGAGCCCGGGTTTAAATGTAATAGTTATATTTAAATTTTATTCTTGCACCCTAGGTTTGACCTTTTTGGTTCACTTGGTGGCTCTAGTAAACCAAACTAGAATAAAAGTCCATAATCAATCCGGGTAGAATATAGTATTCTATATGTGCATGTTTACTATATGTATATTATATATTATACAACATGCTTCGCAGGTTAAATAATATGACGCGTATTTTATATATATATATGTGCATGCGCGCTAACAAGATGAGACTAATAATTACAAACCCCTTAAAGTAATTATATTAAGTCCTAAGCGTTCAAAGATATTTGGAATATCGAACGTCGCCTTCTAGCATGGTAAAGCAATCGAGTATTAAATATTTAATATGAGTTGTTGTGTCACCACAAGTCAAGTATTAAATATTTAAGATGTTGCATTATCACATTTGATGCTTATTAAGGAATTGAACATTACTGTTTTGTTGTGTCACCACAAGGACGGTATTTTTCTCTTCACATATATGGAAGTGCTAGGTTGGACTTAACTTGGATAATTTTGATTCGGATGTGTCACCACTTGATCAAAATAATCTAAGAGGCAAAATAAAAGGAGTTACATAGTGATGTAATTGACAATAGTTGTCTACCTATTTATTTATATATCGTTTGTTGTGTCACCACAAGGCTATATACATTTGAAATGGGATCCTTAGTCTCACTAGCAAATCTTTAATTAGAATTGCCGAACTATAGATTGAGGGTAATATAGTTTGATCAAAAAGTGAGAGATACCAATTTAAAATAAAGACCTAATTTATTTTGGTAATTAATTAAATGAATGTATGCTAAAATGTTGTCTATTTCACATGCAGAATTTAAAAATGTCAAACTCACTATCATTGCGTAGCATACTTGATGCTAACAAACTGACCGGACCAAATTACACGGACTGGTTAAAGAATCTGAGAATTGTTCTCACTGCTGAAAAGATTTCTTATGTCCTAAATTCGCCAGTCCCTGCAAGTGTTGCAGAAACAGCCTCTGAGGAAGAGATTGCTACTTTTAGAAAGTGGCAAGATGATGCAATCCTGGCTCAATGCATCATGCTCGCATCCATGAGTAACGAGCTTCAGCGTCAGCATGAAACTATGGATGCTCATACTATATTGTTGCAACTCAAAGAGTTGTATGGTGAGCAAAGTAGGACTGCTAGATATCAGATATCTAAGGAGCTCTTCCGATCTCGTATGACCGAGGACACTGCTGTTGAGACTCATGTCCTTAAGATGATCAATCTGATTGAACAACTTGGACAACTTGGGTTCGTGATGGATGGAGAGTTAAGTCAAGATTTGATCTTGCAGTCACTCCCGGACACCTTCTCACAATTTGTTGTGAATTTTCACATGAATAAGTTGGACGTCAGCTTGCCTGAGTTACTTAACATGCTGAAAACTGCTGAAGGTCACTTCTCATCCAACAAGAACCAAGTCTTACTAGTGGATGATTCTTCCAAGAAAAGGAAGAGGCCCAAGGTATCTTCGGAAAAGAAGTAAAACAAGAAGGCTAAGGGCAAGGCGAAGAGAAAGGATAAAAAGAAACCTGGTCCAGATAGCAAAAGAATTTGCTACCATTGCAATAAGTCGGGACACTGGAAGAGGAACTGCAAGGAGTATCTTGCGGACCAGAAGAAGCTTGGAGAAGCTTCGACTTCCGATCTAGTTTGTTCATGATTGAAATTAATTTTTCTGAAAGTCAAAATTCTACTTGGGTATTGGATACCGGTTGTAATTCTCACATATGTAATAATGTGCAGGGACTAAGCAGAAGTAGAAAGCTGAACAAGGATGAAGTCGTCCTACGAGTGGGAAATGGAGCAAAGGTTGTTGCATTAGCTGTAGAGACTTATTGTTTAGCACTGCCTTTGGGCAAGTTCATTAGTTTAAATAATTTTTATTATGTTCTGACACTCATTAGAAACATTATTTCAATTTCTGTATTAGATATGGAAGGTTTTGATATTATAATAAAGAACAACAGATGTTCTATTTATAATAAAAATATTTTATATGGTGTTGGGAACCTACTGAATGGACTTTACATACTTAACTTGCATGAAAATATACTTCAAATTGAACAAACTAAGAAAAGAAAAAGAGATGATGTTAATTATACCTTTATGTGGCACTGTAGACTCGGTCATATCAATGAAACAAGATTAACCAAGTTGCATAAAGATGGGCTTTTAGAGCTATTTGATTACGAATCATATCCAACTTGTGAATCTTGTCTCATGGGTAATATGACTAAATCTCCTTTTAGTGAAAAAGGAGAAAGAGTTACAGAGTTATTAGCGTTGGTACACACAGACGTATGTGAACCTATGACAACGAATGCACGAGGAGGGTATTCTTATTTTATTACTTTCACTGATGATCATTCTAGATTTGGATATGTGTATTTAATGAAATACAAATCCAAATCGTTTGAAAAGTTCAAAGAATTCAGAAGTGAAGTAGAGAAGCAAACTGGTAAGAGTATTAAGATTCTTCGATCGGATCGAGGAGGGGAATACTTGACCAATGAGTTTCTCAATTGTCTCAAAGAAAATGGTATAATCTCACAATGGACTCCACCAGGAATGCCACAGTTGAATGGTGTATCTGAAAAGAGAAATCGAATATTGTTGGACATGGTTCGTTTCATGATGAGTTTTACCGACCTTCCAGTATCCTTCTGGGGTTATGCCCTAGAATTGGCTGCATACCTACTTAACAAGGTACCTACCAAATCCGCCCCAAAGACTCCATATGAGATATGAACAGGGAGAAAACCAAATCTTAAGCATGTTAAGACTTGGGGTTGTCCAGCTTATGTCAAAAGGTTTGAGCATGATAAGTTGAAGACTAGATCCGACAAATGTAGATTTGTGGGATACCCTAAAGAAACATCAGGGTATTATTTCTATCATCCTACTGATCAAAAGGTGTTTGTTACGAAACACGTTGTCTTCTTGGAAAATGAGTTTATCCTTGAAGGGGTCAGTGGGAGTAAGATATATCTTGAAAAAGTTTAAGAACCACAAAATACTACGGATCAAAGTCAGGTACCTGACCAAGTAGAAGAGCCTACTGTACCACAACCTATTCATAAATCTGGAAGAGTACCGAAGATACCTGAAAGGTATGGATTCATCATAAAGGATGATGATGAGGTACGCATCATAGATGATGATGATCCATTGACTTGCGAAGAGGTTATGAGTAGTGAAGACTCAGAGAAAAGGCTAGAAGCCATGAAATCCGAGATGGACTCCATGTATGAAAACCAAGCATGGACTTTGGTTTCACCACCTGAGGGCATCAAGCCTATTGGGTGTAAATGCGTCTTTAAGAGAAAGACTGGAACAGATGGCAAGGTAGAGACCTATAAGGCCTGATTGGTTGCAAAAGGTTTCAAACAAAGACAAGGAGTTGACTATGATGAAACCTTCTCACCAGTAGCTATGCTCAAGTCCATTCCGATTTTGCTTGCAATTGCAGCTTATTATGACTACGAGATCTGGCAAATGGACGTGAAAATGGCCTTCCTCAATGGTGAGCTTGAGGAGAATGTATATATGATACAGCCAGAGGGTTTTGTTTCAACGGTTGGAACAAACCAAATCTGTAAGCTACAACGATCCATTTATGGATTGAAGCAAGCTTCTCGAAGATGGAACATCCGTTTTGATGGGATAATCAAAAGGTTTGATTTTATCAAAAATGAGGATGAACCTTGTGTGTACAAGAAGGTTAGTGGGAGCGCCGTTTCATTCCTTGTATTATATGTTGATGATATATTACTGATAGGGAATGATGTTCCTATGCTACAGTCGATCAAAATTTGGTTATCTAAACACTTCTCCATGAAGGACTTAGGTGAGGCATCTATATTTTGGGGATAAAGATCTATAGAGATAGATCTAAAAGGATGCTGGGCTTGACCCAAGGAAAGTACATTGACTCGATGCTAAAGAAGTTTAGCATGGAAGATTCCAAGAGAGGTCTCATACCGATGAGCCATGGCATACATCTCTCCAAGAAACAGGCCCCAAAGACACCTAAGGAGAGAGACCAAATGAGTAAGATTCCTTATGCTTCAGCAATAGGATCTATCATATACGGTATGATATGTACTAGACCAGATGTCGCTCATGCACTTAGTATAACCAGCAGATATCAGTCGAATCCAGGAGAAGAGCACTGGAAGGCAGTTAAAAACATCCTAAAGTACTTGAGAAGAACTAAGGATGTATTTCTTGTCTACGGTGGGTCTGAATTGAAACTAGAGGGCTATATAGACTCAAGTTTTCAAACGGACCAAGATGACAGTAAATCCATTTCAGGGTACCTGTTTACCTTAAACGGTGGCGCAGTGAGTTGGAAAAGTTCCAAGCAGCAAACAGTTGTTGATTCAGTGACAGAGGCAGAGTACATAGCTGCAAGTGAAGCTGCAAAGGAAGCTATTTGGATGAAAAAGTTCGTAACTGAACTGGGAGTGGTTCCTAGCATTAGAGGAGATGTACCTTTATTCTATGACAACACTGGAGCTGTTGCGCAGGCTAAGGAACCCAGGTCTCATCAGAAATCCAAACACGTGTTGCAGCAGTTTCATTTGATTAGAGAGATCATTAAAAGAGGAGATGTCACCCTGGAGCGTGTGGACTCTCAAAACAACATTGCAGATCCATTTACTAAAGCTTTAACACAACAGCAGTTTGATCGTCACTTAGAGAAGATGAGTATTAGATACCATGGCAATTGACTTTAGTGCAAATAGGAGATTGAAAGTAGTATGCACACAAGCCAATCATACTTGATATGATGTAGCATATACATTGTAATCTTATTCATTTATTAATAAAAGAATTAATTTTATTAAAAGGCATTTTATATTATCTACATAGTGTTGTTATATTAAATGTGATAAACCCGTAGTTTTGAGCAATGCTTTTATAATCATGATGGTGATCATGCTAATGAGATCTAAATTCTAGATAGCTCACAAACTAAAATTGTTCCTAATCGTTGGATTACTAAAAAGGGGATTAGTGAATCCGGATAGATTAGTACATACGTTGCTTGCTCTTAAGAAGAGGATGATTGATCTCATAATCATTTCTGTGGAGACACTAAAGCAAGTGTGTAGGTGCTTATTGGAGAATAAGTTCACTGAACGTGACTCGCTAAGGAATATCTAATGGAGTTTTACTCGCCTGTCAATAAGAATTCCCCTAGTGATAGTAGTACAAGTGATCCTTGGACTTGAGATCATCATAGTATCTTGTGTATGATGAGTTATACTTTGACATGTCCTTTAAGACCTTTGGGGTATATCACAGGGTATGATTGGGTATAATTAGTTGTGCATGGAGATAGGTGAATGATCAACAAAGAATCCAACACGTCTAGTAAAAAAGGTGAATGTCCTATGTGATTCGATAAATGACAACTCAGTAGTCCTTGGCCAAGGTAGGATGAAATTAGAAAGGAGTTTCTAATTTGCATTATTTAGAGTTGTGCATTTGGGAATCGAAATATATATAATTAAATAAAATAAGACTTGACAGTAAATCCATGTCTTATATTTAATTGGGACATTATATGGTAGAAGGATTGAATTGTACGGTAAGTATGCACTGAAAGGTTCTTTTGTGATTAATGTTGAAATCTATATTATCTGCAAAGTCGTTGATCGCTAAGGGGGCTTACCCTTATTGTAGAATAAATATTATTTATTTAAATAAATTAAATAGTTTAATTTATTTATTTAAATAAGATTAGAATTGTTCTAATTGATTTATTCACAACCGGTTTAATATGGAGAACCTAAAGGGTCACACCGCAAAAGGAAAAATATTTATTTAAGAAGTAAATGGCATAATTGTAATAATAAGTTAAGTGTATTTAATTTAGTCCATGGAGATAGAATAAATTAAATAGCTTAATATTTATTATTTAATATTTTGGAAATATTAAATATAAATTAATAAGAGTAGTCTTATTATTATTATTACTATTACTATTATTTAATTCCTAATAGGGATTGAAAATTAATTAATAGAAGTACTCTCTCATGGATTCCTAATTGGATTAGGAGCATAATTAATTAAAGAAGTTTAATTATAATAGAAACCCTAATACTAAATAGTTTAGGGAAGGGTTATTCTTACATCTATAAATAAGAGGAGTCTTATCATAGATTAGGGTTACACACTCTTGCATTAGATTGTGGAGAGTACTTGCAATTTCTATAGAGATAGAAACTAGGGTTTTGCCTATACCCAACTTCTTGAATACCTATTCTTCCTTGGTGGATCACCTCTAGAGGCCAAACACTTGGGTGGCTAACGTTGATCAAAGGAAGGAATCTCATTTGTGGAATTCGAGGAGAACAAGAAGGACTAGGAGTTGAATTTATACCCGAGGAAGCTTTGATCTACGAGGGTATAATTCTTATTTTCTTTCTCTTTCGTTTATATCGTTAATTGAGCACATAGATTGATCATGGTGATGGTTTGTATAAAATTTTAAAATCCGATTTTATCGCGCTTCCGCTTTATTTATGTAATTTGATTGCATGCTTGCGTAATATACAAACCTAACACTTAGAGCATCGGGTGCTTAGGTACCCAGTAGAGGCGAACAGGGTGGATTATATGATAGACCGGTCAGTGGTTTGTCATATGATTCAGGATGCCTATAAGAAGGCACGTGATCGTTCAGTCTAGTTTAGTGCTTAAGTTTATTTGTTGTAGTTTGTATTATAAGGATTTTGGGTTGTAAAATAGGGAATCTTCTGTACTAACTAGTGGTAGTATAAACCACTAGTCGAATATACCGTTCTGCATGTGATATACAAGTTGTGTTTGTACAATCAAATTGTTAGTTCTATGTATAGTATATACTTGTATTTATACTTGTCTTTTCTTTATTTTAGAATCATGGCATCAGGACGAAGAACCCAGACCAGAAATGTGACCAATGAAACAAACCCCACTCAACAACTAGTAGACCTACTATTAGGAGCTTTATAAGGTCATCCACCATACCAACCCAACCCAAATAATCCACATAGGTCAGCAATTAAAGACTTTAAAACCGTTGGACCACCTGAGTTCAAGGGAACTGCGGATCCAGTTGAAGCCCAAACTTAGGTAACTGAAATAGAAAAGTTTTTCACTATAACCAACATAAATAAGGAACAAAAGACAATATTTACGACCTTTTTCCTAAAAGGTGAGGCAAACTTTTGGTGGGAAACCACAAAAACCAGGGCCGGTGAAGGAGTAATTCCTTGGGTAAGATTCAAAGAATTATTCTTTGAAAATTACTTTCCACAAACTATGCAAGACCGAATGGAGGTAAAAATTTTAGAACTAAAACAAGGGGAAATGACTGTATCTCAGTATACAACCAAGTTTAACGAATTGTCTCGTTTTGCCCCACATCAAGTAAACTCTGAGACGAGAAAAACTAGGAGATTTGAGGAAGGGTTGAAACCTCAGATAAGGAGTAAAATATCAATCTTCCAATTGAAGACATTTTCAGAGATTCTTGAGAAAGCTGTCATAGCTGAGATCGAGAATGAAAATCTTCTCAAATTCCATAAGGAGAAGAGGAGTCAGAATGAAGGGGAAAAATTCAAAGGAGAAGTCAGTACAGGGGGTAATAATAACAACAAGAGGAAGTGGGATACCACTTTTTCTACTAACTTTAGGGAGAAGGGGAATAATTACAACAATAACAACAACCTTACCAACAGAAACCAAAATAACAAGATGGAACGTTGGGCCACATGTGGAAAGAACCATCTGGGAGTATGTCGTAGAAAGGTGGTTACTTGTTATAGATGTGGTCAGGAGGGACATTATTCCAATGATTGTCCCAAGAAGAGTACTAATCAGGGCAATCAAAATTATAAATGTTATAATTGTGGCGCAACAGGTTACATATCTAGAAATTGTCCAAAGAATAGGAACCAAACCAGGGGACGAAATCAAACCACAAACAACACCCTCAAACCAACAGTAGCAGGAGCTGGAGGCCAGAGTCGTCCAACCGCTAGATCATTTAATATGACGATGAGGGATGTTGTTGCTTCACAGGACGTGGTGACAGGTATCATCCTTATTGACACTTTCAATGCATATGTGTTGTTCGACTCTGGTGCTACTTGTTCATTTGTGTCTAATAGCTTTGCTACCAACTTGAATATGCCATGCGAAGCCTTAGACGTACCTTTTAATGTAGAGATTACAAATCGAGAGATAATTCCCGTTAAAACTGTATATAAAGATTGTAATGTAGAGATTAAGGAACACAAGTTTCTTGTGGACCTCTTTCCTATACAACTAGGGGAATTCGATATAATCTTAGGCATGGATTGGTTGGTTAATCATAATGCAATGATTGACTGCCATCGAAAACGTGTAAATCTGTTGACTGAGTCGAAGTCAAAGGTAGTGTTCAATGGTGGTTGTTCACCTAAACGATCTCGATGTCTGACAGTAATGCAAGCAGAAAGATTGCTTAGGAAAGGTTGCACAGGTTATTTGGCATATATAGTAGATACTCGAAAGGAAGGAGCAAAGCTAGATCAAATACATGTAGTTAGAGAATTTCCGGATGTGTTTCCAGATGATTTACCAGGTCTACCTTCGGATAGGGAGATTGAGTTTGTTATCGATCTTGCACCTGGTACGGCGCCAGTTTCGAAGGCACCGTACAGGATGGCACCAGTAGAGTTGAAGGAGTTACTTGTATAGTTACAAGAACTCTTAGATAAGAAATACATACAACCTAGTGTTTCACCTTGGGGAGCACCAGTGTTGTTTGTCAAGAAGAAGGATGGAACTTTAAGGTTATGCGTTGACTATAGAGAATTAAATAAGTTGACCATGAAGAACAAATATCCTTTACCACGAATTGATGATTTGTTTGACCAGTTGAAAGGGGACGAACACTTTTCGAAGATCGACCTACGATCAGGTTATCATCAGTTAAAGGTAAGAAAAGAATATGTGCCGAAGACAACGTTTAGGACACACTACGGACATTATGAGTTTCTTGTGATGTCTTTTGGATTAACAAATGCGCCGGCAGCATTTATGGACTTGATGAACCGAGTGTTTAAACCATGATTAGACAAATTTGTCGTAGTGTTCATCGATGATATTTTAGTATACTCGAGAACAAAGGAGAAGCATGCTGAACACTTAAGGAGCATATTGGAGATATTACGCAAAGAACAACTTTATACAAAGTTTTCCAAGTGTGAGTTCTAGTTGGAACGAGTCCAGTTCTTGGGTCATGTAATTGACAAGAATGGAATAGCGGTGGATCCAGCAAAGATAGAGGCGGTTGTGAATTGGGAACAACCAACAACTCCAACAGAAGTACGAAGTTTTCTCGGTTTAGCAGGGTACTATAGGCGTTTTATACAAGATTGTTTAAAAATAGCAACCCCGCTAACCAATTTAACTCGAAAGACGATAAAGTATGTCTGGACAGATAAATGTGAAGAAAGCTTTCGAGAGTTGAAGAAACGATTGAGCCTAGCACCAGTGTTATCTTTACCAGATGATACAGGAGTTGTCGTTTATAGTGATGCATCACACAAGGGATTGGGTTGTGTGTTAATGCAACATAGGAAGGTGATTGCGTATGCCTCACGACAACTCAAAGATTATGAGAAGAGGTATCCTACGCATGATCTTGAGTTAGCTGCGGTAGTATTTGCCTTGAAAATATGGCGGCATTACTTGTATGGGGAGAAGTGTGAGATTTACACAGATCATAAAAGTCTGAAGTATATTTTCACACAGAAAGAGTTAAACATGCGGCAGAGGAGATGGCTAGAATTGATAAAGGATTTCGACTGTGAAATCTTATATCATCCAGGGAAAGCCAACGTCGTAGCAGATGCATTAAGTAGGAAGAATCAAGAAAAGTTGAACATGATAACAAATAACGAGGTATTGATAAAAGAGTTTGACAAACTTGAGATCGAGGTAAGAGTTCCAATGAATTCTACCCAAAAGTTATTTGTTGTGGAAAATGGTTCAACTTTGTTGGAGAGAGTCAAGAGACTACAGGAGACAGATGCAGAGTGTCAGAAGTGTAAGACTGAAATAACCCATAGGAAGAATAACAAAATCAGAATGGATAAGGATGGAATACTGAGGTACGAAGATAGAATTTGGGTACCCTCAGTACAAGAATTGAAAGATGAAATATTGAATGAAGCCCATAGTTCTAAGTTCGTTGTACATCCAGGAAGTACAAAAATGTACAAAGATTTAAGTCGACACTTTTGGTGGTCTAACATGAAAAGAGAAATAGCAGAGTGGGTAAGTAAATGTTTAACGTGTCAAAGGGTTAAAGCTGAACACCAAAAGCCGAGTGGACTATTACAACCCTTAGAAATTCCCGAGTGGAAATGGGAACATATTACCATGGATTTCGTAGTTGGTCTCCCAAATACACAGAAAGGTCACAATGCCATTTGGGTAATTGTAGATCGTCTTACCAAATCAGCTCATTTTCTACCTATAAAAGTTAACTTCAGTCTTGACCAGTTAGCCAAACTTTACATCAATGAAGTTATTTCTAGACATGGAGTCCCTGTTTCTATAATATAAGACCGAGATCCCCGATTTACTTCACATTTTTGGACAAGTCTCCAGAAATATTTAGGAACCCAGTTGAGATTAAACACAACTTATCACCCACAAACCGACGGTCAGAGTGAGAGAATAATTCAAACATTAGAGGACATGTTGCGCACTTGCATCATGGATTTCAAGGGAAGTTGAGAAGATCAGTTACCTTTAGTAGAGTTTGCCTACAACAATAGTTACCATGTCAGCATAGGAATGCCACCATTTGAAGCTTTGTATGGAAGGAAATATAGGACACCTTTATGTTGGGACGAGGTCGGTGAGCGACAAATGCTAGGACCCGAAATAATTCACCAAACCGTTGAGATAGTTCGAATTATACGAGGAAGATTATAAGTGTCTCAAGATCGACAGAAGAAATATGCGGATCAACACAGGAAGCTACAAGATTTCGATGTCGGTAGTCACGTGTTTTTAAAAGTTTCTCCGTGGAAAGGCAAAATACGTTTCGGCAAGAAGGGAAAATTGAGTCCGAGATTCATTGGACCATTTCAGATATTAAGAAGGATAGGTGAAGTAGCTTATGAGGTAGCCTTACCTCCTGAGTTAGAACATATCCATAACGTGTTTCATGTGTCTGTGTTACGACCATACAAACCCGATTATAAACACGTTATAGATTACGAGCCTATTCAGATCAAAAAAGATTTATAATATGAAGAAGTTCCTATTGAAATCATAGATAGGAAAGAACAACATCTACGCAAGATAATTACCCACACTTGTTTTTATAATCTGTACTATAATTTCGAGGACAAAATTCTTATTAGTGGGGGTGAATGTAATATTCCGAACCCTAATAAGATTTGTATATGTAAATTATGTGTTTATTAAATAAAATTTCTTATTCCGACTCTGTGTTATGTGATGATATATTCTGATGAACGGCTGTTCAGGTAATCTTTGAAAACTTAATAAGATTCGAAAACATTATTGTATACGTTTAGAAATAGAACGTATAACGTAAAACTAGATATCGAAAAGTTTAAAACCTTAAACCCTAATGAGATTTGAAGTTTGTAACATATGTGCTTAATAAAGATTGAAATGATATTTCGAAGCAGGTGTTTTGTGATTATATCATGCAAACGATAAATTTGGTCAAATAAATTTTTTTTTGTCAAGCTGCTTAGTCGTGCTTACATTGACAAAATGATTTGTCGTGCTTTCCACGATTTCACCAAAAAGCATCCTGACAAATTATTTTTAGTAAGCTGTTGTGTCGTGCTTAAACTGATATAGTGCTTTGTCGTGCTTACGCTTTGTCGTGCTTACGCTGACAAGCTGCTTTATCGTGCTTATGCTTTGTCGTGCTTACGCCTGGCACACGCCAGCTTACGCCTGGCACAGGCTAGGTACTAAAGTGCAATTAACCTAGGTACCAAAGTGTAATAAGCCGAGCTCATAACGTGCAATTAGTGAAACTTGATTTTTCTATAAATAGTAAGCTCAGTTCATTCATTCCTTACTATTTTTCAAGAGTAGTTCAAGAGCAAAAACACTCTATATTTATATTCTGAGAGATATTGTGAGATAAAAATTACTTTCTAAGCATCGAAACGCTGCGCGATTGGAAGTAAAGCTAGCAACTACAAGAGGTATTACTCTAGTAGTTATTATTTCCATTTTTCTTTATATATATTTAGTAAAAATATATTTTTATAAGCAGTTATAATGCCCAAATTATTTTAAGTATATAGTACAAAAGTCCTATTTACAAGCAGTTATAATGCCCAAATTATTTTAAGTATATAGCACAAAAGTCCTATTTACAAGCAGTTATAATGTCCGATTTATTTCTCTTATATATTAAAAAATATACTTTTATAAGCTGTTACTATGTCCGAATTTCTTCAACTATTTAGTAAAAATATTCATTTTATAAGCAGTTATAATGCTGAAATTTTCTCAAATCTAATAGCCGAATATTCATTTTATAAGCAATTATAATGCTGAAATTTTCTCAAATTTAATAGCCGAATATTCATTTTATAAGCAGTTATAATGCTCAATTGATTTTAAATATAATTGAAAAATATTCATTCTGTAAGTAGTTATAATGCTAAAATTATTTCATATATTTTAAAAAAAGTCTTATTTATATGCGGTTATGATACCCGAAATAAAACTTAAAAGATTTTATCGTTAAACGCTTATTTGTCTACATAAACTTATAATCGTGTAGGATTTACGACGAACATTTAGACCGTTATATTAACTGTAAAAGATATACGAGGCAAGTTTTCTAACCTTGTTACATTTAAGCAAGTCTATTACATATCAATTATTGTGAAGTTATTGCTTCTTATTCAGCATAACTTAAGAAATGAATCATTATTCATATATTGTTTATTCGAGCGTAAATTGTTGTGTCAAACCAAATTGTTTTCCTAGGACATTTTATACTGAGAAATGGAACACCTTGATGTAAGGTGAACTGAAACACCTTGATATAAGGTGCCAGTAAATGTTGATTATATATCGACATAAAATTGTAGGATAATATGCATACTCCTAGGATATTGGTTAGGCTGATCCCCTACCAGATATCCGAAATCAAACGGTTCTAAGTTATTGAAGACTGATAGAACTAA
Source organism: Aralia elata (assembly GCA_034770075.1). Lineage (NCBI taxonomy): Eukaryota > Viridiplantae > Streptophyta > Magnoliopsida > Apiales > Araliaceae > Aralia > Aralia elata. Next base: position 61,301,083 of record CM068388.1, on the reverse strand, counting down.
TTGAAATATATGGTTCATGTACAGAACCCTCAGTTATACATCATTGACATCTTTCAAATCAAACACATTGTGTTTACATTTTCAAATGAACTTGGTGAGCATTTGTAGCTTATTCTTGCATATATCTTCTTTTGCAGTTTTAAATGATAATCTCAGCACTTCTGGGATAGACAAAGGAAAAGGACATGTTTACTAGTTTTATTTACTGTTTTTGAATAATTCAAGTCTTTTATAAGGCTTTGTTGTAATAACTTAGTCTTGAGAACGATGTAACCGAACTTAATGATATGTAATATATTATCATCGTTTATTACATCGAATGCGTTATACTCGGATCTTTACTTTCTTTAGTGTAGACACCCAAATTTTGCGTTCCTTATACTAACCGTGATAGGAGGGCAAAATCGTCAATTGAACCGGCTTGCGGGAGCGAAGGAATGGGCACAAGTGCGAACGTTCAACACCACCGCGATGATTGGCGACCAAAGCTGAAGTGACAGGAAGGCCGTCCGAAACGAGCATTCCCGAATGAGGTGGCACGTCTCCCGGAAATACCCGGACTGCCAAATACAAGCATGTCAACGAAAACCGACGTTACGGCACGAAAGTCTAGGCGTGGCACGAAAATCGAGAAAGTCAAACCGTCCAGCCGCGGATTGATCTGTGGCCAATAAGTGAGCCTTTTGAAAACACGGAACTCGAAACACGGAACTCGAAACCAGGTGAGTGGAAGGCAGGCGGCCAGCCAACCTATTTCAGCTCATTCCCGCTTCAGCATACAGGAGGTTCAGCAGATTGAAAGGAGAAAAAAATTCAGCAGCAGAAAAGCACGGAAATAGAAGGGAAAAATAGCAAATTTTGCAACCAAATAGGAAGAAAAGAGAGAAAAAAGACAGGATTTATACTCTTTTGATTTTGATTGTATCAAATATACTTCTTATCCTATTCAAATACATAAGTTTACATCCATTTGAGATCATTTGCAAGGTAAAAATTCCCTTTGTTATAGCAATTTACATCATATTATTTGGTTAAATTAAATGTAGTTTTCATGAAATTCATGGTGGGATAATGGATTAGGGATTATTAGTGAGGGTTCCATCGGAACAAAATTCTTCCTAATAACCCGAGGATATCCAATTGGTGAAACTTCTAGCTTGTTTATGGTGATTTATTGGGTGTAATTTATTTAGATTATCATTTTCGGATATCATGGTGTATTAGGCAAATCCGTGTTGGTTAGTTTCGTAGTATTCATTTTGTGGGCATGTAGTAATCTCGGGTGTGAGCCTAGGAACGCGACCCCGTGGTCCAAATCCGATGATGGACGTTTTCGATGTATGTAATAAATTCAAGGTGCTCGTTTTTTTGTAACATGTAACCGTCGGGCCTTAAAACGACGCCAATGCGAGAATCGGGTTTAAGGCCCCGTAGTAGTGAAATATGTGATCGTTGGCGTTCGGGGATATTTTGATGGCTTACATGCCCGTGAATAGCCCCCTACGCGTTTGATATTTAATTTGATTTGTAACACCAAACAAAAGATTTCAAAGACAAAATAATAAAGATTTTTCTAAAATCAATCAAAGAAGGTTGTTAGTCTCACAAGGATAAGAAATTGGGGGTGCTAATAAATGTCGATTTCTATTTGACGAGAAGGGTAAAGAAAAAATCGTTTTCCAAAACATCACACAAAAGGATTTTATAAATAAGTAACGTTTTATTAAACCATTGTGCATAGGGTTAAAGAGATTCTAGAAGTTGCCCATCATTTGAGTTAGGAAGGCAACGTATAGATCTCGATTCCTATTTTTGACGAAGGTTTAGAAAACTCTTGTTTTTTGCCAAAACGACACCTAATGAAAATCTCATAGTTTTTGACAATTGAAATCAAAACCTTTCTCATAAAGAACAAAGCTTTCTCGTATAAACCGAAGGACATTCTAAAGCACTCCCAAAGCACGACTTTCCCTAAAAATCCAAATGATTCTTTCATACAAACTCACCACAACATTCACATAGGCACACACACACACGCACGCATACATACATATTTCGTGAATTAAAGGACAGAAAAGCATCAAGATTGCGGTAACCGTGTTTCACGGAAGTCGGGGGGTGCCTAACACCTTCCCTTCGCTTAAGCAAGCCCCCGAACTCTATGAATCTCGGTTCGCAGACCAATTAATTCGGAGTCACATATGAGCCAGCGATTATAAAAGACGAAAATTCGGATGAGTTGGTACATCCATTTCAAGTATACCAACTGGCGACTCTGGTTAATTGGCTCATCGCAAAAAAACGATCTTTCAAAACCCCGTCGACATTAAGTGCCGACCTTTTCCCCAAAAACACCTAAACCAAAGGGCTAAAATAGGAAAAGGACAAAAAACGAAAAACCCGGCGTCGACAGTTGGCGACTCTGCTGGGGACTATTAGAGGGCTTAAGCCGCGTTCAAATCTTGATGCTATCCTATCCTTTAAAATTCATAAATCTGTATGTACGTGTGATATTCTGACTTGTTTTACTTATTGTTGTGTGAATGTGTGCTTTTGTCCAATGAATGAATGATTGAATGAAATTATTTTACTTTAAAGTAATCATTTGCATACGGTGAGGACGATGAATGTGAATGTATGTTGAGAGAGTACCTCCTCCTGAGGCGAACCTGTCGGTTGCTTATTACTGGACTCGAAGGGGCTGCTCCCCGGAGTTGGCTCAGGAAACGCACCACCCAAATCCGCTCCAATCGAAAGGACTCAGACGAGTAGATTGCGAAGATTTGGGAACCTTCATGCCGAAAAACCCGTGAGGGTAACCCTAGGATAGGTCAGCCTCAGATTAACCCAACGCAGGAAAAGTCTCTTCATGCCCTTTTACGTTCGCACGTATAAATGTCATGATCCCATTCATATATGCCTCCCCTTCTGTCAAAAGAAATTACTAATCTCTATGTTTTGCAGGGAACAGCTGGGGAAGCATAATAAAGTCGTGTTTAGCATTTGTTATTGCATTAAAGGACTACTAACTTTCTGTTTTACAGGGAAAGATTAAAAAACCCAAAAACACAAAAATTACAGCTTTAGCATGCATCCACATTTTTCATTCCCCAGGACTAAACTTTGAACCATTGTCTCTGTAGGATTGCTCCTCAAACGCGTTCGCAGTCTAAAAGGACCAAAGACTCTACATCTGAAATGGCTGATATTCCACCTACTAATCCTGGTTCCATATCTAGGGAGGAATTTGATGACTTTAAGAAACAGATGTTGGAGATAGCCATAATGCTGAAGGAACAATTGCTACCTAGACAGGATCCACCTAAAGAGGACCCACGCCAACCTAAGGGCGAGCCAGTCGTCCCAAAGGTCATTCCCATGCCGAACAAGACAGTAATCACGATTCCAGAGGAGGGAGATACTGATGACCTTCGCAGGAAAATGAAACAGATGGAGGAGACCATCCAATCTCTAAAAGGCATAGGCTCCCTCGGTAGGGTTAATTATGCAGATCTGTGTGTCTTCCCCGGAACCAGATATCCAGAAAAGTTCAAGGTCCCTGAGTTTGAGAAATACAATGGAAAGGGAGACCCTTATACACATCTGAAAATATACATTGGGGAGCTGGGATCTTATGCAGAAGACGAGGGTCTAAGGATGCATCTTTTCCAAAAGAGTTTGACGGGAGAAGCGAGAATCTGGTATGCCCGTCTTGACAATGCCCGGATCCACAATTGGGAGGAATTGGCCCACACCTTCTTAACACAGTATAGCTTCCAAGCACAAATGGCCCCTGATAGATACCAAATGACAAAAGTTAAGAAGCAAACCAGGGAATCCTTCAGGGATTATGCATAACGATGGAGGGGTATGGCCGCACAAGTGAATCCCCCGATGAGCGAGTCAGAGATGGTGATGACCTTCGTAGATATTCAAGAGGCCCCTTATTATGAGTGGGTTATATCAGGGATTGGTAGGCCTTTTGCCGAGATGATTAAACACGGAGAAATGGTGGATATGGGTTTGAAGTCTGGTAAGATTCGGGATTTCACGGCTTTGGAAACGGCTGCAGAACAAATACAGAGTGGAAATTATGGCAGCACTTCCCGTAGGGTGCCAAAGAAAAAGGAGGAGGATGTTTCCCTCATCCTTCAGGGGTCATCTAGAAAGGCAGAAAACCATCTTCTAGTACAGGTGCAGAGAGTAGGGCCATCCCGACAACCCAACTTCACTGATCAAAGGGCAGAAGGGCGAAGGAGATTCGAGGCCTCGCAAAATCGAGTATTCACCCCACTCGGGGATCCTCTTGAGCGGATTTTGGCGGTATTGATAGCCCAAAAGAAGATAGTTGATTTGGCACCCCCGAGTGACCCAAAGGGAAGAAGGTTTGACCCAAGCAAGCGATGCGCATACCACTCAGGTTCCCCTGGTCATGATACGCAGGACTGTTGGACGTTGAAGCACAGAATCCAGAACTTGATTGATAGTGGGGAAATTGTGGTGGAACAGCCAGACTCCCCAAATGTTAAGGTCAATCCCCTGCCTAGACATGATGGAGGAGGGGTCAATGTGGCAGAGGCCAGTGAAGCCGAGGGGCCGTCAAGGCTGAACTATGTGAAGAAAATTGAGGAAATGATCAACATGATAAGTGATCACGAGAGTGCATGGGGAGCGCCCATTAGGTTGATGGGTGTAAGTAGAAATACCAATGAGGGACCTGTCAAATTGGCGGCTCCAAAACCCTTCATCCTTGCAGCGAGATCGCAGATCCCGGTCAGCAGTCTAAAGACGGTACCATGGAATTATGGGGGGGTGTCAGAGGAAGCGGCCAGTTGTGCTTCTATGATAACGAGGGGGAATCCTTTGTATCTTCCTGGGCGAGTCCTTGAGAACAAAACTAAGAAGAATGAAGAGATCTCCTAGGAGAAAGCCATAGAATTCTTGAAGAGGATGGATCATCTGGAAGCAAGAGGGATCCAGGTATTAAGCGAGGAGTCGACCCTGACATCAATCATGGACTTGGTGTTATCGTCCAATGATCACTGCAAAACCCTAGCGAAAGTCCTGGAGGAGGCGTACGTTCCCAAAGAAATTAGCAAGGAAGGTTTCGGCCATCTGGTGGACCACCTGTTGGAGAGTGATGTGATATCATTTATAGATGACGATATCCCCAAGGAGGGAAAGGGGCATCGAAAACCGCTACATATTGCGGTAATCTCCTCAGGTTATATCATGAATGGGGTGTTAATTGATGGGGGATCGGCGTTGAATATCTGTCCCCTCAGTACGTTGCAGAAGATGAACATCAATCCCAAGCGCCTACGGGCCAGTCATATAGTGGTGCGAGCCTTCGATGGTTCCCGGAGGGATACAATTGGAGAAATAGAATTGCCAGTGGAAATAGGACCTTGTACTTTTGATATCTCTTTCCAAGTCCTAGACATTGCGGCAAGTTACAACCTGTTATTGGGAAGGTCGTGGATACACATGGCCGGGGCAGTTCCTTCCACGCTACACCAGCAAATCAAACTAATCATCGAGGGGAATCTGGCAACGATCTCGGCAGAATGTGATGACCTTCTCCTCCCAGGAATGGCCTGCCAGTGATTAATGTGGACGAGTCGGCGGCACCTGCCAGTTTTCAGGCGCTGGAAATCAGCACTCCCCACTACAGATGCCTGGGAGCCCCAGCCGTGAAACCTAAGGTCTCTCCAGAACTTACCTTCGTTGCAAAAGAAATGATGAAAATGAATTTCCAGCCTGGACAGGGGTTAGGAAAGAGTAGTCAAGGAATCACCGAGCCCATTCAACTACCCCATCAGGTAGGCAAAGCAGGTTTGGGATATCATGAGGGCACAGCACGGAGACACCGTCAAGGCGTGGCCCCGATTCGACTGGCTGGCAATCCGGTGACCAAGGTCAACAATGAACAGGGGACTAGCGAGCCTGTGATTAGGGCAGGGGATGAAGAATTAACCCCCACAAGTGATCAGTCGACCAAGAGGGAAAGTTTCCTACAAGAGGTCGCGCAAACGTTTGAAACCAGGTGCTACATCCCCGGACAATTAACAAGCAATGAAGAAGGGATGGATGTTGTCACGCCACCGGGAGCCCAACAAAGTATGCCTATCATCGATTGGGCAGGGCTGATTATTCCTAAGGAAGGTATGAAAAGAGACTCAGGCGATGTGGTCGTGGTCATCTGGGAAGTGTCCGATGTGAAGCCACCTTTTATCCAGCGCATTTCATCTGACCTGACCGTCGACAACTGGACCATGAAACCAGTGATATCCAAACAAGGGTAAAACCCGACATCAGGGTGGTAGACCCTAGAGGATGGGATGATGAGGAAGTTTATTTTTTGTTGTTGTTTTGTATTTCGCATAATTATGTCATTTCTTCATGTTATCTGAAAATATGATCGTTGTGGAAAATAACTTATATATGACAAGTATTTTGTTTCATGTCAGGTGTACCAATTTGAGTAATCATTGCCTAACAAACGATCTTTCAAATTTGAATGATGATTATGATTTTGACATTGAGCTGGATTTCGATTTAATGGGCATTGAGCAAGACGAGACAGATTACGACGACGCGCCTGACGAGATCAAAGGATGGGTCGAGGATAAACCCAAACCCAACCTAGATCAAACCGTCACCATAGACATTGGAACCCCTAACACACCTAAAGAGCTCAAAATAGGGACAGACCTTACCCCCAGCCAAAAAACAGAAATAACTGAGTTGCTAAGCCAGTATGAGGATGTTTTTGCCTGGTCTCATGAGGACATGATCGGATTATCCACCGACATTGTGGTACACCGGTTACCCATCAAGGAGGGTTTCAGGCCTGTCAAGCAGAAACTAAGAAAGTTGAAACCAGAGTGGAGCTTAAAAGTGAAGGAAGAGATCATCAAACAATTCAGGGCCGGAATCATTATGGTATCCACTTACCCAGAATGGCTGTCCAATGTAGTCCCAGTGGCTAAGCCTGGAGGAAAGGTGAGGGTATGCGTAGACTATAGAGATCTAAACAAAGCCAGTCTCAAGGATAACTTCCCGGTGCCTTTCATACACATCCTGGTGGATAACACGGCCCAGTACGAGATGTACTCTTTTATTGATTGCTTTGCGGGGTATCATCAGATAATGGTGGCAGAAGAAGATCGGGAAAAGACCGCGTTCATCACCCCTTGGGGCACTTTCTGCTATAGACTGTTGGCTTTCGGTCTCACAAATGCGGGGGCTACTTATCAAAGAGCCATGATGGCCCTGTTCCACGACATGATGCATAAGGAAATAGAGGTCTACGTGGATGACATTATCGTGAAGTCAAGGGTAGAATCTGACCATATAACCCATCTCAAAAAGCTATTCGATCGGCTCAGAAAGTATAATTTGAAGCTCAATCCAGCAAAGTGTGCTTTCGGAGTGCAGTCGGGTAAGCTCTTGGGATTCCTGGTTAGTGATCGAGGCATTGAGTTGGATCCGGCAAAGATTAAGGCCATTGTGGATATGCCGACACCTCACACAGAGAAGGAGATAAGAGGATTCCTGGGAAGAATAAACTTCATCAGCCGCTTCATATCCCACTTGACGACTACATGCGAGCCGATTTTCAAACTATTAAGGAAGGATGCTTCCCAAGAATGGAATGAGCAATGTCAGAAAGCTTTTTAGACTATTAAAATGCAGCTGACAGAGGCACCAGTGCTAGTACCCCCGAAGGATGGGATCCCTCTGTTCATGTATATATCGGTCAATGCCATCGCGATGGGATGTATGCTGGGATAGAAGAATGAGGCAGGTAAAGAGCAGGCCATCTATTACCTCAGCAAGAGATTTAGCCAATGTGAACAGAATTACACTCCCATCGAGAAGACCTGTTGTGCTCTGGCCTGGGTTGCAGGGAGATTACAGCACTACCTCCATGGGCATACTACGTACCTGATATCGAGGATGGATCCCCTAAAATATATCTTTGAAAGGCCCATGCTGAACTGTAGACTGTTAAGATGGCAGTTAATCTTACAACAGTTCGACATGGTATACGTAACTCAGAAAGCCATGAAAGGACAGGGAATTACAGATCAGTTGGCGGAAACCCCGTCAGGAGGGATGGAGCCGTTAGAAAATCCTCTGCCGGGCGAAGATATATTTTGGGTATCACACACGAAATGTGATGACGAGGGGCAGTTCTGGAAGCTGTATTTTGATGGTGCCATGAATGCTGAAGGGGCAGGAGCCGGAGCAGTCCTGGTCTCTATCACCGGAGAGCAATACCCTGTGGCCACTAAATTGCAGTTCAATAATTCGAACAACACGGCTGAGTACGAGGGATGTATATTGGGACTCCGTTTTGCCCGCGATATGGGAGTGAAAAGACTGGCGGTGTTTGGGGATTCAGAGCTGGTAATCAGACAAGCGATCGGGGTGTACAACACAAATGAGCTCCGGTTACTTCCATACCATCGTTGTGTTATCCAATTGATGCAAGAATTCGAAGATATCGCTTTCCGACATATCCCCCGGGGACGGAATGATTTTGCCGATGCATTGGCAACTCTGGCTTCCTTAATCCATATAATCAAAAGAAAAGATGTTCCACAGATTGAAATAGCGGTACGGAATGCCTCGGCATACGAGGAACATGTTGCAGTATTATCAAACGAGATGGTTCTGCCAAAGCAGCCTTGGTATCACGACATAAGGGAATATCTGAGGGGTAGATCCATTCCCGACCAGGCAAGCCGAGCTGAGAGGATGAGAATTCAAAAGATGGCAATGAAATTTTACCTGAGTGGGGATTCACTCTACAAGAGGGATGCTGGTTTGGGACTATTACAATGCGTAGACGAGACACAGGCCCAAGGGATTATGAGCGAAATACATGGTGGAGTGTGTGGGCCACACATGAGTGGACCGATGTTGGCCAAAAAGATCTTGAGAACGGGGCATTATTGGTTAACGCTGAAAGTTGACTGCGATGATCATGTCAAACGGTGTTACCAATGCCAGGTGCACGGTAATGTGATCCATACGCCTCCCAATGAACTGCACTGTATGACTTTCCCATGGCCATTTTCAATGTGGGGAATGGATGTAATCGGACCGATAGAGCCCAAGGCAAGCAACGGACACCGATTCATTTTCGTCATGATCGATTACTTCACCAAATGGGTAGAGGCAGCTTCTTTCCCCAAAGTAACTCAGGAGATCATCTTCGGTTTCATCAGGAATAATGTTATTTGTCGATATGGGCAACCTGAGGTTTTGGTCTCCGATAATGCCAAGAATTTGAACAACGCCCTCGTGAAGGGATTATGCGACCAATTTAAGATCAAACACCTCAATTCTGTCATTTACTGTCCTAAGATGAATGGGGCAGTGGAGGCTGCAAATAAGAACATCAAGAAGATCATGGCAAAAATGTCTGATAATCATCGGGGATGGCCGGATTTGCTACCCCTCACCCTGCTAGCATACCGAACGTCAACGCGTACTTCTACAGGGGCAACCCCTTACGCTTTGGTGTATGGAATGGAGGCTGTTCTGCCAGTTGAGGTTGAGATGGCGTCCCTCAGAATAGTGATCGATGCTCAGATAAGCGAGGAGGATTGGATGCAAAGTCGATACGACCAATTGGCTTTAATTGATGAAAGGAGGGTGGCTGATGTTTTGCACGGTCGGCTATATCAGCAAAGAATCTCTCGATCATACGACAAAAAGATGAGACCTCGGAAGTTCAAGGAAAATGACCTAGTGCTAAAGAGAGTCATGCCTTGTCAAGACGAAGCCGAAGGAAAGTTCGCCCCGAACTGGGAAGGACCTTTTGTGATTAGGAAGGTACTGTCTGGGGAAGCCCTCATATTGCAAGAAATGGATGGGGAGGTATTTCCACAGCCCCTCAATTCCGACTCGGTGAAGCGGTTCTACGCTTGAATAATCAGTTTCTCTTTTTTTCTTTGAGGAACGAACTACGTAGGACCTGATCTCCCAATTTGTGGGGGTACGTAGGCAGCCATCATGGCACGGTCCGATCCCTTTAAAAATAATCTTTTCCCTAAACAAAACCGATTCCCGTCAGCCAGAAAAAACCTTCCTGTATCCCCGAAGCCTTCCCGAAACCAGCCCCTAATCAAATTCATCCCAAGTAGCCTAAACCTAGCCCAACCAAACAATGAGCCAAAATTCAAGACTCAATCCGATGAAATCAACAGGGGTGCGACAATATCTGTCAGATCTCCATCAAGACTTGAGAAGAGAAAGAAGGCGAAATGTCAAAATCATAGCCAGCGGGATAAAATGAGGATCCAATGAAAGGCAACGATACGATAAAAGGGAAAATGACTAAATTTAAATGCATGTCTATATATATAAGTCATTTTGTTACGAGATTTCTTCTTCAATAACCGATGAAATTAACATAGTCTATGCAGGAAATAAAACAATCTACAAATCTGTAACTAACTGAAGCAGGATGGATAAACGGGTGGATAGATCTGAAGCATCAGCGTCCCCTGTAATATGCTGTCCCATCATATCGATGCGGTCCAATAAAGCAGTGGCTCGACTGACAGTCTCAGAATGAGTATCTATAACTGCCCTGGTCTGAAATACAATGGCGTCTCTGTCAGCAATGGCAGCGTCTCTAGTCAGAATGGCAGCATCCCTCTCAACAAGAGCGGCATCCCTCTCAGCCTCAGTAGCGATCAGGGCCATGCGTAACCGGGTATCCTCAGTAACCCGACTAGGGGCAGAATCAGCTGAGATGGAGTGGTCTGTGGTATCATCGGGGAAAATCACTCCAGAGTCATCAAAGGCCCCAGTCTGACTCAAACCAACCGGATCCAAATCTTCGCGCAACCACTGCACGTAAGCAAATGTCTGGATGTGGCAGCCCTCACTATATTCGCCAAAGATCCTGCGAGACCAAAGATCATATACCCGCAATAAATCCCTCTCTGTCTGGGATGATATAAGGAATCGGTAGGCGGCTGCACCCGTGAAAGGGTGAAAAATCTTGTGTCTGATCAAACTGCCCCATAACCGCCAAGGGATGATAAGTCATCACGCCCCTCAAGCCAGCGATAGGGATGAAATCCAGGTTGGGCACGTGAGTCAAAAAGCTCATAAAGGAGCAATAACCTGAGTAGATCAGAAGATGAAAAGAATCCTCAACAACCGACAGAAATGCTATCCAAGAAGCCGCATCAATACAGCTCACAAGGCGAAATGAAAACTGCGTGGCTATGTCATGGCTGAAGCAAAACCATTGGCGACGGAAATGGCCAATGGGACTGAGATGACTCATGAACCACACATACAACAAAGTAGAGCTCCCTCTGAATACTCTGCCCCGGAAGGACTGGCAATATGAGGCTGACATGTAGGTATCCGCCAATATCATGGGAAGAATGGTGTGATCCTCCTGAAGGGCTCTAGCGGCCGCGACGACTCGCATGTCCAACTGATCGGGTCCTGCTGGCAAATACAAAACTGAAACGACACAGGCCATCAGAACGTCTACTCTCAAAGCGCCCCAGCGCTCCTCAGATACGGAAAAATCACCAGAGAACAGACGGAAACTGTCGGGGGAGCCGAATCGGTCAATCAAGAAATGAAGGGGAATCAGGTGGTCTGATGTGATCACCGATAGCAGAGCAGTCCTCCGCAACCCAGTGAAAGTCAAGAACTGACGACGCATGGGACCAGCTGTGACCCTAGCACAAGGACCGTCCAAAGGCAAACCAATAAAGCGGGCATACTCCTTGAGAGTAGGGGTCACCTCCATTGTCCCCAACCTGAACACCTAACGGGCAGGGACCCAGTGACCTAGAATACCATCTACAAAGCTTGCTGGCACCTGAAAGGATAATAAGGACCGAGAGTGTCCCAAAAGACCATCTGCGATAATCCTATCGACCGGCGATAAACTGTCCAGCCAGCGGACAAGACTGCCGACCAACCCTGTGGGAGGAATGAGATCCAAACATCCACGACATCTGAGGACGACATCTGTGGAAAAAATAGTATCAAAAGACTGTACAGGGGTCATTCTCTATCCATAAATAAAAAGCATGCATCGTACAGATAATAATGAAACAAATGAATTTCATGAAGATAAAAAAAAATAAAAAAAACAAAAAAAAAACCTGTGCATAAATAAACGAATAAGTTCAATACATAATGCACGAAGTGAAAAATAAACATGTTTAGGTACAAAAAGCCCTATCCTAGCCTGATCTAGTCAAAAGTAATGTCGTCTGTAAAATCCGGATCCCCGAACTGATCCCCTGGAGTGGTCGAAGTCGAAGGACCGAAGTTCATATCCGGGATATAAGGCGGCACTGGGGCATCAAATGAACTCGGGCCTGTGGCGAAATCGGCACTGTCAGGATCATATGCGTAGGCATCCTCTGGGGTCCGGCCCAACACCCGAAGGTACAGGGATAACTGCTCCACCTGGCGGGTCAAAGTGGCGATCTTCTCAGCGTGAGTGGGACTCCGAACGCAGGCGGCCCAATCGGTCATCATCACCGAGCCAGGAACCATATCTCCAAGAAAGAAAGTGGCCCGAGTCTGGGGACCGATGGTGCGGGGCACCCACCAGGTACGAAAGGCCTCGCTCGTGATGGGATCCGAAGAAAGTGTATGGCCATCCTCCCCCGCAAGCATGATCTCCGAAGGCTGAGAATCCAACGGCCAGGAGGTAGTAAAGGGAAGAGAGTGCGGGATGCGGATCTCTCCAGTAACGCATCTGAATGCGCGCTCTCCCAGATACATCACCCAGCCCCCGACACTCAGCAAAATAAGGCGGCGGGTGGAAAGTGCGAACTCCGGGCCGGAAGGATACCCATCTGTGAATCCCACATCCAAATGCTCCGAAAGATAAGGAGTCCAGACGACCTCTGCAGCGGTAATCAGCTCCAGCTGAATGCGGCAGTGGACAAAGCTGCCAAACACCGGGACCTCCTCCAAAGTGCTATGATGTCACCGCCGACCCCGGGGATAGGTATCCAAACTGAGGGTAGTGACGGGTCTCAGGCATGGAAGACGCTCGTAGGCCCAGAACTGCGAACAGAAACAGTGAAAAGCGTGAGTAACCGACAAATGCAGAAAAGAGAAATCAATGAAGGAAAGTCCAGTAAGAAGAGAGGAATAGAAGCCTCACCAGCAAAAAGTGATAGAATCCGAGCCAAGCATCTGTCTGTCCCTCCGAACGTAGACGCAGACCGTGGAGGAAATAAGCAAAGGTGAACGACCCCCAATCGTAGTCATCGATCCGGTCTACGTCTCTGACAGCTCCTACGACGCTGAAATGAATGGTAGAGGAGTTGTTCCCTAGGAAACAACCCCTCATAATGGTCAGGAACAAGCGTCGTAGCAGAATGTCACGAGTGCCCTGATCCGCTGGAATAGGCAGTGCGTATATACCCCCGACAGCATCGACAGCCAAAGCACCGGACCGAATACTACGGGCCTTGAAGACCCGGTCCTCAGCAGCGAAGCCCAATAAAGCCCGGACCTCCGCTGGAGTAATGTCAAGATCCAAAGGGACACTGGACCCGGTAAACTCTATACCCGTGATGTACCTCCAATCCCAGGGGGTCAGCACAACCTCGCAGTCAAGAAGATGAAGAGACTGCGTCTGGTGGAACCATCGCTCGGATAAGGCACTCATGTAACCCCAGGGGCACTGACGGGGGATGATAGTGAAAAAGTGACGGAAGCCCCAGGAATCCACCACCGCCCGGTAGTCGCTATGCAAAGCGGTATAGAGGGAGTAAATGTTGAACCAGTTACCCCTCGGCTGGGTAAACTCAGGCACCTGTGACAAAAAATGAATGGATCAGTCCAGATCTAAACAAAATTTGGAAATAAGTTCAGCGGAGTACTTTAAGCATACCTCATTAGCTACAAGAGATGCCGAGGGGTGACGACTGAGATCCCGACCCAACAGATCGGGTATCTGAACAGAGGCGCCAGATAGGGCGCGATGAGAAGAGGGAGCTGGTATGCTAGAAGATGGCCCCTCTACCGCAACATCCGGGAGAACAGCCTCCTCAACATCAGGATGATCCGGCCGGATGACAGCCTCCGCCAGTCGGCGAGCCTGACGGGTCCGAGGAAGAGCGGGGGCAGGTGCAGCCCTACGGTGGCGAACGCCTGAGGTCCGAGACGCGGTGGAGCTACTGGGAGTGTCAGGATCCATGGCTGGAATAGAACATTCGAAAAGGAAGGTAAGTTCTCTTTTGAATTATGTCGATTTCCTATCCTCATCGTAGAACTAATGCAGCATGATGCATGTTTTTTCAACAAAACAAAAAAATCGGCAGAGTTTCGTCTATAAAATTGACATCCCATGCATAGCCAAGCATGTTTTTCAAAGAACCCAAGCCACAACAGATCAAAATTGCATTCATATGGGTAATTGCAACATGTAAAAGGACCATAATGCATGATTTTCTCTCAAAAAGAAACAACAGATATGTGTGACCGCATCATGAACATGAAATAGGACTCACACAGTTGATACATAGCATGTATATACAATAATACATAGCATAGCATTATAAAGCATACATTTCTATCTCTAAACATGCAAATAGCCAAATGTATAGCAAAACATTGACGAAATTAAAAAACGATCGGTCAAGATGTTACCTATAATGCGTAGATCGATCTGACCGGAGCGGTTTTTGCAAAAAGATTGGAAAAGTCGGCAAAAAGGACGTACAAAGGTGTGAAAATCACGTGGGGTACGAATGAAAATGACAGATCTGGGAAGCGGCTGGCCGCTTAATAGCCCGATCTTGGCCGCAGATCAATCTGCGGCTGGCCGCAGATCCATCTGCGGTTGGGCCCAGTTGCTCCCCCCTTGGTCCATTGCAAGCTTAATCGATTCTGAGACCCGTTTTGACTCAGAACGTGGTAATAAAATACAAGATTTTGATGAAATAGGGGTCGAACACGACTTCTCATTACGACCGAATGACCGGACACGAGACCCAGCACTCGCAGGACGATCGACCGGCGACGATAACCGGCGATTAGGAGATGGGTGACCGGCGACGAAACCCGGCCCCGACAAGACGATCGACCGGCGACGATAATCGGCGATTACGAGATGGGTGACCGGCGACGAAAACCGGCCGCGACGAGACGATCGACCGGCGACGATAATCGGCGATTACGAGATGGGTGACCGGCGACGAAACCCGGCCCCAACAAGACAACCAACCGGCGACGATACCCGGGGGTTACGAGATGGGTGACCGGCGACGAAACCCGGCCCCGACGAGACGATCGACCGGCGACGATAACCGGCGATTACGAGATGGGTGACCGGCGACGAAACCCGGCCCCGACAAGACAACCAACCGGCGACGATACCCAGGGGTTACGAGATGGGTGACCGGCGACGAAACCCGGCCCCAACAAGACGATCGACCGGCGACGATAACCGGCGATTACGAGATGGGTGACCGGCGACGAAACCCGGCCCCGACGAGACGATCGACCGGCAATGATAACCGGCGATTACGAGACAGGTGACCGGCGACAAAACCCGGCCCCGACAAGACGATCGACCGGCGACGATAATCGACGATTACAAGATGGGTGACCGGCGACGAAACCCGGCCCCGACGAGACGATCGACCGGCGACGATAACCGGCGATTACGAGATGGGTGACCGGCGACGAAGCCCGGCCCCAACGAGACGATCATCCGCATTGACACCCTTTTACGAATATTTTGCATGCCTTACATCTTACGTTGCATCATGAGTTATATGTGTTGCATCACGTATGTATTGTCATTCTTGTGCACTGTCATTCATGCATCGAGTGTCTATTCTTTATCCTGTTCATTTCATTTTTAACATTACATAAACATGATAAAGAGGGGCAGCTGTAGACACCCAAATTTTGCATTCCCTATACTAACCGTGACAGGAGGGCAAAATCGTCAATTGAACCGGCTTGCGGGAGCGAAGGAATGGGCACAAGTGCGAACGTTCAACACCACCGCGATGATTGGCGACCAAAGCTGAAGTGACAGGAAGGCCGTCCGAAACGAGCATTCCCGAATGAGGTGGCACATCTCCCGGAAATTTTCGGACTGCCAAATACAAGCCTGTCAGCGAAAACTGACGTTACGGCACGAAAGTCGAGGCGTGACATGAAAATCGAGAAAGTCAAACCGTCCAGCCGTGGATTGATCTGCTGCCAATAAGTGCGCCTTTTGAAAACACGGAACTCGAAACACGGAACTCAAAACCAGGTGAGTGGAAGGCAGGCGGCCAGCCAGCCTATTTCAGCTCATTTCCGCTTCAGCATACAGGAGGTTCAGCAGATTGAAAGGAGAGAAAAATTCAGTAGCAGAAAAGCACAGAAATAGAAGGGAAAAATAGCAAATTTGCAACCAAATAGGAAGAAAAGAGAGAAAAAAGAGAGGATTTATACTCTTTTGATTTTGATTGTATCAAATATACTTCTTATCCTATTCAAATACACAAGTTTACATCCATTTGAGATCATTTGCAAGGTAAAAATTCCCTTTGTTATAGCAATTTACATCATATTATTTGGTTAAATTAAATGTAGTTTTCATGAAATTCATGGTGGGATAATTGATTAGGGATTATTAGTGAGGGTTCCATCGGAACAAAATTCTTCCTAATAACCCGAGGATATCCAATTGGTGAAACTTCTAGCTTGTTTATGGTGATTTATTGGGTGTAATTTATTTAGATTATCATTTTCGGATATCATGGTGTATTAGGCAAATCCGTGTTGGTTAGTTTCGTAGTATTCATTTTGTGGGCATGTAGTAATCTCGGGTGTGAGCCTAGGAACGCGACCCCGTGGTCCAAATCCGATGATGGACGTTTTCGATGTATGTAATAGATTCAAGGTGCTCGTTTTTTTGTAACATGTAACCGTCGGGCCTTAAAACGACGTCAAGGCGAGAATCAGGTTTAAGGCCCCGTAGTAGTGAAATATGTGATTGTTGGCGTTCGGGGATATTTTGATGGCTTACATGCCCGTTAATAGCCCCCTACGCGTTTGATATTTAATTTGATTTGTAACACCAAACAAAAGATTTCAAAACCAAAACAATAAAGATTTTTCTAAAATCAATCAAAGAAGGTTGTTAGTCTCACAAGGATAAGAAATTGGGGGTGCTAATAAATGTCGATTTCTATTTGACGAGAAGGCTAAAGAAAAAATCGTTTTCCAAAACATCACACAAAAGGATTTTATAAATAAGTAACGTTTTATTAAACCATTGTGCATAGGGTTAAAGAGATTCTAGAAGTTGCCCATCATTTGAGTTAGGAAGGCAACGTATAGATCTCGATTCCTATTTTTGATGAAGGTTTAGAAAACTCTTGTTTTTTGCCAAAACGACACCTAATGAAAATCTCATAGTTTTTGACAATTGAAATCAAAACCTTTCTCATAAAGAACAAAGCTTTCTCGTATAAACCGAAGGACATTCTAAAGCACTCCCAAAGCACGACTTTCCCTAAAAATCCAAATGATTCTTTCATACAAACTCACCACAACATTCACATAGGCACACACACACACGCACGCATACATACATATTTCGTGAATTAAAGGACAGAAAAGCATCAAGATTGCGGTAACCGTGTTTCACGGAAGTCGGGGGGTGCCTAACACCTTCCCCTCGCTTAAGCAAGCCCCCGAACTCTATGAATCTCGGTTCGCAGACCAATTAATTCGGAGTCACATATGAGCCAGCGATTATAAAAGACGAAAATTCGGATGAGTTGGTACATCCATTTCAAGTATACCAACTGGCGACTCTGGTTAATTGGCTCATCGCAAAAAAACGATCTTTCAAAACCCCGTCGACATTAAGTGCCGACCTTTTCCCCAAAAACACCTAAACCAAAGGGCTAAAATAGGAAAAGGACAAAAAACGAAAAACCCGACGTCGACATTTAGCATAGTTGTACTAAGTAAATACAATATCTTTACGAACTATACATCTGAATGAGGGTATTTAAATGATACTGGGAGTTCTGTAAGCGCTGAGGTTACACTCAATGAGCGCCGGTAAGGTGCCATCTTTACCAGAATGTGCCCCTCAGTTCCAAAAATAATCTTATCATTAATACTGTGAATGTCAGATAGATAGGGAATATCGATATGAAAAAAATATTCATGAGATATGAATCTATACATTCAAGTGAGGGTATCCAAACACAGATAACGTTCTGGCAGGAATTATCATCTGTTATGGGATACTGTGAACCTTGGATAGATAGAAGTCATATTTTATTGAATATTTATAGTTGTATAGTTTCACGTGGAAGTGTAGAGAATTTGAGGACGTCACAGTATAACATATAATCCTGTTCACAAGTATCGATCTTCTGATACCCCATAATCAATCCCTTGACCATCTTCTTCACTTCATAATGGTAAAGAATGATTCTTGGGTAAAAACTCGTTGATAAGAGCAAACAAATCATTGAAACCTCTCTCACTGCAGTCATGCTCATTCTTGAAGTGTAAGAGCTTCGTCATTGTAGATAGCCTGATGTGCTTATCATTTCCAAGATACAACTTGACCCCCGATTCAAATAACAACTTGTAAAAGGTGGCAGCTATATCATTTGGCTCTTCATGAGCACTGCTTGACGAAGACATCTTTTCAGCCCAGTCAATATTGGTAGGGCCATACGCGTCGACCAACATCTCCACAACATCATAGTTATCGACGTTTGAATCCGCGTGAACTGGTTGGTCTACACTGTCGGGCAGTTCCCTCAACTCAACTGATTCGTCGTGATGAATCCATACGGAATACCCATCCACAAAGCCACGTAAAAATAAGTCAAATCTAATCTCGTCGACTTTCTTCCAAATCAGAATTTTACACTTAACACATGGACATCTCATCTTTCCGTTCGGATCATCAGCATGTTCTACTACTTTTTAAAAAAAATACACACCCCTTCACGGTAAACATCAACTAATCCCTTCCCATCAATCGGTATCCTACAGTACATCCAACTCCGGCCAGCTGACATCTTTAACTGACCAAAAAAAACATTCAGAACAGGGATATATATTCATGTATGTAGTGCATACATGAATTATATTTTTCTAATATCTCCACTCTACAAGGGTTAGGCTTCTATCCCGTTTCTGGATGCGTCTCCTCACTAATGCCAACACGTTGAGCACGTTTCTTTCTGTTTCAAGAAAAATTCGACAGCACCTCCCCATTGTCTCCACGTACATGAAATAGACTAGGATAACTTAATCTAAGTATGCACTCAAAGAACATGTAAAGATAACAACTGAAAAATCCTCAAAACAAAATGAAAAACGTACTTAACCAATTAACATCGGCTTAAGTGAGAGACATAACATCCAGTCACAGTCCCAAACTGGGGACTATTCGACATTCACTCCTAATGAGTGAATGTCAAACGAGTTTCTAAGCTCCAAACTATACTATATGTTATATCATGTATATATGCAGTTTATTGTAATTGTGAAAAACTAAGCAAATGCTAATTAGTTTATTTTTTCAATAATAAACTAAGTAAATGCTACTCAGATTATGATAACTATTATTTCAAACGGGTATAGTACTACAAAGTAGAGTACAATCATATATAAACACTTTTTCAGTTTATTTTAATTGTGAAAAACTAAGCAAATGCTACTTAGTTTATTTTAATTATTTTATGTTGATTTAGTAAGCAATAGTTTTTTTAATTTATTTTATTTTATTCTAATTTATTATTATTATTTTATATTTTATTTTATTTTAGTTTGTATTATATTATATTATATAATTTATTAAATTAACTTTATTTAAATTAAATTAACTTTATTTTTATTTATTAAATTTAATTTGTGTTATTCTGATTTATTATTATTTTATTTTATAGTGTATTATATTATATTATATAATTTATTAAATTTACTTTATTTAAGTTAAATTAAATTTATTTTAATTAATAAAATTTAATTGATGTTATTCTAATTTATTATTATTATTATTATTATTTTTATATTATATAATGTATTATATTATATTATATAATTTTTTTTAATTTAATTTATTTTATTACATTTAATTTAATTTATTAAATTAATGTAAATTTATTTTAATTTTTAAAATTTAACTTATGTTATTCTAATTTATTATTAGTTAATTTAATTTAATTATATTTTATCATGTTTATATTATATTATTTAAGTAAGTTTAATTTATTTTATTGTATTTTATTATGTTATAATATTTTACTTTATGCAAATGTATTTTATGTTATTATATTATTTTTTTTATTTAGTACTGCAAAACTAAGTAAATGTTACTTAGTTTATTTTCACATTGGGAATTAATTACATAAAATACATTAATAATCAGTGGAGCCTACCGATTGCAATTGAACAATTCTGATAGAATATTTGTCGAAAATTCCGTTGGAAATAATAAATATCATATTTTTAATCAAATTGAACCAATTATCTCAATATACGCAGACAGAACCCATATATAGTTGATGTTTTGAAGTTCCAAAAAAACAATTTATATGCAGTTTCAAATTTCAGTAATTTGAGCATATTTTATCCCAATTTCAACAAATTTTCAGCAAAATATAATGCCAATATTTCAACAACACCAACAATTCCAAAACAGTATACCCAATTTCAGAAGAATGAAGAAGTACAAAAAAATTCAATTGGACAACAATATCGAGAATTTATTTAGTAAAAAATATGAGCAATCAGTAATTTCAACTTCTCAAACGGGTTCTAATTTAAGCAACAACGCATCCATTATCCAAATTCAGTTACAAATCAATACATAAATTACCCATGTATATTAGCCTAAAAACAATTTAAGAAATTTTAGTACCTTGATTACATGAGGAGAAAGGAGGAGAGATAGAGAGTTCACCGGAGAAGGGCAACAGAAACTCGCCGGCAAGTGGTGGTGGCAGGGCGGTGAGACCGGCCGGGGAGGACGACGACGGTGGTGGCAGGGGTTGAGACCGGGGGAAGGTGGCGACGGTGGTGGCGGGGGCGGATGAAAGAGATGAGAGTGGAGAGGGGAGAGTGCGGCTGTCAGGAGAGAGAGAAATGAAAACAATATAGGAGGTGGCTGAAGAAGACAAAGGTGATTAATTAGGTTTTATAAGTTAATTCCGACGAAATTTCTATCAGAAATAAATCCCTTAGAAGTAACTTAAAATCGACTGACATTTCGTCGAACATAACCTGTCTTATGTCGAAATTAGGTTCTGCGCTGATGAAAAACTTGGCGCCAAAAAGGGCCTTATAATTTCGACGGAATTCCGTCGAGAATATATTATTTTCGAGGGAATTATCCTTAACGGATTATTCCGTCGGAAATAGATTAGTTTGACGAAATTAATTCCGTCGATCTTATCCCTTTTTCTTGTAGTGGCTATGGCGACGGACCGGACCATTGCAATGGTCCGGTCCGTCTTTGGTCCGTTCCCAGCGGTCCGCTAGAGAGACTGCCCTATATATATATAGTTGAGTCCACGGGTTGAGTTTGTGTTTGAATTTACATGATTTTTATGGATGGCATTGGGCTCTTCAATGGGAGAAAAAAATAAATATTAGTATGACCTAACAAATGAAATCGTTTTGGCCACAAGAAGGTGAAAAAGTTCACGGGTCATGTTACACACACACACACACACACACACACACACACACACACACACACACATATATATATATATATACACAGCTGTGTAGTACACAGTCCCCTACGGAGATCGATTTTGGGCTATGGCGACCGTCGTCATAGCCCAAAAAAACCGTCGTCATAGGCGACTGTGTACTACACAGCCGTGTATATACATTTTTTCCTATATAAATATATATATATATATATATATATATATATATATATATATATATTATAATATACAATTTTAATGAAATAGTACTATACATACATGATCAAATTTAATTATAATGAAACAATATTTACTGTGAGTTGAGAGAATTACACAAATAATATTTAATGTTTGAATAACAATAGGAGGACAACTTCTTTTCCAAAATTAGGTATAAATTCGTGCCGATACGTATTGTAAAATGATGGATACAATAAAATATATATTAATAAACTTTTAAATTTAAGTGGTCATTCACAATTCATTTGATATCTCTTAAAATCACTCGGATGAGTATGTCATCTCACTTTACACTTTCGGATAGGAATGACATCCTGGTATGAAAGTTGTAACTGTTATATATAGTGTTAAAAGATATAGGTTGCTTTTGATAAGAATGAACGGACTTATGGCCTTTTAATTTTCTTGTAGGCCCTACTATTTGTTTTAGTTGCAACTTTCCGAATTCCTACCTTTTCATTTTCCAAACCTTTCATCTTACTTTTTTTTTTCCTTTTTAAAACTCTCAACCACATTATTAGACGACACATTAAAATTTCAAAAATATTCTTATAATGATTTACAAATATAATCTCGTAATGATAAAATGTATAACAATATACTCACAAATATAGAGAAAAAAATAAAATTTATTTTATCTCCCTCTCTTTTTCCTATAAATTTTAAAAAAAATTTCTCCTCCTCCTCGAAACTCACAAAGACACGAACAAAATGCAAGACAAAATGATTTCAACAGTGAAAAGGACTCCAAGAACAAAAAAATTTTTTGGGTGTGCCCACTAAATAATGCATATATGGACATATGTATTAACTACACATGGTAATTTTCTCATTTTCTGCATGTGCTTCCAAAATCACTCGCATGTGCCCACAAACACTACGCACGTCCGCGTTTTATTGGTACATGTTTAATTTAAAATAGATTTCCAACCAAGATTTTTTTAAGAAAATATAACTTTGGCAAATATTGAAAGTATATTAGTAGTGGTTACATAATAATAATTAATTTATTAAAAAATTTAAATATTGTCATCTTAATTTATGCTACTTTATAATGTATATTCAATTTTAAAATAACGAGAGCAATATACATATGTGACATACCCGTGTCCAACAAATAATGATTATTACAATTTTCACACACACACACACACACATATATATATATATATATATATATATTTAAAATTAAATAAAAATATAGAATATAAAAGAGTTTTAATTTTATTTTAATAAACCCCACTCAAGTGTGTATATATACACACACTTGATTGGGGTTTATTAAAATAAAATTAATACTCTTATATATATATATATATATATATATATATATATATATATATATATATAAAGTGACCTCTCTTAAAATAAATTCGGGGATTTCAAAAAAATAAGATTTAAAGAATAATTTTGTAGTGATTTTTATGTAATTTTAGGGTAGTCTATCTAGCTATATATATAACTGTCAACGAAAGTCATCTTCCCATCGGTCTTGCTTAAAAGATTATCTTATCTTCCAAGACTTATGCAAGTATTGTTCTTCCGATAGACTTCTGTATTTTCTTTTAATTATTTATGGATAAAAGGTTAGTTTTATTTATACAAATCATAAGAGATTTTTTTTGCATTCATGCAGATGATGCTGTTGGCAACGTCAGGAAACAGAATGACGTGGCTTGTTGCAGTTGTAGCCTTGTTCGTGTTGACTAGTTTCGTGTATGGAGATTCTGAAACTGCAGGTAGTAATTTGCTTCCTCCAACACAAAAAGATAACGTAAAAGCTGACTACCCAACGGTGTCCCTCAAAACTGATGGTATCACCAAAGAAATCTTCAAAAAATTCATCAAGGACATCCTAGATCTCGTGGTAAGTGACAAAGTCGAGAATATATCGAGACTGCACAACCCCTCCACGGTGCTAATTTCTAAACGGTTTATTCTGGTGAAACTCGAAAATTATGAAGCACAATCTATTACTTTGGCAATAGATGTCACAAATTTATACGTGGTGGGTTATTCTCCCGGAGATAAGTTTTACTACTTTAATGATTCTGCTGTTGACACATCTGGTATTTTCAAAGAATTACCACATACTCCCCTCCCATTTAACGGTAGTTATCCAGCTCTCCGGCAACAGGGAGGAGATAGAATTAATATTTCCTTGGGGATAGCTGAACTAGATCAATCCATCGGCCACCTTCGTCACTACAGAGAACAAAACTTGGCTCGTTCCTTTATTATCATCATTCAGATGGTTTCAGAGGCCGTAAGATTCAGGTAGTTAGCTAGTTAGACTTAATTTATTAAGAGTAACGAGCTCATGATCCCGTGTGTACTGACTTTGTTTATAAACTTATTGTATTATTTATATTTTTTTATATTATACTATAATAATATATTAATTCTACTAATAATAGATTAATATTGTGTACAATAATTTTTATATAAAGAAAATATTTTCTTCTGAAATATTATATTTAACTAATAATATATAACTAATTATTGATGAATAAAATAATAATTCTTCTACTTATATAATATAAATGATAGTATTCTTCTTTAAAATGATTTATTTGTTTTTATATTTCTATGTTCATCTATTTATGTAATAATAAAATTTTAATTAAGCTCAAATAATGCATGTATAATTTAATAATAATTATTAGTATATAATAAATTATTGGTATCAATAATATGAATTTTAAAGAACATTAACTAAATTAAAAAAAAAGAATAAGAGATAATGGTAAGTAGATAATTATGATAGTAACAATGTAGATGCAAAGATTTTTGAAATTAAATAATAGATGAAAAAAGTAGTTTCTTTTACTAAAATTTAGGCTTTTATTCCAACATTTTAAGGTTATATATAGGACCATTCCCAAGTTTTAGGGATGAGAAACTATTTTGTGCTAGACAATATATATAGATTTTATTGCTAAATTTTAGGTGAAATTTTAGGGTTGGAGGGTCACTTCTAAATTTTATGGTTGAATGATGATTTTCTCTTATTTATTATATATATAAATATAGATATTCAGCCTGCGGTGAAATTGATTAAATAGTATTTTTTGTTAAGGCTAAATAGAATTTTATTTATAGTTAGGATTTACTATCGTTAAATTTTAAGGAGTCACTCCTAAAAAGTTTGTTCGGGTTAAATAAAATTTTATTTATAGTTAGTATTTATTATTGTTAAATTTTAAGGGGTCACTACAAAAAATCCTAAAAAGTAGGGTTGAGCAATGATTTTGTCTTATTTATTATATATATAGATGCTAGGTAACTAGAGAGAAAAAATGTTTAGTTTACCTAAACAAATCATTGATGGGTTGTATAATTGTACTCTCTAACCCAAGCCAATAATGTTTTGTTAAGGTAAATTTACCTAGCGTATTCATTATAAAAATGAGATATATTACGAATTTATTTACCGACTTTTATGTTGTTAGATAACTATCGATAATTTTTATGAATAAATGTATAATATAATGGAACACCTACTCTTATTGTTATATCCAACCTACATATATATATGTTTTTCGCAATTATAAGTTTTTCACAGAAATCATTTGGAATACATAAAACATTTAACTATTCATTAATCAATTATGGCTGCAAATGGTTGCGACACATGCAGGGAATTAATTACTCAACTTTTTTCTATTTTTCTATTATATAGATCGTATACTTGTGCATGCTGATAAAACTCTGCTGCTTTTGAAAAAATGTACAGGTATATCGAGTATCTGGTGGTGGATAGTATTCGAACCGGTAAAAACTTTAAACCAACTGATACCATGATCTCACTGGAGAACAACTGGGGTACTCTCTCGGGAAAAATCCAAAATTCCATTGGAAAGGAATTTCCTCCGCCGCCTGTTCAGTTAGTGGATCGGACTGGTAAGACTGTGGCTGTGTGCTTCGTGGGTAATGTGAGTACAAACATTGCGGTCATGCTTTTCGTGCCCAATACTACTAAGACTAAGCAACCTTGTAATTCAACTCTCTACGACTCCCCCCAAGGTTGGCTCATTAGCAATAACACTGAACCCATTGTGACCCCTATTGTTGGGTTTAAGGATCTTTGCTTGCAGGCAAATGACGGAAAGATTGTGTGGATAGAGAAGTGTGTGAGCAACAGAACGGCACAAGAATGGGCAATTTATGCAGAGGGTACTATACGACCTAATGGGAACAAAGACAACTGCCTCACGTTGAAATCAGAAAATGTAGTGATTGATACATGTAATGAGGGAGCTGGCCAACGATGGCAGTTTAAAAATGATGGCAGCATTTCGAATGTGGCTACTGGGCTCGTGATGGATGTGAAAGACTCTGATGAAAACCAAATAATTGTCTCGTCTTTCTCTGGTACAGCTAGCCAGATATGGAAAGCATGGCTTCTTTGAGTTTATGTAGTTGATTAAATAAGTGACATATCACATGTAATATTATAATTGTAATGTTGTAGTCAAACAGAGAAGTTGAAGTTTGTTGCGATAGATCTATGAGGTTGTAAGTTGATTGAGTATGCTGGTTTAAACTCCAGCCGTGTAGATTGTATTCATCATCTTTGAATGATATAACAGCTCCTCTCACCTCTCTACTTTTAATACTAGTGAAATCACTCTTTTACCATTGAAATCAATCCCAATTTACATTTACATTAAACTGAACTTGGCTTTTTTTTTTTGCTCGACTTAATTATTGAATTGTAATTTTTATAAATAATTACAAAATCCATTGAAATTGTTGACTTTTAACTGAATGATTAGTACATGACAGAGAAATTATGTCCTTGTCACTTATATGTAACGTGTCTTGCTTAGGGTGGTAAAGAAAATATTTTTTTTTTTTTTACATTTACATTACTTAAATATTAATTAAAGTTTTGTAACATAGAATAAAAATCTACTTAAAATGACATTAAACAAGATAATTAAAAATCTTTTAATTTTATAGTATAATAAAGTTAAAACAAATTAAGCAATTATCCTATTAAGCTAATCAAACAAATAAAATGTATTAAAAATGTAAACCTATGAAATTAATTGAACAAAGTAACCTAATTATATAGAGTTAACATAAAAAATTAAGTAATTTAACAATAACAAAGTAAACAAATAAATATATTAACAATTAAATATATGAAGGCCACAAAATTGTAAACCAGTATTATCATTTATTCTCCAGCATCATCATCGTCCCAATAAGTTCAGCCACCAAGAATAAGTCCCAGGCTTATTTTTCCTCTTCTTTATATTTTTGTTGATCGTACATAGGCTCACCTACCAAAAAGAAGGCAGCTAATCAAAACATCAATTAGAGATTCTTTCAAGGAAATTGTTCACAACTTCTTAAAGGAGGCTTATGAAATATGAATACCAACTATTAGGTGAACATGTGCGACGCACAAACTTGTTTATATATTCGTACAAAAAATTTCTCAAAATATTATAATTATAAATTTAAAGATAATATATATATATATATATATATATATTTAACCAATCCATTCATGCACTGATCACAAATTTTATGACTAATACAATTTTGAATATACGTAGATTTGTGGCCGTGAATATTTATAAATAGTGGACTAAAAATTCAACTACGTAAATTTGAAAACCTAAGTGGTTATATATTTTTTATTGAATTATACTAGCAAAACTGAAATGTATGTGCTTGTACACCTAAAATTTGCATATATTATTAAATTATGTGACAAGAGGGCAATCACGTCAATCCACAAATTATTGGGATATCAAAAGAAGATTTATAAAGTCCACAAAGATTACTTGGAAAGCACAGACATACCTTGAGGTACTAAAGTGCAAAAAGGAAGGACAAGAGAAAAGCTAGTGTGTACAAGATTTCCCGTTTTTCTCCTTCATATCATACTCGAACATAGTCAAATTGGGTACTATCGCGAAGGTTTCGAAAAGAGTTTTTCGGATTTGAGTGAGACATCTCCTAATTAATAATTCGAGGTTGGCAAAAATGAAAAAGGAGCAAGGGGGCCCACAAGGTGGAGCGAGGAGCCTACATGCTGGCATGAGCCTGTGGTTGAATTTTTAAGGCTCTTTTGCCTCATTTTGCAGGAGAGAGAAGAAAAAAGGGTGAAAAAAGAAAAAAAAGGAAGAGAGAAAAAAAATCAAAAAACTAAGTGAAATTCTTCCTATAATAGATTCAAAAGCTTGAATATACTAGTTTCTTTTCTCAAATTTATTCTATCATATTACTTTGTTAATTTATGGCAATGTCATTTGTACCTGTGGTCTCAACCGGGAAGGATATGTATAAACCAATTATATAATATTCCCTCGCATTTGTATGCTTGAAGAGAAGGAAGAGTTATCCCCAATTTGAAGTTATTTCATTCTCAAGGTCCATTTTCTTACTATATTTCTTCTTCCTTTTTTTCTTTATTATGACTTGTTAATGCTTGAGATTGATGATTCGGTAATTATTATGTATGTGAGACTCTCTAAGCATCTTAGTTTATTACTAGTGATGTTTGAACCCTATTTTTGGACTGTGGGCAAGGAAATCGTGTCTTGCTAGGGTTAGGGTTTCGTATTGGTTGAGGAGGAGAGAAATCCATGAAGAGCACGGAATGATTGATTGATTTAAGAAGGGAGAACGACAGGTGAGTGACTAATCCAATAACACGTGGCAAAACTCCTAGAATTCAGAAACCTTGTTAGGGTAGCAGGGATTCCAAGAGCCTTCTTGAGTGTTTCTAGTTGAGAGAGGAATGTCTGAGTCTTTCAATCTTCCAAGAGTCCTAGTCCTGAGTCTGAAGAGAGGTCCCTTCCTTCATAAAATGGGCTATTTATAGAGTTTCCTGGAATTTAAGTAGTCACATGTCAAGCACATGTCTTCAGAAAAATTCCAAAAATATCCTTTAATCATTAGAATAATGCCCATATCGTCCTGTCCTTCTAGCCACCAATCCAATCCCTCAATCAATTCCCAAAACAAGCCGCCTCCACGAGCCTTCTGCCTCAGGAAACGTGAAGGCTTCTCTCGGGTCTAGCATATTTATTTTTAACTTTTCCATCTTCATTTAATTAGGTCAAAGAAATGTAATTTGTACATTTAATGAAATCGCCCTAATTGTGCATTTAAGTCAATTAGGGCATGTGAACCCTAATTTGCACTTGGGCCCACATTTGCTCCCTGTGCGAGAGTCGCGTTTCCAAAGAGACGATCGTGCAAGAATACTTCAAGCTTTTGAATGATTTTCCAGGACTCCACTATACAGGTCTTGAAGACAAGGGTCCTAGAAGAAGGAACCCTTAGGGAGCCAAAACCTTAGGGTTAAACTCTAGGGAGGCAAAACCTAGCAGGGCTCTTTCTTAGACATATTGAGAAATCTTCTGCAAATCTTTCCATAGCTTGCCCAATATATGTTTGACTATTTTTTTTTCTGGAAATTAAAACAAGGAAGATCATCAAATATTACCAAATACAATTCAATCTAATAAGCCAGCAACATTTATGGATTTGATGAATTGAATTCTCAAGCCATACTTAGAAAAGTTCGTTGTAGTTTTCATCGACACGAAGCTCTCTACGGAAGAAAGTGTAGAACGCCGTTGTGTTAGGATGAGGTCGGAGAACGACGACTGTTGGGACTAGAATTAGTTCAACAAACGGCAGATGTTGTAAAGATAATAAGAGCTAGATTAATAGCAGCTCAAGATAGGAAGAAGAAATACACAAATTTGCACCATCAAATCCGAGATTTTAAAGTTGGTAGTTTCGTGTTTTAAAATGTATCTCCCTAGAAAGAGAAGATAAGATATGGTAAGAAAGGAAAACTGAGTCTGAGGTTCATAGGACCGTTCAAGGTATTGAGAAGGGTAGGCGAAGTGGCGTAATTGGTAGTTTTACCTCATGACCTGTAGCATATCCATAATATGTTCCATATTCTAGTGTTGTGACTATATAAGCCCAAAAACAAAGTTATATCTTCTGTAAATATACTTTGGCGAAATCACAATGTCGAGGAGGCTATGTGGGAGTTAGAAGATAAAATGAAGAAGAATATCCCCACCTTTTTGTTTAAACCTTATGTCGTAATTCTGGGGACAAAATTCTTATAAGGGAGGATGATGTAACGATCGTGAATTATGGATAGCTTTGTAATTCGAGCTTATGAATATTATTAAATAAAATAAATTTTTATTAATATTATTCTGTGTTATGTGTTTAAAGGTTATGTAATAACCTAGATTATGTGATTGCAATAATTACAAGTATTGTTATTTAGTAAAAGTTAACAAAATGATTTTGAGGAATAATGTTAAAACACTATTCACGTGGGCAGTATTCACGTAGTCATTATTCACGTCAAAATATCTTTTTCGTTATTTCAACCTTTCTTAATTTCGTCAAAGCATTAATGTGAAGGATTAATAATCTAAGTGTAGGCTTTTAATTGAGTCCAATTGGAATTAAATTAGAAGCCCCAAATTATTTTTAAGGGTGGTCCAAACCCATGACCTAAAGCCATAACCTGACCCATGACCCAAACCCATGACCCATGTGAGAAATGGGAAATGAAATTTACAACGGAGAATTGAAGGGAGAAGGAGCATACAGATGGAAGGAATAAGGGGAGGGAGTTATCAAAGGAATGATAATATATGGGAAAAAACCATTTTTGCATTTGGCAAAGGAAAAGGGAGCAGAGAACAATTGGGGAGAAGGAGGGGAGATTCCCCGCACCTAGGGGAGGCGAAAGCTCACTCTCCCATTCATGGAGAGTTGTCATGGCAAGCATGCTCAGCCATTCCTACCTCCAAGAAGCTGACCTCTCCATCTATAAATACCATCCCTTGCCTAACCATCCATTCCTTTCATCTTTGCTAAGTTAAGAAGCTAAAAATTTGAGAGAGAAGTGAGAGTAAGTATACGGGAGGACTAAGGAAGAAGGAGGAGAGGACCTTAGTAGTTGTGATTAATCCATCTAGCATCCTAGAAGAAGCTTCAAGAGGCAATGAAGAACCTAGCTCATTTCCATAATATTGTCAAGATTCTAGTTTTGCTTTGGTTGTTGGTTAGGTGTGGTTGTTGATATTGTTATTGTTAGCTATTTATGAGCATGCATAAATGTTGCTGATAATGTAAGACCTTGTTAATAATAAGTAAAAGTGGAACAAGGAATGAGAAATCGAAACCTATGCAGAACGAGCAAGAAATGGACTGTTATGGACAATTCATGTATTAATAAAGATATAATCAGCTTATTTGGTTGTGTGAATTGATTAGGTACTATTGTTATGTGTCCAGAAGCTAGGAGAACTGATTTCATATCAGTAGTCAGGGACAACCATGTATTGGTAAATTTACGAGTTCTAAACTTTAAAGTTATGCCCACAAACCATTTGATATAATGTCCAAGAAAAGAATTTCTCTAAGGAACATGAGAACTAAGAGTGATTAATTGATGAAATGATGTTATGTTGCATAGCTTGGTAATAAAAGCATTTCATAAGTCATATGGACTTGTTATATGATAGCTAAGAAAACAAAAAAGAAGAATGAAATGGTTTTGTTGTGAGTTGTGCATAAGTAGAACCTAGGATTTCCTTCTGCCGGAGTGGCGCAAGCTTAAAACCAGTGCGGCCATGCTGGTCTGCAAAAGTGAAACTCTTTGTTACTTTGTTAAACGAATTTGATGCATGAGTACAGAGGCCTAGCATGTTCTAAAAACCCCAAGACATATGTTATTATAATAGCATAATGTCCTTGAACCTTTGACAGTTGAAAAAGGTAAGAAATAACCCAAAAAAGTGCTTCAACAGGAGTAGTGCAGCCGCGCCACTCCTAGGCCAAATAACAGCGCGGTCGCGCCATGCTGCAGAGCTGCTAAGCTGTTTTCTTTGTTAAACATAAGCTTGAGGCATGTGTATATGAGTCTCTTAAGTAGTTATACATGAAGCTTATAACAATTTGGTTAGCCAAGCATGTAATAACTTAATCAAGTGAGAATTGAGGAGGGATTGCCAATGAAATGAGTAATGAACGAACGAGCTAGAGTTAAAGTGAAACCATGAATTCGTGTAGCATGCTATAGACACATTATGTATTTATATCATAGACCAGTAGAGAGTCATAGAGTCATGGTTGAGATTTCATTATGAATAAAGAGAAATCGTTTAAGAACTTAACGTATGAGTAATGTAAACCAATATTTGGCATCACTCATATGGCTAATTGCTATGTGAATATGAAATTAATGTGTAGGATATTTTTGAAGGGCGAATATCGTCAAGTTATTAACAAGCACAAAAGGCAAGTTTCCTATCTTATACAAATGATGTATATTGTGCAAGTTGTCTACCTTGCTCAAGATTATATTTGAGCAAGTTGTAGCTCTTGTTTAATTTAGTATTGAACAAGTACTCTATCGTATTGCCAGTTCTCTAATTTAACTCAATTTATTTCTTGAGCAAATTTTCTCACTCTTGTTTAAATTTGATATTAAACAAGGCTCCTATATTGTGCAAGTTCCCACACTTTGAGTAAATGAATTTGTTGATATTCAACCTTTATATTATACAAGGTTCCTAACTCTTGTCTAGACCTCGTGCTAGGCAAGCTCATCAAACTTCATTTTATTATATTCTTATAGATGTTATTTAATGTTTCAAAGTTCATATTTGCGCAAATATTTGATTGTGTGAATTCCACACATATGTAAATCTTTAATATTTGCACAAATGTTTAAGACATGCTATTGATATAAAGCATTTGAGTTTAAATTATGCATGAACTGTTTACGAAGAGTGTCGATGCCATTTGATTCGGCTAGACCAATATCCATGATTTAGAAAGCAATCCAAACCAATTGCTTTGGTGCGGACTCTTTGCAGAGATGAACAACTCTCATAGTAGGAAAAATTATATTTTTGTCAAGGGACCGACATGCGCGCAAGTTGAATGTAAGTTGAATGTTTAAGGGTTATGCATAAAGCCGGGTATTTTAGGCTGATCACTTATTGTACCTGATTTTGGGTTAATAGTGTAATGTTGTTAATTCTACTGAAAGGTAAGTGCCATGGTGGCCACACAATGATTCCCGCATTTGGAAAATTTGAAATCCTTGAATTCGATTGATAATCATCCAGTCTATAGTGACTCGCCCGTGTTAGTGGATAACTAAATTGAAACGTCTGAGACATACCTTGTTCACAATCTATATACTTACTCCCCGAGCAATCATTAATCGTTCCAACCTTTGAAATTGTGAAACCTTACATATGATTAATCGTTATTATTATTGTTATACTTGCTGGGGAAATTTGTTACTCACTCTTACTTTCCTTAAATATTATAGTTGTTATAGAACAAGGCGAAAGCTCGAAAAAGGATAAAGGCAAAGGCAAAGCCACATAATAGCTTTGTCTTACTATGTTATTGTTTCTGTCATATGTCAAGACTTATTAAGACTATGTTCTAAGTTGCGTTATGTATTCAGACTCATCAGTATTATGTATTAATTGTTGTGTACTAGTTATGTCATGTTTTAGTTATGGTTTTGAAACTTGGGACGAGAATATTTATGTTAAATCAATGTAAATATTTTATTATTCCGTAATTAGTTATTGATAGAATGTCTTTTGAGTTCTATAGTGATACACCAGATTCGAGGTTAAGGTAACCCGAATTTGGAGGCGTTTTAATCTCGGGATGAGGAGATGAGACTATGGGTCGCGTCTCAGGATACCCCTACTAGCAGTACCAGCAGGTATCGCATGTTGAGCCTATCGAGGATACCCGCGTATACATTACTTGGAGGTAATAAGATATATTTTTTATGTTTCTCGTTATATATTAATTTATAAAACTAACATAACTTAATATGAACTATGTTACGTGTGTAATTATTTTTCCAGGATTTAGCCAGAGCCAGTGTCTGAGAGTAGCTATTGGACCATCTCATATAGGCACTAGCTTAGACGATGAGCTATTCTAGAGGGTCATAGCGGCAGTTGATGATAGGTTTCGTACATATTTGGTTTTTTATCGTTAGCAGTTGCCTAGTCGTGCTCGTCTTCACCAGCTAGCTCAGGATATTACAGTAGGGGCCACCATCGAGAGTATGGGATTACCGCAGGAGCAGTTCACCACGTTCAGTGGCGATGTGCTCTGGATGGTGGTTACCATACTAGTTGAGGCTTTAGGCCAGTCCCCGGTTACTCAAGTATTCGACATGTTATTTCATTTTCATTTAATTATCTCTTTAATTCTCACATATGTACATACTAATGATTTATATTTTTAATCTTATCAATAGGGTGGCGATGGCGAGCGGGTTGGTGATAATGCAGAGCATGGTGGCGATGGCCATGACGAGCAGGGGGACGACGACGCTGATGATCCTCCTCCTACTAGTTTATAGTTCATTTGTATAGCTTTTTATAGATTTATAGATTTGTATATATCTGTATTCATTAAAAATTATAGATCATTTGTACATATCTCGAATAGTTGTCTGTACGAATTTTAAACATCATATTGTATAATTTATGGAACATTGGCGTATTTTTGTTATTGTTGATGAGTTAGTTCATATTGACAGTTGTTGGCTTAGTGTATGTACATGTTTGATGAAATAAAACAGGTTTTTATAGTTATCTTGCATAAAATCTTATTACTATATATATATGTGTTGTTGGGATACAATAGGTTACAGGTACACAAAATGGGTTTAAAAACCTGGAAATTGTTACAACAAAAAAAAATCGACGGAATTTTTCGTCGGAAATAAGGTTTATGCTTATTTTAATAATTCATTAATTACGACGGAATTCTCCTTATTATCGACGGAAGTTCCGTCGATTTTAAGCCTGGCCCCAAGCGACAAGAGACGGACACGTGTCCTCTCTAAAATCGATGCACTTATTGCCAACAAATTACATTCCGTCGAAACTACCTTACTGCCTACGGACGTTCCGTCGGGCATAAGCTCGTCGGCCATATTTAATTCCTGACGAAATTGCCGACGGTCTTAAGGCCAGTAACATACCTCTTAAATAGCATACATTTATTAAATGCAGGAATTCAAGTTCTGTAAGGTTCAACATCTATATATATAATTACGTAAAAATTAAATAAATAAATATAAATATATATAGAGATGATGGATCTAAAGCATACCTCTTAAATAATATACATCTCTTAAATATCATACATTTGTTAAACCTACGTCGTGGTTCAGGGGGACCCATGCCACGTGGTTGGATATTTATATTGAGAGTAAGGAGTTTGGCATTCTAAAGGGTCTACAGTCCAAATTGACTTATGACTTTCATAACCTGTTTGGCTTCCTATTTCTTTGGGAGTCAAATTAATTCTATTCAGTCAGGGGATTTATAATTATCTTTACGCAGGACTCCTAGTCCAATG
This sequence comes from Aralia elata, assembly GCA_034770075.1. Lineage (NCBI taxonomy): Eukaryota > Viridiplantae > Streptophyta > Magnoliopsida > Apiales > Araliaceae > Aralia > Aralia elata. Next base: position 61,265,699 of record CM068388.1, on the reverse strand, counting down.
GGGGATGAACATGTAGGGGAGGTTTGGTCAAGCTATAAATACACAGTCATAATTTAGGTTTCAGGTACTTTACACATTATCCATTTTTACACACTAAAGCAATTACATACCCCTATTGTTGACTTTTTTAACCTGTACTTATTCTCACACCGGAGTAATCCCTTGGCAGCCTCGGCCGTCAAGCTTTTTGGTGTGTTTGTTTGTTCACTGTGCATTTCAATTATTTTATTTTATTTTATTGAATTTTATTTTATTTTATTAAATTAAATTTATTTTGTTAAAATAAATTTAATTTAATTTAATTTATTAAATTTAATTAAATTAATTCAAATTTATTATTATTTTTTATTTTATTGTATTTTATTTTTTATCATATTATATTATTTAATTAAATTTAATTAATTATATTTTATTTTAATTATTTATTAGATATAATTTAAGTTATTTCATTTAGTTTTGCATTATATTGTATTATTAACTTATTTTATTTTAATATAATTATTTTATTTTATTTTATTTCATTTTATCTTAATTATGTTATCTTATCTTAGGTTATTTAATTTTATTATTTTATATCATATTATCTTATATTATATTATTTAAATATAGATTATTTATTATATTATTTTATTTTATTTAGTCATACAAAACTAAGTAAATACTACTTAGTTTATTTTAGTATTAAAAAATTAAGTAACATATATAAATAGTTAGTAGGGCCCACAAATTTTGCAATTGAAGAATTCTGAATTCCGTCGAAAATATCAAATATCACATTCATAAACAACATACCAACATACAAATTATACCATAAAATTATACATTATGCAAAAAGGAACCAAAATTGAAGATTCGATAAATTGACACATATAACCCTCAATATCAAATTATGAACATAAACTGTAATTGCACAAATAAAACCCAAATTGAAGCAATTCTAAGATTTATTAGTAATATAATTAACCCAAACTGCACAAATCTAACCCAAATTGAAAGTAAATATCATAATTTTATTATATAATCAACATATATATTAGCTGTCATTGCACAAATTTAACCCAAATTGAAACTATAATAGCCAATTCAAACTCAAAGTTTGGACAACAAACGCAACTTGATAAAATTGAAACTGATAATCGACAACAATTAACTCAAACTGCCACTGATAAATATTTTTGCCAATTCAAACTGCCACTGTTGAGCAAAGATAAAAAAAATTTAGATAATACCTTAAAATGGAGATAATATATAGCCCTCAAATTCTCGTCGCCGGTGTAAGCTTTAGCCGCAGGGATCTCAGGCGGAGAGATGGGACCGCCAACGCAAAGAGGGTGGGGACCGAAGAGCGATGGGACCGTCGGTGGAGATAGTGGCAGATGGCAACAGTAGCAGTGGGAGGAAGAGAGCGAGAGAGAGTACCAACAGAGATAGAAAGAAGATAGAGGATGGAAATAACTGGTGCGACGTTAGGGGAGAGGAAATGTTTTAGGGTTAAAACATTTCATATTTTCGACGGAATTCCGTCGACATTAAGTCTGTCAAAGTTACCTTATTATCGACAGAAATTCGGTCGAAATAGTGTCTATTCAGTCAAAAATATGATTCGCGCTGGCAGGAGAGTTTCGCGCCAATGGTTGTACATATTTTTGACGGAATTCCGTCGACCTTAAGTTATTGTCGACGGAATTAACGCCAACGGAACTTTCTATCGAAAATAACTTAAACTCGACGGAATATATTTCATCGGAGATAAGTCCGTCGATTTTAGGGCTTTTTCTTGTAGTGAACTCACAAACATAATGTAAATCTTTAACAAATTTCCTTCAAAATCATCTCAAGTTTTGAAGAAAATTTATTTAAAATACATATCCTCTTCTTTTCTTTGTTCTCCTAAAAAAAGTCATAAATAAAAGATTGGAAATTGAATTTAATCCTTGTGGAGTGTGATTTGATGGGTTTGCAGGGTTCGAGGGACCTACGCCATGTGGTTAGATATTTACATTGACAGTAAAGAGTTTGACATTCTAGAGGGTCTATAGTCCAAATTGACTTATGACTTCCATATCCTGTTTGGCTTCCTATTTCTAAGGGAGTCAAATTATATTTAGTCAGGGGTTTACAGTTATCTTTACATAGGACTCCTAGTCCAATTGGGGGATGGACACGTAATGGAAGTGTGGTCAAGCTATAAATACACAACCATAATTTAGGTTTCACGTACTTTACACATTATCTATTTTTACACACTAAAGTAATTACATACCTCTAATGTTTACGTTTTTGCCCTGCACTTATTCTTACACTAGAGCTATCCCTCAACGACTCCGACCGTCAAATTTTTTGATGTGTTTGTTTCTTCACTATGCAGGTTAAAGCTCGTTGTTCGGTGATTTGGTGAGATGACATATTTTGGTGTTAACATTGACACTAGAAGGAGAGCTTTGTTCAAATGTTGAATTGAAATCACTAATTTACTTTCAAGTTAAACGGACGGTGACATGCCCTCGTGCTAGCGCGGGTCCCTGCCCGCTAGTGCACCCCCGCGCTTCCCCTCCAGGCCCCGCGCTTCCCCTGTTGCCCCCGCGCACCCTCTCGCCCCGCCAGCCCCCGCACGCCTGCTGCCTATACGTCATCCCGTACACCCCCGACACGTCATCCCGCACGCTACGTCCTCTTGGACTAATGTCTTCTGAACTAAACGTCCTCCAGGACTAACGTCCTCGGAGACTAACGTCGTCTAGAATTAACGTCTTCTGGAATTAACGTCTTCTGGAACTAACGTCTTCCGGACTAAACGTCCTCCGGACTAAATGTCCTTTGGACAAACGTCTTCCAAACTAAATGTCCTTCGGTACTAATGTCTTCCGGGACTAATGTCCTCCAGGACTAACGTCCTTTGATACTAACGTCCTTCGCGACTAATGTCTTCCGGACTAAACATCCTTCAGGACTAACGTCTTCCAGACTAAATGTCCTCTAGGACTAACATCCTCCGAGACTTACGTTTTTAGGGACTACCGTCCTCCGAGACTAATGTTCTCCGGGACTAATGTCATCTAGGACTAACGTCCTTTGAGACTAACGTCCTCCGGGACTAACGTTCTTCAAGACTAACGTCCTTCAAAATTAACGTCTTTCGGACTAAACGTCCTGTCCTCCAGGACTAATGTCGTACGAGACTAACGTCCTCCGGAATGAACATCCTCCGAGATAAAACGGTGCAAATTTCCCTTTGGGGAAACCACCTCGATATGTCCTCCGAGATAAAAATTCCTTACGAAAAATGGTGTAAACTTTTGGTCCTCGAAGAGGGTAGACAACCCGAAGTCATCATCAACAAAACGTCTTTGCTTCGTGTGGAATAAAGGAGTGGGGGAAATGCTAGAGCCAGAAGTTTTCGTCTAGCATTTAGTGTTCGATGTAACGGGTGTTTGGTGTGCGATGTAACGAGCTCTTTGGTGTTTGGTTTGACGAGATTTTTGGTGTTTTGATGTGACGAGCTTTGTTGGCTTTAGTTCGACGATAACTACCTAATTGATGTACTCTCCTATTTTAAGTTTCTTATAATAAGAGAGTGAAGACAATGTTGGAGTTTGTTTTGATGGATCTGAGGGTTTTAGGAGACCCACACCACTTGGTTGGATATTTACATTGACAGTAAGGAGTTTAACATTCTAGAGAGTTTACAGTCCAAATTGACTTATGACTTCCATATCTTGTTTGGCTTCCTATTTCTAAGGGAGTCAAATTCTATTCAGTCAAGGGGTTTATAGTTATCTTTACATAGGACTCCTAGTCCAATTGGGGGATGGACATGTAGGGGAGGTGCGGTAAAGCTATAAATACACAGTCATAATTTAGGTTTCTGGTACTTTACACATTATCTATTTTTACACATTAAAGTAATTACATACCTACATTGTTGACGTTTTTGGCCTATACTTATTCTCACATCGGAGTTATCCCCGAGCAGCCCTGACCGCCAAGCTTTTTAGTGCATTTGTTTGTTTACTATGCAAGTTAAAGCTCATTGTTTGGTTATTTGACTAGAGGACAGACTTTAGCGTTAACAATCCTCCCAAGTTTGCTTTATAGATTTACATAAAACAAGCTGCATCATCTGCATGAATGCAAGAAAATCTCTTATAGTTATATAGATAAAAGTAACATTTTACCCATAAATATTTAAAAAGAAAATACAAAAGTATATTGGAAGAATAATACTTACATAAGTCTTGGAAGATAGATACTCTTGTAAGAAAGATTGATGGAACAATGATTTTCACTAAGGATATATTTGTTTTTAAGGATTACACTTGGTATTGGACTATTAATCATAAGTCTCTTGTTTGTTTTTAAAAATAGACTTCGTACTATTAGTCCTGAGATAATAAAATGACTTGAAAGGAGGGACTATTTAATACAATGTCCAACTAAGTATTATAATTCTTACCATTTGGGACTAAAAATTTATGGACAAAATTAACCTTGAACTTTGTTTAGAAAACCCGATGTATCTTATCATATCTATTTATACTCAAACTAATGAAAATATGATATCTTTGTTATTAGTGATAAGGATATAATAATAAAAACGGTAAGTTTTTATCCAATCCTTTAAAAAATCATGGACAAAGCAAACATAATATGAGATTATTTTAAGTTATCCCATGAATAATCTCATAAAAACAAACACGTAACTAGGACTATTTAATCCTAGGATTAATAGTCTTGAGATTATAATTCATGGGAATATAGTTCCAGAATTATAATTCTTGCAAACAAATATAGCCTAAGAGCAATATATAGATAGAAAGACTAACATAAACGAGGGGGGACACGTGAATTTTATCTTTTTAAATAGACTCTTTTAATCTTAATTTTAAGTTTTTTCACATTTTAGAACTTAAACACTAATGTTTAAAACATTAAACTGTAATGTCTCTAATTTTTTATAAGTAAAATTTCTTTTTGTCGTACATCTCATTTCTTCTCAAAGTCACGTGACTCAAAATGAATGGAAATTTAAGTCTTTAAGGGTATATATTGTTTATATCAATCGGCTTACACACTAATCACATAACTACAATTTTATGTGTTTTTAAAGATATGTAGGAGAGAAATCATCCAAAATACCTTGTTTTGATCAATTATTACACACCGGTGGTTGCAAATTTTCGTTTTAAAGAATTAAATACATTAATTTTAAAGTTCAACGTTTTATAATTAAAATATTTGGTTTATGTTCGTGTAGACACCCAAATTTTGCGTTCCCTATGCTAACCGTGATAGGAGAGCAAAATCGTCAACTGAACCGGCCTACGAGAGCGAAGGATGGGCACAAGTACGAACACTCGACGCCACCGCGACGATTTGCAACCAAAACCGACGTGACAACAAGGCCGTCCGAAATGAGCATTCCCGAATGATGTGGCACGTCTCCCAGTAATTCCGGACTGCAAAATACAAACCTCTCGACGAAAACTGACGTCACAACACGAGAATCGAGGCATGGTACGAAAATCGAGAAAGTCAAACCAACCAGCCGCGGATTGATCTGCGGCCAATAAGTGCGCCTTTTGAAAACACGGAACTCGAAACACGGAAATCGAAACCAGGCTGAGTGGCTGGTGGGCGGCCAGCCAGCCGCAGATCCATCTGCGGCCAGCCGCAAATTGATCTGCGGCTGCCCTGGCTTCCCTTATCAACCCAGTTTCAGTTCACTCGTTTAGAGAGAGAAAGAGAGGGAAGCAGAAGGGAGAAAAAGAATAAGTAGGAGCAACAGCAGCTCCGAAAATCAAAAGGGAATAGCAGAAATTTGCAACAAAATAGGAGAGAAAGGAAAAAAACGGAGAGGATTTATACTCTTTTGATTTGATTCTATCATATATACTTCTCATTCTATTCAAATACACAAGTTTACATCTATTTTGATATCATTTGCAAGGTGAAAATCCCCTTGTTATAGCAATTTCTATCATATCATTTGGTTAAATTAAATGTAGTTTTCATGTAATTTATGGTAGAACAATGAATTAGGGACTATTAGTGAGGGTTCTATCGGAACAAAATTCTTCTTAATAACCCGATGATATTCATTTATTGAATTTTTGTTCGTTTTACGGCGATATATTGGGCGTAGTTCATTTAGGTTGCTATTTTAGGATGTCTTGGCATTGTTAGATTATCCGTGTTGGTTATTTCTTGTAATATCCGTTTTGTGGGTGTGTGGAAATCTTGGGTGTGAGCCTAAGAACGCGACCCCGTGGTCCAAATCCGATGATGGACATCTTTTGATGTGGGTAGTAGGAACGATGTAGTCTTCATTGTAAATATGTAATCGTCGGGCCTTAAAATGACGCCAAGGCAAAAATCGTGTTTAAGGCCCCGTCATAGTGAAAAATATGTGATTGTGGGCGTTCGGGGTTATTTTGATGGCTTACATGCCCGTAAATAACCCCCAACACATTTTAATGCTTGATTTGATTAACGACACAAAAAATTGATTTCAAAGCTAAAAGATTAAGATTTTCATAAAATCAATCAAATTAGGTTATTAGCCTCACGAGAATAAGAAATTGGAAGTGCTAATGAATGTCGATTTTTATTTAACGAGAAGGTTAAAGAAAATCGTTTTCAAACGTCACAAAAAATGGTTTTTATAAAATAAATGACGTTTTATTAAACCAATGTGCATAGGGTTAAAGAGATCCTAGAAATTGCCCGTCATTTCATTTATGAAAGCAACGTATAGGTCTCGATTCCTATTTTGACGAAGGTTTAAAAAACTCTTGTTTTGCCAAAACGACATCTAATGAAAACCTTGCAGTTTTGACAATTAAAATCAAACCTTTCTAAATAAAGAATAAAGCTTTCTCGTATAAGCCGAGGGACATTCTAAAGCATTCTCAAAACACGACTTTCCATAAAAAATCCCAAATGATTCCTTCATACAAACTCACCACAATATTCACATAGGCACATACACACGCGCACACATACACATTTTAAGATTTAAAGGATAGGAAAAACATCGAGATTGCGGTAACCATGTTTCACGGAAGTCGGGGGGTGCCTAACACCTTCCCCTCGCTTAAGCAAGCCCCCGAACTCTATGAATCTCGGTTTGCAGACCAATTAATTCGGAGTCACATATGAGCCAGCAATTTACGAAAACGAAACTCGGATGAGTTGGTACATCCATTTCAAATATATCA